>CM069160.1:16753243-16819843 GCA_035221665.1 Okamejei kenojei
GGGCGTCCGGGGTGTAGGCTGTCGTGTGGTCGGGGTTGCTGAGGGCAGGGAGGGGTGGTTGAGGGGGGGGGAGGGGCCCTCAGAGTGGGGTGCGTTTGAGGGGGGATAACCGCTGGGAAGAAACTGTCTGTTGAAGAAGGGTCTCGATCCGAAACGCCACCTATTCCTTCGCTCCATTGATGCTGCCTCACCCGCTGAGTTTCTCAGCTGGATTTTATCCACCTTCTGAATCCTGAGGGAGTGCGTTTTCACACTTCTACATCATTTTCTGATGGGAGAGGGGAGAAGGGAAGAGGGCAAATGTTGGCAAATGGTGCCAAGGCAGACCCACTGTGGGCAGAGGGTAGGTGTGAGCTGAAGACTGGTGTATGAGTGGCAGGTGCAGTGACGGGATTAGAATGAAGCCGGAGGGAGGTCTGGGTCCATCCTGATCCCGGGCTGTGAATGGAGGTGCGGGCGGCGGGTTCCACTGCCCAACAGGAGCAAGTCAGTTACACCCGAGGCCTCATCAGCGCCAGGCCCTGATTCGGCCTTCCTCACAGTGACGCATAGAGTCACACACTGCACGGATCAGGCCTTTCGGCCCAACTTGCCCGTGGCCACCAAGGTGACCCGTCAACACAAATCCCACCAGCCCGCGTTTGGCCCATGACTTGTCCCTCTATCCTTTCCTATCCACGAACCTGTCCAAACGGCGTTTAAATGCAATTATAGTTCTGACCTCATCTACCTCCTCTAGTAGTTTGTTTCATATACCCACCACTGTCGATGTGAAAAGTTGCCCCTCGGATATCTAGTAAATCTTTCCCCTCTCAACTTAAACATAATTCCTGTAGTTCTTGATTCCCCTAAACGGTCTGGGTAAAAATACTCTGTGTATTCACCCCATCTAATTCTCTCATGATCGTATACACCTCCAAGAATTTCATTGTCCTATCTGGGACACATGACAATAAACTCTCTTGAAGGTACACAAAAAGCTGGAGAAATCTCAGCGGGTGCAGCAGCATCTAAGGAGCGAAGGATGATGGGCAAGGTTTCGGGCAAAACGTTACCTATCTCCTTGAATCTTGATTAGATTAGTAGTTAGTGACAGTTCTTCCCTAACCCAATCACAATAATACACTGTTACATTCTTTCTACAGAAAGTTCTAGCAGGAAGACATGTTTACAAAAGAATAGAAACATTTCTCCAGGTAGTATAAACAATTTGAACAAGGCTTCACACTTCACAATAAGAGCACTAACACTCTGCAACAATAATTAACAGTACTGCTTTTACAATACACCTATCTGACCAATCCTAATCATGCATTGCAACACCTCTTAGCTATTCTACAAAACCCTCATACATATAATGCAAAGGTAAGACATCTGGACCTCGGCCTTATCCTCAACTTCCATGTAGTCCCTCCATTGGGACAGTTAGAGTCTCCTTGGAGGGCGACGCACAGATTGCCAACAGTAAATTAATTTTCTGGGTATAGAGAGAAAGTGGTAGACAAGCAGGCTTTGCAAATACAGTTATTCTTCATTTTGTGACATTTTATTTGGCCAATATTATCATTAATCAGGACTTAAGTCATTTACATGTATTCAAAAAATATTTTACTGATAGGCCATTCTTTAACCCATCGACACCGAAGTCTGCATATATGTGGAGTGTTTAACAATTCATGTGCAAGAACTCATGAATTAGAATCATAAAACATTTAGAAGATCAACAGAGACAAAATTCTTCACAAATTGAGCCCACATTTGTCAAAGTTCTATATAAGTATGCTCAGAAGATCTTGTTTAATGCAAAAAAAATGATCAGTAATTTATAAAATTGGCAAAAATTTTGATAATTGAAGTCAATATTTCATCATGATAATTGGCAATGTTCTATTGAGAATTTAAATGGAAATGCTCGTATTTAGATTTGTAATACTTTGGTAATAGATCAATATAAGGAAAAAAGAAAAATATTGTGCCATTGTGAATGATGAAAGAAGGACTGTGGCTCCTCAAAAACATTGTCTATGGCATCAACGGGTTAAAACACAAATACAAATGTGATGTAATTTACCTTTTTAGAAATACGATGAAATTCATTTGGGGATCACCGCAGCCCCTGTGTGTGAAGTTTTCTTTCTTTTGTATCTTCCACTGCAGGATGCCGCTGTACGCTTCAGACTATCTGCTGTAATGAAATAATACAGGATAATGCTATGGATTTATTTCATGTTATGATTAACAGGTATTATGCAATGCAGTGTCCATTAATCCTTTGACGATTATGCTATCGGTTTCGAAATGACCTCGAAATGGAAATGTTACATCTGTATATAATGATCCCATTTAAAATGTATATTTTATAAATTTCCAATAATTTATACTAGGTTTATTAAAATTGGTTTAAGTACTTTTGTTATTAAGATGGAAGGAGTAGAATCACAATTAATCTCTGAATAAAATTGGTGATAATTTTTTCCATCTCCTAACCTTTGTTGTTTTTTACTGCACCAAGGAGATCTTCCAAACTCCATCTCCTGCGAGCTTCCACAGCAGCAACATCATCAACGGATGCTGCATTACTGCGACAGATCCATGATGACCTGAAAAACATGCAGATGTTTTGTAATATTCAAATATAATAAAAATACGATGCAAAAAGAGACACAAACTTTGGAATTCATATTTTTCAGTATTGTTATCAAGGATAAGAAAGCAGTTCCAATTGTTTGATATTATTCATGAGGAGAAAATATAATATCTCTAAAATCTACCTTAATTTTGCAATCTCATTAAAGATATTCACGCTTTCCCTCTCCCCTCCCTTCCCCTGCCTTCCCCTCTATCTCTCCCCCTCGCCCTCTCACATCCCCGCCTCTCTCTGGCGGGGGGCGAAGATGAAGGGGGCCTGGGCCGTGCAGGGGTGGCGCAGGCCCAGCGGGGGTGGCGCGGGCCCAGCGGGGGTGGCGTGGGGGGAAGATGGCTTGGGCACCGGCGGCGGGGGGAGGCGAGGGGAGCGGGCCCTGCTGCAGCGTGGTGTCTGGTGGTGGGGTTACAGCCGCTGGGTTCAGATTCAGCCACTCCCGCCCGGCGACGGGAGAACCGGGTGGGCAGACACCCCACCCCACTACATAACGGATAAATGGGCACTCCCTTTTGTGTGTAAATCATCCTGGGCCGGATTAGACCCCCTCACTGGTAGTTTGCCACCGAGGATAAACTCCCCCTCCTGCAACGCAATATTCCACTCCTTACCTGGAGCAGACACGAGGCTTCGAGCTCAATGTGTGGAGTGCAAATGGCAGTCTGATCCCACCTGGGCCCACTGCGCACGCGCGGAGAGACGGCGTCATTTTGCGTCACTTCCCAAACTGCGCAGGCCCGAAATGGTCGCATTTGTTTCTCCCATATCTTCCAGTGGGCCGGCACCAGAATTTCGGGCGATTTCCGACAAAGTGGAAACGCTGATTGCGCTACGATTTTTTTTTTTAATTCTCGGGATTTTTTCTTACTCTGAGGAAAAAAAGGGGGGGGGGGTGCGGTCGCACCCAACGCCCCCCCCCGCTTCGGACGGCCATGCAATTAACCTACAAACCTGGACCTTTCTGGAGTGTGGGAGGAAACCGGAGGTCCCATCGATAATCCACTTAGTTCATGGGGCGAACGTACAAACTCCGTACAGACCGCACCTTTTAGTCAGGATTGAACCCGGGTCTCTGGCTCTGTAAGGCAGCAACTCTACCACTGCGCCTCCGTGCTGCCCGATGGGGAAAGGTACTTTATCCACACTAAAGAGACACTTGGACAGGTACATAGATAGGAATTGTTCAGAAGGGTATGGGCCAAATGCGGGCAAATGCGACTAGCTTAGAAGGGACTGTCATGAATGAGTTGGGCCGAATGGCCTGTTTCCATGCTATATGACTTTGTTATATAAAAAAAAGAGAAGCCTTTTTGAGCTCAGCAGGTCGAGCAGCATCTGTGGAGATGAAGGGTAGAAAAGGGTATGTGGCGGTTTCAGACTGAGGCTCTGCATCCGGGTCTATGAATGCAAGGTCCACTGCGGACTGAATAGAAGTGCTGTGCGCTGCCTTTAGGTGGCTGCAGGAGGAGCAGGAGCAGCAGCAGCAGCAGCAGCAGCAGCGGGGTTTATGCAGAGACAGAAACTCAACCTGTACAGCCTCGATCTACCCAGCAACTGCTGACTCACAGCCGCGCTCTACTCCCCTTATGCGGGTTTTGTGTGGGTTTAATCTAAATAGTGAGGGGGGTGGGGGGACAAACTTGAAATACAAGGATGGAATTAAAGGGAATTAGAAGGATGAGGGGGATCTTATAGAAACATAAAATTATAAAAGGACTGAACAGGCTAGATGCAGGAAAAATGTTCCCAATGTTGGGCGAGTCCAGAATCAGGGGCCACAGTCTTAGAATAAAGGGGCGGCCATTTAAGACTGAGGTGAGAAAAAACTTTCACTCAGAGAGTTGTGAATTTATGGAATTCCCTGCCACAGAGGGCAGTGGAGGGCAAATCACTGGATGGATTTAAGAGAGTTAGATAGAGCTCCAGGAGCTAGTGGAATCAAGGTATATGGGGAGAAGGCAGGCACGGGTTATTGATTGGGGACGATCAGCCATGATCACAATGAATGGCTTGAAGGGCCGAATGACCTCCTCCTGCACCTATTTTCTATGTTTATATAAGTTAAGAAAGACAACAGAATTAACAGGGCAGAAAGCTCAGGAAGGGATAGGATAGTAGGCCAAGTGAAATAGGAATGAATGTAAAAAGTGAGGGGAGTAATGGATTAAAAGTATTATATATTAATGCACGAAGCACAAGAAATAAAGTGGATGAGCTTGAGGCTCAGTTAGAAATTGGCAAGTATGATGTTTGTGGGAATTACAGAGACATGGCTGCAAGAGGACCAGGGTTGGGTACTGAATATTCAGGGGTATACGTCCAATCGAAAAGACAGACAGATGGGCAGGGGGTTGAGGTGGCTCTGTTGGTCAGGAATCAAATTCATTCCCTTGAAAAGGGGTGACATTGAATCAGGAGATGTGGAGTCAGTATGAATAGAACTGAGGATTGTAAGAGTAAACAGACCCTAATGGTAGTTATCTGCAGGCCCCCAAACAGTAGCCTGGATGTAGGGTGCAAGATGAATCAACAGTTAAAATTAGCATGTCGCAAACCTAATGCTACAGTTGTTGTGGGAGAATTCAACATGCAGGTAGACTGGGAAAATCAGGTTGGAACTGGACACCAGGAACGGGAGTTTGTGGAATGTCTCTAAGATGGATTCTTAGAGCAGCTTGTACTGGAGCCTACCAGGGAGAAGGCAATTCTGGATTTAGTGTTGTGTAATGAACCGGGTTCGATAAGGGAACTCGAGATAAAGGAGCCATTAGGAGGTAGTGACCATAATATGTTAAGTTTTAATCTACAATTTGGGAGGGAGAAGGGAAAATCGGAAGTGTCAGTATTACAGTTGAACAAAGGGGCTATGGAGCCATGAGGGAGGAGCTGGCCAAAGTTGACTGGAAATAGACCCTTGCAGGGATGACAGTGGAACAACAATGACAGGTATTTCTGGGAATAATACTGAAGGTGCAGGATCAGTTCATTCCAAAGAGGAAGAAAGATTCTAAGGGGAGTAAGAGGTGAACGTGTCTGACAAGGGAAGTCAGGGACAGTATCAAAATAAAAGAGGAGTATAACGTAGCAAAGATGAGCGGGAAGCCAGAGGATTGGGGAACTTTTTAAAGAGCAACAGAAGATAACTAAAAAGGCAATACGGGGAGAAATTATGAGGTACGAAGGTAAGCTAGCCAAGAATATAAAGGAGGATAGGAAAAGTTTCTTTAGGTATGTGAAGAGGAAAAAAATAGTTAAGACTATTGGTTGCAGATAGGAAACAAAGATAGGAAACAAGTAGGGAATAACGCGTCCCTTTCAGAATGGCAGGCAGTGAGTAGTGAGGTACCGCAAGCCTCGGTGCTGGGACCGCAGCCATTTACAATATACATTAATGATTTAGGTGAAAGGACTAGAAGTAACATTAGCAAATTTGCAGACGTCACAAAGCTGGGTGGCAGTGTGAACTGTGATGAGGATGCCATGAGGATGCAGGGTGACTTGCACAGGTTGGGTGAGTGGGCAGATGCATGACAGATGCAGTTTAATGTGGATAAATGTGAGGTTATCCACTTTGGTGGCAAGAACAGGAAGGCAGATTATTATCTGAATGGTGTCAAGTTAGGAAAAGGGGAAGTACAATGTGATCTGAGTGTCCTTGTTCATCAGTCACTGAAAATAAGCATGAAGGTACAGCAGGCAGTGAAGAAATGGCATCTTGGCATTCATAACAAGAAGAGATGAGTATAGGAGCAAAGAGGCTTTCTGCAGTTGTACCTTGGTCCTAGCGAGACCACACCTGGAATATTGTGTGCAGTTTTGGTCTCCAAATTTGAGGAAGGTCATTCTTGCTATTGACGGAGTGCAGCGTAGGTTTACGAGGTTAATTCCTGGGATGGCAGGACAATTATATGTTGAAAGAATGGAGCGACTGGGCTTGTATGCACTGGAATTCAGAAGGATGAGAGGGGATCATCTTGACACATATAAGATTATTACGGAATTGGACGCGCCAGAGGCAGGAAACCGATGTTGGGGGAGTCCAGATCCAGGGGACACAGTTTAAGAATAAGGGATAGGCCATGTAGAATGGAATGAGGAAATACTTTTTCACCCAGAGAGTTGTGAATCTGTGGAATTCTCTGCCTCAGAATGCAGTGGAGGCCAATTCTCTGGATGCTTTCAAGAGAGATTTAGATAGAACTTAAAAATAGTGGAGTCAAGGGATATGGGGAGAAGGTAGGAACGGGGTACTGATTGTGGATTATCAGCCATGGTCACAGTGAATGGCGGTGCTGGCTCGAAGTGCCGAATGACCTTCTCCTGCACCTATTGCAAAACAAAATGTCAATATTTCCCGTGGGACAGAGATCAGCGACAGAATGGGTGGAGTTTAACCCAAGCAACTGTGAGATGCTGCACTTTGGGAGGTCGAATGCAAGGAGAAAATATAATAGCATGATCTTTAACAACTTTGATGTACATTGATCTTGGGGTCCAAATGGAATTGATTGTAGACTTTAGGAGAGCTCACCCCACTCACCATCAACAACACCACAGTCACATCTGTGGAGTCTTTTAAGTTCCTGGGAACCATCATCTCCAAGGACCTTAAGTGGGGGCTACCATCGACTCCACAGTCAAAAAGGCACAACAGAGGATGTACTTCCTACGGCAATTGAGGAAGCACAATCTGCCACAGGCAATGATGGTCCAATTCTACATGGCCATCGTAGAGTCTGTTTTCACCTTCTCCATCATGGTCTGGTTTGGCTCAGCCACCAAGCACGACACCTGGAGGCTGCAGCGAATCGTCCGATCAGCAGAGAAGGTTATTGGCTGCAACCTTCCCTCCATTGATGAACTGTACACTGCAAGGGCCAGGAAGCGAGCGGGCAAGATCATCTCTGACCCCTCTCACCCTGGCCACAAACTCTTTGAATCACTTCCCCCTGGAAGGAAGACTGTCAAAGCTGCCAAAGCCAGACATAAAAACAGTTTTTATCCACGAGTAGTTGCTCTACTCAACAGCCAAAAATCTTTAGCCTCCCTTTGATCTGGTATTTTGTTGGTTCACATGCTTGATCAATGGTGTTTTATCATTAATGTTTAATAGTAAGATTAAACGAGAACTTACCAAGTTTGAAGGTTGATCTTTATTTTACGAGGAGTCGCGGTGAGGGATTTCGTGCCCCCCCCGCTCCCACCCTCTATCATAAGGTCAACTAGGAAGTTCTACGTTCTTCATCTTACTATTTTCAGTCATGGTGCGTTCTGTGATTCCACACCGCTGCTTTGAAGGATGCCGCGCATGCGTGCTGGCGGGGTCTTCACGAAATCCCTCACCGCGACTCCTCGTAAAATAAAGATCAACCTTCAAACTTGGTAAGTTCTCGTTTAATCTTACTATTTTACTTCGGAGTCACGTGAGTGACTATGATGGGTCTGCGACACTCGCTAATATTGTCAACCCACCATTGTAGCTAGGCTCTATCTTTTGGTGGTAACCGGATTGGTCGATCAAAGTGCCCAGCATTTGCTTTTAATGCTGCGATCTTTGTTCTTTGTAGGTTTTGGTAATGTAGTGGTCCGAATTGTGCAGCTGAGAATGTAGCTACCAATTTCCCTATTACTTTTGCCGTTTGCCGGATGGTGGTACCCGCGCAAGCAAGACTGTGGCACTCTTCTTTTATAGCGGTAGCTTTATTGGTTGGGATGGTGATCATCATTAAGGCGGTGTCTAGGGTGAATCCCAAATAATCCATTACCCGTGACGGGTGCAATTTTGACTTGTCTGGATGGATTACAAATCCCACCTTCTCGAATAAAGCCTTAGTTGCTGCCACTGCCCGTGTAGCCAATTGGAGGGTCTGACCCACTATTAGAATATCATTTAAATATGCCATGACCATGTAATTTTGTTGACGGAGAAGAGCCAATATAGGTTTTACTAATTTTGTAAATAGTCTAGGGGCTGTGGTGATTCCATTGGGCAATGCTTTGTATTCCCATAATTGTTCCTTCCAGACAAATTTCAGAAACTTTCTGTGAGACTCAGTGATGGGCACTGTATAGTATGCATCTTTTAAATCGATGCATGCCATAAAGTACCCCAGGTAAAGCATCTGCTTGGCTGTTTCGAAAGTATCCATTTTAAAGTGGGTATATTGTACAAAGGTGTTCAGTTCAGTTAGGTCTATTATAATTTGACACCCCCCCATCTTTTTTAATTCTGGTGAAAATGTTGGACACAAACTCAAGGGGTTCATGCATTGTTTTCCCAATCACCCCTTTTGCTGCTAGCCGTACAATTTCAGCCTGTCCTGCTTCCACCTCTTTTTGAGAGAGTGTAAATTTCCGATGAGGCAAATGCTGGGTAGGGGGATTTTTACCACCAATAAATTCTATAACATAACCTTGAACACTTTGTAAAATAAACTCATCTGTGGTGATAGTGTTCCATTGTCCCAAAAAGGCTCGCAATCGCCCACCTATTCGTGCAGGAGGGGATGCTACGGTCTGAGAGGAACCAGGCCCCCTTACCTCCATGGTTAACGATGGTTCCTGGCGTATGTCGTTTTGGGTGGACGTTGTGGAGGTTGTCGGGATGGCGGCCGCATCTTCCATGCAGGCCGTTGTTGGCCTTGTCCTAAAAAAGGCCGCTGTGTTTGAGGAAGTGGAGGGGGATAGGTCCTTGGTGTCCTGTCCGGCTGCCGCGGTTTCCAGTTTGTGTGTGGTTGTTGCCGGTGGTATGGGTGATGTCTAGTCGTAGGAGGTTTCATTAGGCCAGCTGTTTTGGCCTCCTCGTCTAGTTCCTTCACTTTTTTGGAGAGATCTCCAAACAGTTGATGAGGCGGCGGAGCGGTTTGTGGATTGCACAACCCCGCGAATTTGGGGTTGAGTGTGGGCTTTATGGAGCTCTTACGCAGGCAGTTGATCTCATACTGGGCGTTGCATAGGAGTGCCAGGGCATCTTGTTGCTCGCTGGACACATTATCCCCGTCAAGGGTCCTAGCAAACGCCGTTATACCCGTGGAGAGGACCTTTAAGATACGCTGGAGGCGGACATCCTGCATCCTGGTGGCCGTGCTCAAGTGTCCCCAGATTTGAGCATTAACCAGGGGAACACTGAGGTTGATGCAGTTCTCAGGTGGCTTTATTTTCTCCATAGTATCATTGAGTACCTGACTCTGGAGTTCGTGAGAAGTCAGGTAATCAATGGTGCCCGCCAATTTATGGTGCAGGGGTTCCCCTGTATGTGTGGTTGCGGCAAACGTGCCCACCACGTCCAGCATATCCTCCTCATGCTCTGGCTCAGCGGTCACTGGCTGTCCCGGGTCGTCTTCAAACACGGCGGCTGGGCAAATGCTGGCACTTCTGGCTGGTGACGATGAGATGCTGAGAGGACTCCTTGCGCGGCTTGTAGATGCTCGTGAGTCCCGTTCTTCCCGGTCCCTGTCCCGCTGGAGGAGTTCACTAAGAGCTCCAACCGCTCTATGCGACCGTCCCTGCTATGTGCAGCGGACAAGCCGACTTCCCCAGGCCCTGCGATATCACTGGGGCTTCCACCATCGGACCACACCTCCGTAAGGTGCTGTCTAGGGTCCAATGGCAGGTTGTCGTGACCTACCGCCCTAGTAGGCTCATACGACTCCCGCACGGACTCTCCGCTAGTCTGTCTTCTTCCAGACTGTGGTGGCCCACCTGTCTGGTACGAAGGCAGGTGAGTTGGATCGGCGCCGGCCCCCGGAACCTGGCTCCCCGGGGTCCGTGCAGGCTTACCTCCTTGTCGCCCAATATTCGGCGTGGAGGCGCATGGTCGGCCGCTCCCAGAGCTAAGCTGACCGACCGTCTACTGCTGCCACCACCGCCCTTGACCGCAGCCTGACGGGGTGTTTTGCCGGCAGCAACTGCTCCTGCAGGCCTGCTCGACGCAGCAGTAGCTCTGCCAGACTGCTCTACGGCAGATCTCCCTGGCAGTTGTACGTGGTGGCGTGCAGCTGCAGGAATCCCCTGCAGTGCACCTGTCCCCCGGCCCAGTCCCCTTGGGTCTGCTGGAACTCAGGGTGAGGTCGCTGGTGATGAGCGAGGCTCCTTCCCACGTACCTGTTTTCCCCCTCTTTTCTTGGGGGAAGGGGGCTCGAAGTCTGGGTCAGCCGGCTCCAGCTCCGGTGCGGTGAACCATTCAGGTGATGAGTCGGGTGCTAGAGTAACGGGAGCGCCCGACTTCCGCATTCTTGCCCCCACACGTCCCGAAGCTGCCGGTGGTGCTTGCAGCTCCGGGGACAAAGGCCGCTGGATGGTCGATGCACCATGGCTCCTGGCGAGCGTCGTTTTCCTCTTGCCTTTGTCCATCCTGTGGGAGTAAGGTAAGTACTTACCTGCCGGTCCTTATGAAGGAGCTGGTGGAGAGAGCACACTCCCCCCCACCCAGCTTGTCGAGGCAAATGCGCGCGACGATATGTCGCGCATGCGTGCTGGCGGGGTCTTCACGAAGTCACTCACGTGACTCCGAAGTAAAATTATTATTAATGTTTTCTGAGTCATTCGTAACTGTCACTGCATGTCATGTTGTTACTTGTGGGCAGAGGACCAAGGCAAATTCCTTGTATGTGAATACTTGGCCAATAAACTTACTTACTTACTTAAATGGAAGGCAAATTCAATGTGCTCTCTAATGTACACCTGTAGAAAGTCAAGAGAATGTGCTCTCTACTGTACAACTGTATGTGGGGAACTGGGAGCAAATTTGGGCCCCATAGCTGAGGAAGGATGTGCTGGCTCTGGAGAGGGTCCAGAGAAGGTTTACAAAAAGGTTTCCAGGAATGAGTGGGTTAGCATATGATGAGCGTTTAACAGCACTGGGCCTGTACTCAATGGAGTTTAGAAGATTGAAGGGGGACCTCATTGAAACTTTCAGAATACAGTTAAGAGAATGGATGTGGAAAGGCTGTTTCCACTGGTGGGAGAGTCTAGGGCCAGAGGTCATAGCCTCAGAATTAAAGGGCGCTCTTTTAAAAAGGTGAGGAGGAACTTATTTCGTTAGAGGGTAGTTTAATCTGTGGAACTCATTGCACTGGGGGCTGTGGAGGCCAAGTCAGTGGATATTTTAGGGCTGAGATAGACAAATTCTTGATTAAAATGGCTGTCAATGGTTAAGGGAAGAAGGCAGGAAAATGGGATCAGGTGGCAGAGATCAGCCAATGATTGAAGGGTGGAGTAATTCAATGGGCCAATGGCCTATAACATGTGAACGTGAAATTCAAAGTTCACGTTGACAGCGGTAAAGTAGACGTGCGGTGTGCTTGCCTTGATTGGTCAGGACATAAATGTCAGGAAGTCATGATGCAGCTTTATAGGATATTGGTTAGGCCGCATTTGAAGTATTGTATGCAGTTCTGGTCGCCCAATTATGGGAAAGAGGTAGAGGCTTTGGAAAGGTGAAGATGAGGTTTACCCAGCATTTTGTATGGAATTGAGGGAGTTAGCAACAAATGAGTTTGGACAAACTTGGATTGTTTTCTCTGCAAAGCAAGAGGTTGAGAGAAGACTTGAAAATAATAAGAGGCTAAATAATGAGAGGCAAAGATGGGGTGAACAGTCAGCACCTTTTTCCCAGGGTGGAGATGGCAAAGACTAGAGGGCATAGCTTTAATGTCAGAGTGAAAAAGCTTACAGGATATTGTGCGGGGCAGGTTTTGTATGCTCAGGGTGGTGGGGGCCTTTTACATGTTTCTGGGAGTGATGGTGGAAGCAGAGACAACAGGCTTAGATGGCGTTTAGATAGGCACATATTTGGTTTAGGTTTGAGATGCAACGTTGAAACTAGCCCTTCGGCCCACCGAGTCTGCACCAACAATCCCCGCACACTAACACTGTCCTGCACACGCCAGGGACAATATACACATACTCCAAACCAAATAATCTACATTCCTGTATGACTTTGGAGTGTGGGAAGAAACCTATGATCTTAGTGAAAACCCATGCGGTAAAGGGGAGATCGTACAAATTCCGTACAGACAGCAACCGTAGTTGGGAATGAACCCAGGCCTCCAGCGCTGCATAAAATGCAACTTTGCATGCATATGACTTGCCGTCAAATATATATATGAAAGCCTTTGGTGTGCTGGCCTTTATAAATCAGAGCATTGATTATAGGAGTAGTAATGTTAAAATTGTACAAGGCATTGGTAAGACCAATTCTGGAGTATGGTGTACAATTTTGGTCGCCTAATTATAGGAAGGATGTCAACAAAATAGAGAGAGTACAGAGATTTACTAGAATGTTGCCTGGGTTCCAGCAACTATGTTACAGAGAAAGGTTGAACAAGTTAGGTCTTTATTCTTTGGACGCAGAAGGTTAAGGGGGGACTTGATTGGTCTTTAAAATGATGAAAGGGATAGACAGAGTTGACGTGGATAAGCTTTTCCCATTGAGGGTAGGGAAGATTCAAACAAGAGGGCATGACATGAGAATTAAGGGACAGAAGTATAGGGGTAACGTGAGGGGGGACTTCTTTACTCAGAGGGTGGTGGCTGTGTGGAATGAGCTTCCAGCAGAAGTGGTGGAGGCAGGATTGATTTTAACATTTAAAAGTAAAGTGGATAGGTATATGGACGAAGGGAATGGAGGGGGAATGGAGTGGGTGGAATGGTCTGAGTGCATGGTAGATGGGACTAGGGAAAAGCATGGTCGAATGTCTGCTGCTGTCCGCCACTATCGACTCTGGACTCCCTCTGGACCCAGGGCCGCGCTGGGCATGTTTAGGGGCCCCATGCTAATCTATGTATTGTATAATGTTATGTTAGAACATGAATCGAGAAGTTATGTGAGATACCCTTTATGCTCACAATAAATACTCAAAGACTAAATCCTGGAAGCAAGAGATTTCTTTATTTTACGAGTCTGCAGACGGGTGCCTCTCCAACTCGAGACACACTGAAGCCAGGGAGATCATCCCCCTTTTATACACAAAATCTTACATTCAATTTCTCCTCCGGACCTCTCTCCAATCAGAGTCGGAGGTGCACAATCTGTAGGTACAACCCACCGTACATCCCCCTCGGACCTCCCATATCATACATTTGTTCAAACATGTTCATGGTAATGAGCAATTTCTTGACCAGGGGTGTGTTGTAATATTCATTTTTTCTATTAAGCATGCTCAATTGCTCATGACCTGGCCCACTTTGCTCACCTCCTAGTGAACCCTCTCAGTTTTCCTATATCAGCACTAAAGCTAAGCTATAGTGACTAGGGTCCCATCCATCACTCCTTTCCACTGATAGGGATCTCTCTACATCACCCCCTTCTCTAGCGAGACAAAGCTATCTCTTCTTACTCAAGGCCTCAAGGATGGGTCTGGCAATTTTCAGACACTGCTGTCAGAATCTCCTCTCCAGCCCCTCTCTGTTTGAATTCTCTTTAAAACTCCTTTCTTTAATAGGGTTTAATCACTTTATCCCTCACAATCCTCCCTTTTTCTTTTGCTACGCATACACTGATTAAACCCTCATTTTAAGTTCCTTCAATTCGAACTGACGTAACATCGTCCTAACCTTCTCCTCCTGTAAATCATAAACTTCCCCTGGTCGCATTATCATTATTTTCTGTATTTCCCCTTTCTCTCCCATAGGCATGACTACAGCCTGCATCTGACTTATACTTCTGGTAATAAGTTCCCTAAAACAAGGGATACAACAGGGGATGAAGATCAGTCCAGCCACTGCACATAGAAACACAAGTCCCACCGTTCTCCACCATGTTCCTCCGAGGATAGAATCCCACCATTGGGTTCCCATAATCGAATTCCACTTTTTGTATTGGAACATGCGCCAACTTCCGGATCCCTTCTGATACGTCCATCACTGCCTGTCCATTATCATCGATGTTCAAACAGCAATTAGAGAGGTTGAATTTCCCGCATTACCCCTCCTTCCTTCTGCCAGGAGGTAATCTAGGGCTAACCTGTTCTGGTATATCGCTGCTCTCATCTGCGTCTGCTGCTTTGCCAGCAGCTCCAGCGCCCCCGCAGTTTGGTTGGTAATTACCTCCAGTACTGCCTGTAGCCTTATGATCCGGTTTAACATATATTACTGGTGTTCGGTAGCCCCAGGATCCATCTTGTGCCCAAGTGGCTGGTCCGTAGTATGAGACGATTCTTGCTGGTGGCCACTCATCATCTTCCCATTCTCCAATGTCTATTTTCCTCTTTTTCCGATATAGGTCATCAAATACAGGTGTTCCTAACGACTGGCCTTCTTTGGGGTTTAACAGGAAGAATCCAGGTTGTACCAGTCCAATAAAACAAGTCCCACTCCAATTCATTGGTAACATGAGTATGCCTTGTATCCGCATATCCATAACAATCCTTCAGGGGCGGTCCACTAGAGGCAACCTTGTTCCATATATCTCGCAATACTGGGATCCCCTGATAAGGGTTATTCCCGGTGCAGTTCCATAGTCCGGCTGATTCCACTCCATCAATCTCCATCCGGATAGCGCAGTTTTTCCCATATTTCTTAGTTAGATACCATTTAGGCTCCTCTGGCCACCACACTCGGGACTGATTTGGCCACTGGGTGACGATGCGCTGGCAGGGGCTGCTGCCTACTAGGACGGCATCCTTTGCCCAGGGCCTAGCGATACACTCAGTCCCGACCGGAGTATCTGTCAGGACCCATACCTGGGGATCTCGGTCTTGTCCAGCTGTCAGGTTCCACCCCATCAGGTCCCATATTTCAACAATGGATCCTCTCCACGGCCAACGTGAATTCATCAGTGGTCCTCCGCAGACCCAACAGTTAGTCACATTCAGGGTCCCAGCTATCCGGGTGGCCAAGTCCACAAACAGGTTTTTTTCTCCTTCAGGGATTTCGATCTGCTTCTTGATTTCTTCGTACAGTGTCTGGTGCACTTGAGGCTGAGTATGTGGGGGAGGGGGAGGCTTAGTGACTACTACCTTAGTAACCTCTTTTATTACTTCCTCCTTCGTCTTATCTATTGCCCCTTTTATGATCTGAGAAGGGAAAAACTAACTGTACACAAACCCATCTCTCTCCCCTTGGGCAGGTAACGGCCCCAAACTTCCCTATATACCCCCTATTGCCTGCCATCAAATACTCCTTTTCCCCCCTCTTTACAAATGATTCTATTCTTTCGGTCATGGCATGCTTTATTCACATGGGAATGATAGGTAAATGATGTGGTTATTACCCTCTGTATTGAATAGGATGATAACATTTATCACAATTATTAATACCTTTTACAACAATTACGTACAAAGCAAACAATACCACGACTGCTCCTTTCATACTGTCAGTTATACATTCAATGCTTTTCTTTTTAAAATTACTGTTACGGGTTTACTTCCCGGCTTCACCGTCCACTGTTCCTCCTCCTCAGGAACGGGTGGATCGACGGGTCCTTTAACCCGGTTCGCGTGGGTCCACCCTTTTTCTTTTATTCGTATTGCTGTCTCGGTTGTCAGTAATACTAGGTATGGCCGGTCCACCTGGGCTGGAGTTTCTCCTCCTTCCAATTTTTGACCAGTACCCAGTCGCCGGCCTTTACAGCATGTATTGGAAAGTCAAGTGGCGGGCTTTGAGCCAATAATCCTTTCGCTTTTAATTCTGTAAGGGAACGAGATACAGCCAGTAAATAGTTCCTTGAGAATACATCACTGCCCTCTATGGTGGGTATTCCTTTTATCTTTCCCAAATAAGGTAACCCAAACAACATTCCATAGGGGGACACTGCTAACTTTGCATGGGGTCTCCGTTGCTTTTCTCAAAGCCTTTCTGTTTCCCTACTGCTCCAAACATGCCAGACTCCATGTACATATGCTGCTCTTAAAGCCTTTAATTTCTGCCAATTGAGCTAAGCAAGATTGCAGGCAAGCTTCCAATTTGATCCTGCGCTATTAGCTTTTACTTCTTTAGATATTACTCGTCCAAAATATTCTACCTGCTGCTGACAAAACAAAAACTTCTTCCTTGATACATCATGACCTCCTGTGCCATCTTTTCCAAGATAATTACAATGTCTCTTTCTCACGTTGCTCCTCACTTGTGGAACAAACCAACAAATCATTCACATTACTATATCAACACCTTCCAAATCTGCCTACAACATCTGATTAAAAACACGGCGCTAGTATTTAAACGCTGCCGCATCCTAGCCTAGGTGTATTTAATACCTCTTCTTAATGTTTTACCATAGCTATGTTCACCATTATCTTAATATTATTATTAAGATCATTATCATTATTATTATTATTATTATTATTATTATTATTTCCTGATTATCGTACCTGTTCACATCCCCAACACACCTTATCCATTACCTATCTCCTTACTAGCCTTGTCTGGGCTCAGATCCAGATTTATTTCACTCCGATAGGGGCATTTGAGAAAACACTCTCCCAAATACATTTATTATTGGCATGGAATCTCTGGCCCCTGTTTGGCTCTGTCATAGGACTCACTGTGTGTCGGTGCATCACTTATTCCAGACTTCAACCAGGTCTGTTGTTACTGACAACATTGTCTTTCCTTTTTCACGCTCTTTCTTTCTAAAGCAGTCTCATCAATTCATCCCTCTGCTTTCCACTTTAATCCTTTCTGATCTGCCTTCTTTCTCATTCTAAACTCAATGTCTTACTTCTCAGATAGTTTATCCTCCTTTGCAAATTTATTCACCTTCCTTTTAAAATCTTCCACTGACTTCTCGATCCTCATATTTTACCACCACCTCTTCTACCTCGGGTAATGTCATCACTTTCCCTTCTACCCTGAGATTCTAACCTGTTTTTTTTTTTACCCAATCTCATTCCTTCTGGTACCTTAGTTATACTCGATCTTTCTGCTCCCGAATCTACCATAAATATCATATCCTCTCCCTGGGGTCCTAATTTCAAATTTACCAGAGGTTCCCTGTGTATCCCATACACCCCAGGGAGCGGAACCCCTGACTCCCCTATTCTTCCTCCATGCGTGCGTACGACTGCACCTCCCGTCGTCGCTTAGGACATTCCCTCTTGAAATGACCCTCCTCTTTACAATAATAACACCAGGGTGGCCCCATGTACCACCCTCCTGATCCTTGTTCCTTGTTCTCCCGGGGACCCCAACTTCGGTCCCTCCATTCACCTTCCTCGTCCTCTTAATACTACCGCACCCCTTTCCTCGGTCTCCATGAGCACCCGGTCCTTCTATCACCTTCAATCCCCCCCTGTGCTACTTGCTGTACTGCTTTGCGAAACATCATTTTTTGCCTTTCCCTTCTGTTTCTCCTCATCCCGTCTTAATATACCTTTTGAGGCCTCTGTTAACAACTGATTCAATGGTTTTTCATTCCAATCTTCCAATTTTTCCAATTTTCTTTCTAATATCTGGCCATGATTTTGTTACACAAAATTAACCTTCAACAACTGCTGACCTGCGGTCTTATCAGGGTCTATCCCGAATACTGCTGGACATTTTTCCTTAACCCTTTGTAAAAACACTGTCGGAAGTTCGTCCTTGTTCTGCTGATTTTCAAAAAGCCCGTTCGAAATTCTGTCCCCTGGGAACGGCTTCTCTAATTCCCTTGATTATTATCTCCCTGAGATCTCTCATACTTTTTCTTCCTTCCCCTGTTTGGTTATTTCAAGTCGGCGCATCAGCCTGCAACCCCTTCTCCTGCCTGTCTGACCATCTGTCTTTTCTTCTGAAGTAAACAAACTTCCCCAGTATTGACATCATTGTCTGCCAACTCCGTTTTGTTTTTTCTGGGCCCCATTAATTTTTTACCCTTCTCCAACCAGAATTGTTTATCTAAACAAACCTATAAAAAGCTGCTTGTTGTTCAGCAGGCCATTAACTTATTTTCTAATTTTGTTATCAAACCAATTCCCTACAAATACATTATGACTAACAATTTGCCAAATTAAACTAGGTTTTTTACTGAAAAGAAATTATAGAAGCCAAGCAACCTACATTTTCCAACTTCCCTTTTTAAGTTGCGATTTGATTTCAAGCATTGTCTGTTACTTTACAGTAAGATCCCCATTGCTTTAACAATTCCTTAAAGGAAACACACACATACACCTTTACAACATGGCTCGAAACCCACAGCAAACAAACCTATCTACATATACAAACTTGTCATTATTACAAAAACCGGTTTTTACATTAGTTCCATTCTTTACTTCAATGAGATTGTTTGGAAACAACTTAATATTTTTCATATAAAACGTTTTTGGCCCTAGGAAACTGATCTATTTGTTCAGCCAGTCCCAGGGGTCTTCCAATAAACTTTTCATCTCCTTTTTAAAGTTCCTCACCCCCATACTGGTGAGAGGCACATAGTTTCCTTACTCTTTACCCCGGGTGTTCCCTTCACACCCATCCAACATTCGCCCCAACGGACTATCGGGCGGAATGTTAGGCTCATATCAGTATGAGCCTCATCCCGGTTCCCCGGACCCTTACGTCTCCCGTTCCGGTTTCCCATTACCTTGTCGGACTATTCCCGTCCGACAAAACCCGATCGCCCAGGCAAATACTTAATAGTCGTTTTTCTTACCTGGGTCCTGTGCACAAGATCACTTGACCGTCCCGTACGTATTTACCTTACACCCCCTCTTGCTTCCGGAGGTCTTTTTCACCGGATATCACTCGCTCAAACTGCTGATGGCAAGCAAGGAGATCAGGAGACTGCTGAAATCAGCAGGGTGCACCTTACCCCTCCTTCCTTGCCTCCACCAAGCAGCCGTGAGTGGCGATCGCGGACGAGCCCCCAATTTGTGAGATACCCTTTATGCTCACAATAAATACTCAAAGGACTAAATCTGGAAGCAAGAGATTTCTTTATTTTACGAGTCTGCAGACGAGTGCCTCTCCAACCCGAGACACACTGAAGCCAGGGAGATCATCCCTCTTTATACACAAAATCTTACATTCAATTTCTCCTCCGGACCGCTCTCCAATCAGGGTCGGAGGTGCACAATCTGTAGGTACAACCCACCGTACATCCCCTCGCACCTCCCACATCATACATTGCATGTTCAAACATGTTCATGGTAATGAGCAATTTCTTGACCAGGGATGTGTGTTGTAATATTCATTTATTCTATTAAGCATGCTCTGTTGCTCATGACCTGGCCCAGTTTCACCCACCTCCTAGTGAACCCTCTCAGTTTTCCTATATCAGCACTAAAGCTAAGCTATAGTGACAAGGGTCCCATCCATCACTCCTTTCCACTGATAGGGATTTCTCTACATCACCCCCTTCTCTAGCGAGACAAAAGCTATCTCTTCTTACTCAAGGCCTCAAGGATGGGTCTGGCAATTTTCAGACACTGCTGTCAGAATCTCCTCTCCAGCCCCTTCTCTGTTTGAATTCTCTTTAAAACTCCTTTCTTTAATAGGGTTTAATCACTTTATCCTCACATCATCCTTCTGAACTCCAGAGTGTACAAGCCCAGCTGCTCCATTCTCTCAGCATATGACAGTCCCGCCATCCCGGGAATTAACCTTGTAAAACTACGCTGCACTCCCTCAATAGCAAGAATGTCCTTCCTCAAATTAGGGGATCAAATCTGCACACAATACTCCAGGTGTGGACTCACTAGGTGTCTGTACAACTGCAGGAGGACCTCTTTGTTCCTATACTCAACTTGTCTTGTTATGAAGGACAACATGCCATTCCCTTTCTTCACTGCCTGCTTTACCTGCATGCTTACTTTCATTGACTGATGAACAAGGACCCTCAGATCCCGTTGTACTTCCCCTGTGCGGCCCGGCTTCAGAGCTCCGGCGCTCCAGCGTTCCAGCGGTGGATCCTGATTCAGAGATGTGGCGGTGTTCCAGCATTCCGGCGACGGCGGTGGTGGCAGCCCGGCTTCGGAGGCTCGGCCGCGGGCCTAGTGGACGATAACATCGGAGGCCTGGATCGCCTCAGTGCAGAGGGAGAACAAGTAGGGAAGAAGACAAAGACTTTAAGACTTTTGCCTTCCACCACAGTGAGGAGGTGCCTGATGAACACACTGTGGTGGATGTTAAATATGTGTTTATTGTGCGTTTTGTTTTAATTTATTATATGTTATGACTGCAAGGTAACAAAATTTCGTTCAGACCGAAAGGTCTGAATGACAATAAAGGAATCTAATCTAATCTAATCTAATCTAACCCTTTTCCCAATTTGACACCATTACCATGCACAATCTGCCATGCATCTGCCCACTCCCCCAACCTGTCCATGTTACCCTGCATTCTCATAGCATCCCCCTCACAGTTCACACTGCCACACAGCTTTGTGTCATCTGACAATTTGCCAAATTTACTTTTCATCTAAATCATTAAATCATAGGCGTGGTCGGAAAGTCCGCTCCACGCCTGCCATCAGAAGCTCCACAGTCCGCTCCACGCCTGCCACCAGAAGCTCCACAGACCGCGGCTTCCAGATGTTATGAGATGTTCCCGCGGCAAGGGGGTCCGCGATGTTATTCCCCGCTGCGCTGCCGCTGAAGCTCCAGGCCCGCGATATTAAAGTCCGATACCAGCCAACATTTAAAAATGAAAAATCTTACTCTGACTGCGCGGGTTGACGGAGTGCGAGCGCCGAAGGCCCATTACGGGTGGGCTGGTCCCCATATAAGAGTACAAGATGCATAACTTGTTTATTGTGTATTTGTAATACAGTTTATTGTGTATTATATGTCATAGCTGCTTTCTTGCATTTGTGCAGAAGTTTATCATTGAAAGTCATTTGGAAGCAATGTTTCCCCATGGCCTGGGAAAACGTTAAGAGGCTAGAATCTCTGCATATCTCGTTCTTTCTTTCTCTCTCCCTCTCAATCTCCCTCTCTCCCTCCCTCTCTCACTCTCTCTCGCCCTCTCTCCGAAGCTGGTCGGTGATTGGCCGCAACGCCCCTCGGAGACAGTGTCTGATTGGCCGCCGAGTGACCAGCACATTATGTGATTGGACAATATGCCCTCGGAGACAGTGTTTGATTGGCCGCCGAGTGACCAGCGCATGATGTGATTGGACACAATGCCCTTGGAGACAGTGGCTGATTGGCCGCCGTTTGACCAGCGCATTATGTGATTGGACACAATGCCCTCGGAGACAGCGGCTGATTGGACGGGAATTTTAAGGGAAGCTGGTCGGTGATTGGACGCAATCCCCTTAGAGACAGCGGCTGATTGGCCGTTTTTGCCCCTCATTTCAAGATCGTCCTGTTGCGATTTTTCACACTTTTTTAACTTAAAAATGGGAACAAATGCGATAAAACCGGACTCAAAGTTGGCAGTGAAGCCCCCGCCGCGCCACCGCTGCAGCTCTGGGCCCGACTCCGGGAAAGGCCGCAACAAAGCAGCTGTAAGGCCGCGAGGAGGCAGCGCTGGGACGACAAGGAAGAAAGTCGCCTCTCACAGAAACACAGACAATAGGGGCAGGAGGAGGCCATTCAGCCCTTCGAGCCAGCACCGCCATTCATTGTGATCAGGGCTGATCATCCCCTATCAATAACCCGCCCCTGCCTTCTCCCCATATCCCTTGACTCCACTAGCCCCTAGAGCTCTAACCAACTCTCTCTTAAATCCATCCAGTGATTTGGCCTCCACTGCCCTCTGTGGCAGGGAATTCCATAAATTCACAACTCTCTGGGTAAAAAAGTGTTTTCTCACCTCAGTCTTAAATGACCTCCCCTTTATTCTAAGACTGTGGCCCCTGGTTCCCAACATTGGGAACATTTTTCCTGCATCTAGCTTGTCCAGTCCTTTTATAATTTTATATGTTTCTATAAGATTCCCCCTCATCCTTCTAAACTCCAGTGAATACAAGCCTAGTCTTTTCAATCTTTCCTCATATGACAGTCCCGCCATCCCAGGGATCAATCTCGTGAACCTACGCTGCACTGCTTCAATCACAAGGATGTCCTTCCTCAAATTATGAGACCAAAACTGTACACAATACTCCAGATGTGGTCTCACCAGAGCCCTATACAACCGCAGAAGAACCTCTTTACCCCTGTACTGAAATCCTCTTGTTATGAAGGCCAACATTCCATTCCCTTTCTTCACTGCCTGCTTTACCTGCATGCTTACTTTCGAGATGAACAAGGACCCTCAGATCCTGTTGTACTTCCCCTGTGCGGCCCGGCTTCAGAGCTCCGGTGCTCCAGCGTTCCAGCGGTGGATCCTGATTCAGAGCTGTGGCGGTGTTCCAGCATTCCGGCGACAGCGGTGGTGGCAGCCCGGCTTCGGAGGCTCGGCCGCGGGCCTAGTGGACGATAACATCGGAGGCCTGGATCGCCTCAGCGCAGAGGGAGAACAAGTAGGGAAGAAGACAAAGACTTTAAGACTTTTGCCTTCCACCACAGTGAGGAGGTGCCTGGTGAACGCACTGTGGTGGATGTTAAATATGTGTTTATTGTGTGTTTTGTTTTAATTTATTATATGTTATGACTGCAAGGTAACAAAATTTCGTTCAGACCGAAAGGACTGAATGACAATAAAGGAATCTAATCTAATCTAATCTAATCTAATCTAACCCTTTTCCCAATTTGACACCATTTAGCTAATAATCTACCTTCCTGTTTTTGCTACGAAAGTGGATTATCTCATATTTATCCACATTAAACTTCATCTGCCATGCATCTGCCCACTCCCCCAACCTGTCCATGTTACCCGGCATTCTCATAGCATCCTCCTCACAGTTCACACTGCCACACGGCTTTGTGTCATCTGACAATTTGCTAAATTTACTTTTCATCTAAATCATTAAATCATAGGCGTGGTTGGAAAGTCCGCTCCACACCTGCCATCAGAAGCTCCACAGTCCGCTCCACGCCTGCCACCAGAAGCTCCACAGACCGCGGCTTCCAGATGTTACCAGATGTGCCCGCGGCAAGGGGGTCCGCGATGTTATTCCCCGCTGCGCTGCCGCTGAAGCTCCAGGCCCACACACACACACACACACACACCCCACACACACACCCCACACACACACACACACACACACCCCACACACACACACACACACACACACACACACACCCCACACACACACACATGCCACACACACACCCCCCCACACACACACACACGCCCCCCACACACACACACACGTGACACACACACACGCCACACACACACACACCACACACACACCACACACACACACACACACCACACACACACCTCCCCCACGCACACACCCCCACACCACACACACCCCCCACACACACACCCCACAAAACACACACACCCACACACACACACACCACACACACACCACACACACACACACACACACACACACACACACAGAAACAGTAAAACATACTTTTGGGCAAACTTAAAAAAAAAGTTTTCCCACATACACACACCCCCCCCCCCCCCCCCACACGCACACACACACACACACACCACTCACATACACCATTCACACACACACACACACACCCCCACTCACACACACACCCACACACACACACATGCCCATTCACACACGCACACACCCCCACACACACTCACACACACACACCCCCACACCCCCACACTCACACACACACACACACACACGCACCTCACACACATACACACACACACACACACACACACACCACACACACGCGACACACACACACGCCACACACACGCCACACACACCCCACACACACACACCCACACATCACACACACCACACACACACCTCTCCCCCCCCCCCACACACACACGCACACCACTCACACACACACACCCCACTCACACACTCACTCACACACGCACACGCCCACTCACACACGCACACACACACACACACACACACACACACACACACACACACACACACACACACACACACACACACAGAAACAGTAAAACATACTTTTGGACAAACTTTAAAAAAAGTTTTCCCCCACACACACCCCCCCCACACGCACACACACACACCCACACACCACACACACACACACACACACACACACACAAGACACACACACACACACACACACACACACACAAGACACACACACACACAAAAGACACACACAGACACACAACACACACACACAAACGACACACACACACAAACACACACACACACAAAGACACACACACACACACACCACACAGACACACAGAGAAACACTAAACATACTTTTGGACAAACTAAAAAAAAACAAAAAAAGTTGAAACAACGAACCCGCTGCGAGTCGACCCAGCGACTCGCAGCGCCACCCGAACCTGTGTACATTGTACCGGTAACATTGTAAATTGTCCCTTCTGTGTGTGGGATATTGTTGGCGTGTGGGGATTGGAGGGCGGTGCGGATTCTGTGGGCCGAAGGGCCTGTTTCCGTGCTATATAGAGGATGATAATAAAGAGGAAGAAGCTTGGACTTTCTTCCTTCCATCGCAGTGAGGAATGTTGGGAATCCACTGGGGTAGATGTTTATGTTCACTTTTGTGTAATTATGTGTCTTGTTGCTTTTTTTTCGTATGGCTGTATGGTGATTCGCATATCACTGTACCTTCATTGGTACATGTGACAATAAAAGACCTTTGAAACCTCATTCTCTAAAACTTACTAAAGCTTACTTGGACAATGTAATGCTTTAAACTAGCTCTCGTTCAGACCTTATCTTGTTTTCTGATTATCATGTAATCAGGATCTATTATGCCATCTGCCAGCCTGATTCTCTCCTCACTTATACCTCAATCATCCCATTTAACATCTTCAGCCCTTAAACTGAAGCTGGTCGATGATTGGCCGCAACGCCCCTCGGAGACAGTGTCTGATTGGCCGCCGTCTGACCAGCGCATTATGTGATTGGACACAATGCCCTTGGAGACAGCGGCTGATTGGACGGGAATTTTAAGGGAAGCTGGTCGGTGATTGGACGCAATCCCCTTAGAGACAGCGGCTGATTGGCCGTTTTTGTCCCTCGTTTCAAGATCGTACTGTTACGATTTTTCACACTTTTTAAACTTAAAAATGGGAACAAATGCGATAAAACCGGACTCAAAGTTGGCAGCGAAGTCCCCGCCGCGCCACCGCTGCAGCTCTGGGCCCGACTCCGGGAAAGGCCGCAACAAAGCAGCTGTAAGGCCGCGAGGAGGCAGCGCTGGGACGACAAGGAAGAAAGTCGCCTCTCACAGAAACACAGACAATAGGGGCAGGAGGAGGCCATTCAGCCCTTCGAGCCAGCACCGCCATTCATTGTGATCATGGCTGATCCTCCCCTATCAATAACCCGTGCCTGCTTTCTACCCATATCCCTTGATTCCACTCTATCTAACTCTCTCTTAAATACATCCTGTGACTTGGCCTCCACTGCCCTCTGTGGCAGGGAACTCCATAAATTCACAACTCTCTGGGTAAAAAAGTGTTTTCTCACCTCAGTCTTAAATGACCTCCCCTTTATTCTAAGACTGTGGCCCCTGGTTCCCAACATTGACTGTATGGCAACCAAATTCCTCGTATGTTGCAAAACATACTTGGCTAATAAATTATGATTAACTTTCTCTGCAACTTCTCTCTCTGCAAACGCTAACCGTTGACGGCCACATGGAGTATTACTTAGATCTAATGTCCTAATATGGGATTTTCACCATCTGCATTTTTTTTAAGTTTTCCAGTTAAATGGGAGATTAGAATGATGAGGGATGATCTTAGAAGAAATGTAAAAAAAATCATGAAAGGAACAGATCGGGTAGCCGCACATAGCCTCTTGCCCAGAGGAGGGGAATCAAGTACCAGAGGACATAGGTTTAAGGTGAGGGTGGAAAGGCTTAATAGGAACCTGAGGGGTAACATTGTTCACACAATGGGTGGTGGGTGTATGGAATGAGCTGCTGGAGGAGGTGGTTGAGCCAGGTCCTATCGCAACGTTTTACAAGCATTTAGACAGGTACTTGGATAGGACAGGTTAGAGGAATGTGGGCCAAACGCGGGCAGTGCAGGTCGTTTCAAGAACCTAATGGTTCCAAGAATGGGAGCTCTAATGAACCTGTCGGTTTTGTTGTGGGCCACATAGAACCAGAACAGTTCCTTCAGCCCACATCAGACTGCAATGCCTCCGCCGTATGTGCCTCGACCACCACTCCAGCAGCGCGTTCCAGGCACCCACCACCCTGTGTAATAAAACATGCCCCGCACATCTCCTTGAAAGATTCCCCTACTGTGTTAAAATCTCTGTCGTCCCGTCATTGACTTTTCCACGCTGGGAAAATAGCCCTGAATCATTCCAAGCCGAGAGCAACCCGGCGGTGGGCAGCCGAGAACGAAGGGGGACCCGGCGCGGGGGCGCCTGCTGTCTGGTGCGGCGGGGCCTGGTTCGCCGCTGCGGGGAAATATAGACTGTTCCATGAACTTCTCGCAACCTAGTCGGCGCCAGAAACGTGGCCACTCTCTCTGTACCGCCCAGGTGAGGTCTGTATTTTACCGGATTGCATGCAAAAACAAAGCATTTCACCGTGCCTAGGTACACGTGACAATAGAGTGTAATTGAATCATTGAGTTGAATTCAAGTTTGACCATGAGACTATTAAATACAATGATAGTGTGTAGAAAGGAACTGCAGGTGCTGGTTTAAACCGAAGACAGACACAACATGCTGGAGTAACTCAGCGGGACAGGCAGCATCTCTGGAGAGAAGGAATGGGTGACGTTTCGGATCCTTCTTCATTACAGTGTTTGCTGCAGAAGTAACGTTATTGTGCAGCCTAATATAATGAACAATTCACGATAGGAAACACGGATGTATTTAGTTTAAGGGAATGAAATTTACCCGAAGCTGATTTCAAATGACATCGGCTTTCTGGTCAGGGCTGTGATTGACGGGGCTGAGCTCCGCCTCCCCTCAGCCGGGCCCCGCCCCTTTTATTGATCGTTCCACAGCTCCGGGCTCCCCCGGGTCCTAAAGCCCGTCCACACGTTGTTGTCCAGCCTCACTTACCTCCTCTGGCAGCTTGTTCCATTTCCCCACGGCCTTCTGTGTGAAAATATTGTTCCTCAGGTTCCGATTAAATCTTGCACCTCTCACCACAAACCTGTGTCCTCTTGTTCTCGACTCCACTACTCCGGGTAAAAGACTGTGCATTCACCCTATCCATTCACCTCTTGATCCCATGCACTTCAGCCTCCGGCGCTCCAATTAATAAATCCTTCCCTGCCCAACCTTTCCCTTTCACTCTGACCCTCAAATCCTGGCACCATCTTCGTGAATCTACTCTGCAGGTTTTTCCAACTTTTTATCCTGCCTTATATTATCCCAAGCGCTACACTCCGCTTTCGTCTATATTCAGGACAGTTTAATGTGTAACTGACCCCTCCCTGTGGTAGAGAGCGGGAGAACCCTCCATATTTTCCGCGGGTGGATTTGTCTCCTTCCTTTAAAATGGTCGTAACGATGGTGACCCTCGGGTCCTGTGGCCGGCGCTCCTCTTCCCAGAGGAAGGCAGACATTGGTGGTGAAATTCACCAGCGCCTTCAGTGCACCTGCACAACCTTTGGCCGTCTGAGGAGAAGAGTGTTTGAAGATCAGGACACAATTCGCAAGTCCTCGATCATTTTGTCACACACTTTCTGTCTTTCATCTCTGGACTTTGTCCAACCGTCTGCCGATCAACTCCCCCTCTTCCCCCTCAACTGTGTCAACCTATTACCAGCCAGGCTTTGTCCTGCCCCCTTCCTTCCATCGTTCTTCCATCTCCCACCCACCGCCCCTACAATCAGTCTGAAGAAGGGTCCAGACCTGAAACATCACCTGTCCATGTTCTCCAGAGGTGCTACTAGACCCGCTGAGTTAAACTTCTTCTTCTTGTCGGATTCTGGCAGTGTAGACGCTGCTAAGCGTATTACTGCCCTCCACAGGTCAAAGTTTGAACTAGATTCTTACATACAGTCCTGTAACATACAGGAATTGAAGAACAGCCCTGGATATCAGTTGTGTTAAAGAAGGAACTGCAGATGCTGGAGAATCGAGGGTACACAAAAAGCTGGAGAAACTCAGCGGGTGCAGCAGCATCTAAGGAGCGAAGGAGATAGGCGACGTTTCGGGTCGAGACCCTTCTTCAGACTGGTCAGGGATCCGGGAAACGAGAGATATAGACGGTGATGTGGAGAGATAAGGAACAATGAATGAAAGATATGCAAAAAAGTATCGATGATAAAGGGAACAAGCCATTGTAAGCTGTTTGTGGTGTGAAAATGAGAAGCTGGTGCGACTGGGGTGGGGGAGGGAGATAGAGATAGAGGGAATGCCAGGGCCCGAGGGACAAAGTCCAGAGATGAAAGACAGAAAGTGTGTGACAAAATGATCGAGGACTTGCGAATTGTGTCCTGATCTCTCGTTTCCCTGATCCCTGACCAGTCTGAAGAAGGGTCTCGACCCCGAAACGTCGCCTATCTCCTTCGCTCCTTAGATGCTGCTGCACCCGCTGAGTTTCTCCAGCTTTTTGTGTACCCTGGATATCAGTTGATGTTTCTCACTGTGTCCAAACAAAGGTAAAACAGAAAAAGCCTCAACTCCAAGTACGGTCAGTCTAACAAACAATACCTTTCTGTCTACCCTATACTTTTTACATTCTAGGAAAACATGCTTAACTGTCTCATTACTCCCACATTCACACAAGCCAGAAACATGTTTCCCTACAATGCACAAATAGTAATTTAACCCACAGTGTCCCAACCTCAATCTACACAGTTTAACTGAATCCCTACGGGACAGAGATGTACCGAAACATATTTTCCTAACATCAGATTGTATAGAAAAGTAGTGTCTACCCCGACTTCCTTTTCCCATCCTCTCTGCCATTCTTTTGTTAAGCCCTCTTTAATTATTTCTCTCAGTTCCACTCTTCCCAATGATGCATGGATATCTATTTCTCTTCTTAAACTCTCCTTTGCTATGAGGTCCACCTGCTCATTCCCCCTCACCCCAGCATGCCCGGGAACCCAGCAAAAAGTGATGTTACACGCAAACCCAATTCTAGAAAACACACTCAAGATTTCATTTAGAATGTCAGGACGAGCTTTAGATTTCCCTACTCTTAAAGTTTCAAGAGCAGCTGCAGAATCAGAACAGATAATGACTTCTCTAAAACTGGCTTCCTCAATCCACCATAGAGCCCATTGAATTGCTATTAATTCAGTCGTGAGAACAGAGCTTCCATCAGAAATGCGTCGGCCAATCTTCAACCCAAGCTGCTCCACATACCCAGCTCTCCCACTAACTGGATCTTTAGATCCATCTGTAAAAACAATCAAAGTGCTCTCACTGATTGAATTAAGATGTTCCACTATTCTTGGAGTCACCTCCGCTGAGTTAATCCAGCACTTTGTGCCTTTTTGTTGTGAAGCAGCATCTGCAGTTCCACGTTTCTGCATCTTCACACTGAACACTTGCAGCCGAATTACATTCATTCCCCGAGGACGGCAGCGGGCGCAGTGCCAGCAGTTCAGCGAATGGGAATGCGTTTTGAACCAGGAAGTGGCGGATTAAAATGGCTTCGAATGAGCAGGTCGAGAGTTTAACCGAGGAGGCAATTTGTCCCATCTGCCTGGATTTCTTCACCGATCCGGTGTCACTGGAGTGTGGGCACTACTTCTGCCGCTCCTGTATCACACAGAGTTGGGACAGGGAGGGGAGAAACTCCTGCCCGGAATGTAGAGAGGAGTTTACAGACCGCACCCTCAGGGATAGTCGGGCCTTGGCGAGACTGTCTGAGAAAGCTCGGACACTGAGCCTGAATCGGACAGAGAAGGAAAGTAAACTTCAGTGCGAGGAACATCAGGAAGAACTGAAGCTGTTTTGTGAAACTGACAAGAAGCTGATCTGTGTGATTTGTGCAGCTGGGCGGGAACACAAGTCTCACAGCTTCATGCCAGTTAAAGAAGCTGTCGAAACCTACAAGGTAAATGCAGACCCATTTTGATCGCATCATTGTTTAATTCCTTTTTTATTGCCTAACACTTTTATTCTCTGATTTTCAATCACAATCCCAGGATCAGGTGAAATCTTCCATCCAGTTGCTCACAAAAAATAAATCAGAGATTCAGCGAATGGAGCAGCAACAGAAACAGAAGATTTCGGGAGTTCTGGTGAGGCTTTCCAGTTTCGATTTCCTGATCTTGTGTAGATTTGATCCCTGTGATGCGTGTAATAATATGGCAGCTCAGTGACACAAGTAATGCTGCTGTCTTCTAGTTCTGGTGAGCGGGTTCGATCCTGACCTCTGGTGCTGCCCGTGTGGTTCACGCCTTCACCCTGTGAGTGCTTCGGATTCCTTCCACTTCCCCAACACACGCTGGTTCAATGGTCAATCGGTGACTGTTATAATCCCTGGGAAAGTGGGTGTGGACGGATAAATGAGAATTAATGGGCACATGAAACGGAATAGGCAGCAGGGAATTGTATTGGGGGTAGAGGATTGATGGGTTATAACATTACCCTCACGACATTTCAGAAGTATTTTGACAAACTGTCTAAATGCTTCTGAAGGTACACAAAAAGCTGGAGAAACTCAGCGGGTGCAGCAGCATCTAAGGAGCGAAGGAGATAGGCGACGTTTTGGGTCGAGACCCTTCTTCAGACTGCTAGTCTCTTCCAGTCTGAAGAAGGGTCTCGACCCGAAACGTCGCCTATCTCCTTCGCTCCTTAGATGCTGCTGCGCCCGCTGAGTTTCTCCAGCTTTTTGTGTACCCTCGATTCTCCAGCATCTGCAGTTCCTTCTTTAAAAAAAAAAAAAAAATGCTTCTGAAGTCTGAAGAAGGGTCTTGACCCGAAACGTCGCCTATTCTTTCTCTCAATAGCTGCTGCCTCGCCCGCTGTGTTCCTCCAGCATTTTTGTCCACCTTAGACAAACTATTGAATTGCCAAATCAAATAAAAAGAGCACAGGCCAAATGTCACAGTTAAAGTCGTGAGCAAACACAATCAGTGACATTATATATTGTTCTTCCCCTTTTATGTTCCCGATGTTGGGGAAGTCCAGGACAAGGGTCACAGCTTAAGGATAAGGGGGAAATCCTTTAAGACCGAGATGAGAAAGACTTTTTTCACACAGAGAGTGGTGAGTCTCTGGAACTCTCTGCCACAGAGGGTAGTTGAGGCCAGTTCATTGGCTATATTTAAGAGTGAGTTGGATGTGGCCCTTGTGGCTAAGGGGATCAGAGGGTATGGAGAGAAGGCAGGTACGGGATACTGAGTTGGATGATCAGCCATGATCATATTGAATGGCGGTGCAGGCTCGAAGGGCTGAATGGCCTACTCCTGCACCTAATTTCTATGTTTCTATGTTTCTATGTTTCTATATCAATTTATTTCACAGGAACAATCACACAACCTTCAGTCCAAGATCACATCCCAGTATGCTGAACTGCACCAGATTCTCACTGAGAAAGAGCAGCGCGCACTGGCAGATATCCAGGAGGAAGAGAAGAAGATTCTAAATACAATGGAGACAAATCTTGGAAAGATTCAAGAGAATTTAAAATCCATTCAGGAGGAACTCTTAAAGTTGAAGCAACAGATGGATCAAAAAGACAGTGTGGTGTTTCTGAAGGTGAGGGTTTACACTACAGTTTGGTGAAGTGAAAGTGCAGTCACAAAATGGTGGGTGACATTTCAGAAATAAATGCTGCATTTACCAGTAATGACATCCCATTCTACATTATAGACAGGCCATTTGGCCCATCCTATCCAGTTTTCTGCTCCACTCATCATCCCTCCCATTTACTCTCCAGACCGGGTAACAATATTCCAAATTCCAGGAGCCCTAACGTGTTTATTCCGCTTGCACCTAAGTTTATTTCTGCTGTTGGCTTCAGTCCCTCCGATGCAGTGAGGTCCATGTTCTCATGACTGCATTCCTTTCGGTATTTATTGAAGACCACGCTACATTTCAGCTTTGATTATATTATCTCCCCTTCGAATTGAGATATTATTTCATCCCCACTCATTTTAATCCACCGATAATATTAAATTCTGTCTCATCATTCCTGACATTTTCTCCATATGAAATCCCATGACTGCCCAGTCTTTTGATTAAGTTCCATCCTCTCAGTTATGGCGTAATTCTCATGAACATTCCTTGTGCTTTCCCCCATCGTTCTACATCTCTGCGGCAATATCCGCTTTCTCTCTGCATGACAGCGGTGATAAGAGTTGGGAAATGGTAATTATCAGAGGGCTGTAGAAATTGGGTGAAATTCCGCTGTCGGGATGAGGACGGTTCCATTTCAGTCAATTGAGATTTGTGTTTTATTTCTTCAGGAGGAAGCTGGTCGCAAGCAAAGGTAGGACGTTGTCTTGACGTTAACATTGTAAGTTTTGGTGGAACTGCTCAAAACTTTTTGAATGATCAGTTTATAACCAGCTGTTAAATATTTCCAGGGAAAGTGATGAAGCCAAACCTCTGTCGGTGGTAGATGATGCCTTGCGATTGAAAAGTTTAATTGCCCTGATTCGTTCAACATGGCATTCAAAAAAAATATCTGATGACCTCAAGTCCTACCCTGCACTACAGTTTGGCGAAGTGAAAGTGCGCAGTCTCAAAATGGTGGGTGACATTTCAGAAATAAATGCTGCATTTACCAGTAATTCAGAACTGAGAAAATGTTCCCTCTGATCCAGCTGTGTTGTTCGGAAACTAATTGGCCTCCCGCTGATTCTATGGGATCTCAGGACTGTCTGTTTAGAACAATGACAGGTGATCCTACATCTGATCCCAAGGACTATGAAGCAGCAGAGGGCAGTGAATATCTGGGATTCTCCAACTAAGAAACTCTGAGAGGTTTTACAGGTTAGACACATTTTAAACCAGAGGAGGATACATTTTTAAAAAATCGGAGAATTGTAATTGATGGGAATGAGGCAAAGAGGAGGAGTTCAGTCCTGGGTTAGATCAACCATGGCCACATTGTGGGGATTAACATTGAAATCTAGAACATAGCGCACACATCAGATTGATCATCTATATCCGGTACCCATCAGCAGTGGGTGGTCACCTTGGGGAAATTTGCTCTGTTTGTTTCGTCCACCTTGTTTCACCATAGAATGACATCCCAGGAGTTTATCCCGCTTGCACTTCAATTTATCTCTGCTGTTGGCTTCAGTCTCTCCAATGCAAGTAAGGTCCATGTTCTCATGAATGAATGAATAGTTTATTTCGGTCATACATCAAAAAGAACAAGACTTTACAATCTGTGTGAATATGAACCAACACTGTATCCATTTCACACAACGTTCACATAATCAATCACCGAAAAAGGAATAGGCTGAAGCCACAAAGCTTAATTTTGCCTCTCCTATAGAATCCATAACACAAAATATCAGCATTACAAAGGAAAGAAAAAAAAATTACTCTAAATTGTAATCCTTACTTCTTTTACATTTTAATTATTTTACAATGTAATCTTTAATTATTTTCCATTTTAAGACTTTTTTGAAACTAAACAGAGCTACAAAATTTCAACATCACTAAGCCCGTTCCATAATTTGACTCCCAAAACTGAGACACATCTATATTTTTCATTGGTTCTCACTTTACGTTTCAAAAATACACAACCCTCTTAAATTATAATGTCCTTCTCTTAATTAATTTTTTTTTGGAATACTAACAGGAAGGCTTTTATTCCTAACTCGGAAAAGCATTTCTAATGTCTTTACATGCACAATATCCAAATATTTTAAGGTACCGGAAATTATGAATAATGGATTTGTAGTTTCACGGTAAGAAGCTTTATGTATTATTCTAATAGCTCTTTTCTGGAGTTTAATTATAGGGTCTATATTTGTTTTATATACATTTCCCCAGACTTCAACACAATATGACGTATATGGCATTATAAGCGAGCAATACAATATATACAAACACTTCTTATTCAACAGATTCTTTGTTTGGTAAAGAATAGCAATGGATTTAGATAATTCCCGTTTGAAGTATTCTATATGTGGCGTCCGACAAAGTTTATGATCTATAATCACTCCCAGAAATTTCTTTGATATACTCTTTCAATTTCAACTCCATTTAAATTCAATTCTATTTCACAATTAACCCTGTCACCACCAAACACCATAAATTTTGTTTTAATTTCATTTAGGGATAAATAGCACTATCAATTCTCTTTCTGCTGTTTTCAATAATTCTTTTATATCATTCCCTGAACAAAATACATTGTATCATCTGCAAACATAACAAATTTCAACGTATTGGATACTTTACAAATATCATGTAAATAAAGTATAAATAACTTAGGTCCCAGTACCGAACCTTGTGGAAACACCACAGAGATTACTCTTCTAAGCTGTGATTCAGTATTAATTACTTTTTACATACTGAAACATTATTACTTAAATAACTTCCCAACCAATTTTGTGTAACACCTCTTATACCAAAACGATCCAATTTCTGCAAAAGTAAGAATGATCAATTGTATCAAATGCTTTACGTAAATCAATCAATACACCCACACTCTGTAGTTTCTAATCTATTGCTGTTGCTATATTTTCTACAAAATCCATCATGGCTAAAGATGTCTCCTAAACCCATTACTCCTAGACGATTACTCCTAAACCCATATTGATGATCACTCAATAACATATTTCTCAATGAAATCATCAAGTCACTATTCACAAATAGCTTTTCAAGTATTTTAGAAAATTGAGGTATCAAAGACACAGGTCTATAATTTGATACAATATGTTTGTCACCATTTTTATAGATTGGAACCACCTTAGCCATTTTCATTTCTTTGGGAAATACACCACTAAGAAAGGATTTATTGCATATATAGGTAAAGGGCTCGAGGACACAATCAATTACTTATTTTATGTGACATATCAATGGTGTTACCATTAGTTGATTTTTTTTATTCTTAAACTTTCTGACTACTTCTAACACATCACTCTCACAAACTCCAACAAGGAACATTGAATTGCTGTTGTTAAATCCAAAATCAAAATATATGTTTTCATCACTAGGAAGGTTAATTTATTTGCCGAATTTGGGCCGACATTAACAAAGAAATCATTCAACTCATTAGCAATGTCCTCTATATTTTCAATAATTGAATTAACTGCATTCCTTTCGGTATTTAGTGAAGACCACGTTACAATTAAACTTTGATTATTGGTCTCCCCTTTTAGTTAAGATATTATTTCATGCCCACCCATTTAAATCCACTGATAATATTAAATTCTCCCATCATTCCTGACGTTTTCTCCCGATGAAATCCCACGACCTGCCCAGTCCTTTCATTGTTCCATCCTCTCAGGTATGGCGTCATTCTCATGAATATTCCTTGTGCTTTCCCCCATCGTTCTACATCTCTGCAGCAATATCCCCTTTCTCTCTGCATGTCAGTGGTGATAAGAGTTGGGAAATGGGAATTATCAGAGAGTTGTAGAAATTTGGTGAAATTCCCGCTGTCGGGATGAGGACGGTCCATTTCAGTCAATTGAGATTTGTGTTTTATTTTTTTCAGGAGAAAGCTGGTCTCAAGCGAAGGTAGGACATTGTCTTGACGTTAACAGTGTAAGTTTTGGTGGAACTGCTCAAAACTTTTCGAATGATCAGTTTTATAACCAGCTGTTAAAATATTTCCAGGGAAAGTGATGAAGCCAAACCTCTGTCGGTGGTAGATGATGCCTTGCCGATTGAAAAGTTTAATTGCCCTGATTCGTTCAACACGACACTCAAAGAAATATCTGATGACTTCAAGCAAGGTAAAGCTTATACCTTTTCCATTATTCTTGTTTCTGACATCTAAGCCGTACACCTGCACCTTAACATTTCCCAGCCTCGCACAGCCCAGTTTTACCTTCTCCTCAAAAGTAGGAGTAAACGTCATTTTCAGAATAGCTGGCAGTGACTAGTGGGTACCGCAAGGCTCAGTGCTGGGACCTCAGCTGTTTAAAATATATATTAATGATCTGGACAAGGGAATTGAATGCAACATCTCCAAGTTTATGACACGAAGCTGGGGGGCAGTGTTAGCTGTGAGGAGGATGCTAGGAGGCTGCAAGGTGACTTGGATAGATTGGGTGAGTGGGCAAATGCATGGCAGATGCAGTATAATGTGGATAAATGTGAGGTTATCCACTTTGGCGGCAAAAATAGGAGGGTAGATTATTATCTGAATGGTGGCCGATTAGGAAAAGGGGATATGCAACGAGACCTGGTTGTCATGGTACACCAGTCATTGAAAGTAGGCATGCAGGTGCAACAGGCTGTGAAGAAAGTGAATGGTATGTTGGCATTCATAGCAAAAGGATTTGAGTATGTTGGCAGGGCGGTTCTACTGCAGTTGTACAGGGTCTTGGTGAGGCCACACCTGGAGTATTGCATACTATTTTGGCCTCCTAATCTGAGGAAAGACATTCTTGCCATAGAGGGAGTACAGAGAAGGTTCACCAGACTGATTCCTGGGATGGCAGTACTTCCATTTGAAGAAAGACTGCATATACTCGGCTTGTACTCGCTGGAATTTAGGAGATTGAGGGGGATCTTATAGAGGCTTACAAAATTCTTAAGGGGTTGGACAGGCTAGATGCAGGAAGATTGTTCCCGATGTTGGGGAACTCCAGTACAAGGGGTCATAGTTTAAGGATAAGGGGGAAGTCTTTTAGGACCGAGATGAGAAGATCTTTTTTTCACACAGAGCTGTGGAAATCTCTGCCACAGAAGGTAGTTGAGGCCAGTTCATTGCCTATATTTAAGAGGGAGCTACATGTGGCCCTTGTGGCTAAAGGGGTCAGGGGGTATGGAGAGAAGGAGCTGGTTCTCGGTCTTAATCACTTCTCCTTTGAATCCTCCAAGTTCAAGGCCCTATCCCCGAACTCTATCTCCATTACATTGATAACTGCATCGGTGCTACCTCCTGCACCCATGCAGAACTCAAGGACTTCATCAACTTCACCACCAATTTCCATCCTGCAAACAAATTTACTTGCATCATCACCAACACCTCCCTCCGCTTTCTTGATCTCACAGTCTCCCTCACAGGAAATAGACTATCGATAGACATCTATAACAAAGCTACTGACTCCCACAACTATCTCGACTACACTTCTCCCCACCCAGCTTCCTGCAAAGACTCTATCCTCCTACTCCCAATTCCTCCGTCTACACTGCATCTGCGCCCAAGATGAGGTGTTCCATACCAGGACATCCGAGATGACCTCATTCTTTAGGGAAAGGGGGTTCCCCTCTCCCATCATATGTGAAGCCACCACTTGTGTCTCCTTGGTACCCTGCAGCTCTGCCCTTGCTCCCCCTCTGCCTAGTCACAACATAGACAGAGTCCCCCTTTTCCTTACCTTTTATCTTATCAGCCGCCGCATACAACACATAATCCTCTACACTTTCCGCCACTTCCAGCGGGATCCCATCTTGAGCCACATTTTCTCATCTACACCCCTTTCTACCTTCCGCCACCTCCAACGGGATCCCACCCCTAGTGTCATCTTCCCATCTCCACCCCTTTCCACCTTCCCTCTGCAACTCCTTGGTTAAGTCATCCCTTCCCACCTAAACCACCCCCCTCCCCAGGTATGTTCCCCTGCAACCGCAGAAGATGCAACACCGGTCCCTATACCTCCTCCCTCGACTGTGTTCAGGAACCGCAACAGTCCTTTCAGGTTAGGCAGAGGTTCACTTGCACCTCCTCTAACCTCATCTACTGTATCCATTGTTCAAGATGTGGACTCTTATACATCAATGAGACCAAACGCAGACTGGGCAATCGTTTCGCTGAACACCTTCGCTCAGTCTGCCTGAACCTCCCTGATCTCTCGGTTGCTGAACACTTTAATTCTCCTTCCCATTCCAACACAGATCTTTCTGTCCTAGGTCTCCTCCATTGTCAGAGTGAGGTTAACCTCAAATTGGAGGAACAGCTTCTCATATTTTGTTAGGGCAGCTTACAGCCCAGTGGTATGAAATGTTGATTTCTCTAACTTCAGGTAGCCCGGCATTCCCTCTCTCTCCATCCCTCCCTCACCCTAGTTGCACTAGTTTCTTGTTTTTCACCTAATAAATAGCTAACAATGGCCTGTTTCCTATATCATCGTTATTTTTTGCATATCTTCCATTCATTGTTCTTTATATCTTTACATAGAAACATCGAAAATAGGTGCAGGAGGAGGCCATTTGGCCCTGCAAGCCAGCACTGCCATTCATTGTGATCATGGCTGATTGTCCCCAATCAATTACTCATGCCTACCTTCTCCCATATCTCTTGATTCCACTAGCCCAAGAGCTCTAACTCTCTCTTAAATCCATCCAGTGATTTGGCCACCACTGCACTCTGAGGCAGGGAATTCCACAAATTCACAACTCTCTGGGTGAAAAAGTTTCTCATCTCAGTCTTAAATGACTTCCCCTTTATTCTAAGACTGTGGCCCCTGGTTCCGGACTGGCCCAACATTGGGAAATTTTTTCCTGCATCTAACTTGTCAGTCCTTTTATAATTTTATATGTTTCCATAAGACTCCCCTCATCCTTCTAAACTCCAGTGAATACAAGCCTAGTCTTTTCAATATTTCTTCATATGACAGTCCCGCCATCCCAGGGATCAATCTTGTGAACGTACATTGCACTGCTCAATCACAAGGATGTCCTTCCTCAAATTAGGAGACCAAAACTGTACACAATGCTCCAGATGTGGTCTCACCAGAGCCGTATACAACTGCAGAAGAACCTCTTTACTCCTATACTGAAATCCTCTAGCTATGAAGGCCAACATTCCATTAGCTTTCTTCACTACCTGCTGTACCTGCACGCCAACTTTCAGTGACCGGTGTATAAGGACACCAGGTCTCGCTGTACCGCCCCCTTACCTAACCTAACCCCATTGGGATACTAATCTGCCCCCTTGTTTTTGCCACCAAAGTGGATAACAAATCATTAATTTATATGGTAAATAGTTACGGCCCCAACACCGAGCCTTGCGGCACTCCACTCGCCACTGCCTGCCATTCTGAAAAGGACCCGTTCTCTCTTACTCTTTGCTTCCTGCCTGCCAATTTTCTATCCATGTCAACACCCTACCCCCAATACCATGTGCTGTAATTTTAGTCACCAGTCTCCTGTGTGGGACCTTATCAAAGGCTTTCTGATAGTCTAGATACACTACATCCATTGGTTCGCCTTCATCCATTTTACTTGGCACATCCTCAAAAAATTCCAGAAGATTAGTCAAGCATGATTTTCCTTTCATAAATCCATGTTGACTTGGACTAATCCTTTTACTGCTATCCAAATGCCCCATTATTACCTCTTTAATAATTGTCTCCAGCATCTTTCCCACCACCAAAGTCGGGCTAACTGGTCTGTAATTCCTCGTTTTCTCTCTCGCTCCTTTCTTGAACAGTGGGATAACATTAGATATCCTCCAAACCACTGGAACTGAACCTGAATCTATTGAACATTGGAAAATGATCACCAATCCGTCCACTATTTCTAGAGCTACCTCCCTGAGGAATCTGGGATGCAGACCATCATGCCCAAGGGATTTATCATCCTTCAGTCCCATTAGCCTACCCAATACTATTTCTCACCTAATGAAAATTTATTTCAGTTCCTCAACTCCCTTAGATTCTCTGTCCTCCAGTACATCTGGGAGATTGTTTGTGTCTTCCCGTGGATTTGGAAGCAACAGCAACAAGAATAAGCAGGAGAAAACACTGATTGGCTCTAGCCTGAGGGAGGAGAGTTAGAAGTGAGTCAGAGGGTGAAACAGTTGAAAAGGGTTCAGCGAGCAAAGGGTTCAGCGAGCAAAGGGTTCAGCGAGCTAAGGGTTCAGCGAACAAAGGGTTCAGCGAGCTAAGGGTTCAGCGAGCTAAGGGTTCAGCGAGCTAAGGGTTCAGCGAGCTAAGGGTTCAGCGAGCTAAGGGTTCAGCGAGCTAAGGGTTCAGCGAGCTAAGGGTTCAGCGAGCTAAGGGTACAGTGCTTTTTAGTGAAGGTTAGTTTAAAGGATTAAGATTTTTATAGTGTGAGTGAGTTGATTTAATTTGGGGGCAAGCCATGTCATTTGAGATCGGCCCCATGGTTTGCTCATCCTGCAACATGTGGGAAATCAGGGATATGGTCGGTGTCCCTGGTGACTACGTTTGCAGGAAGTGTGTCCAGCTGCAGCTCCTGGCAGACCACATTGAATGATTGGAGCTGCGGTTGGATTCATACTGGAGCATCCACGATGCTGAGAAACTCGTGAATAGCACGTACAGTGAGTTGGTCACACTGCAGGTAAAAGTTAAGCGGACAGAAAGGGAACGGGTGGCCATTAGCCAGCGTAGCAGTAGGCAGGTGGTGCAGGAGTCCCCTGCGATCATCTCCCTCCTAAACAGATATACCATTTTGGATACTGTTGGGGGAGATGGCTCATCAGGGGAAGGCAACAGCAGCCAAGTTCATGGCACCATGGGTGGCTCTGCGGCACAGGAGGGGAGAAAAAAGAGTGGAAGGGCTATAGTAATAGGGGATTCAATTGTAAGGGGAATAGATAGGCGTTTCTGCGGCCGCAAAATGAGACTCCAGGATGGTATGTTGCCTCCCTGGTGCAAGGGTCAGGGATGTCACTGAACGGCTGCAGAACATTCTGGAGGGGGAGGGTGAACAGCCAGCTGTCGTGGTACACATTGGCACCAACGATATAGGTAAAAAAAACGGGATGAGGTCCTACAAGGCGAATTTAGGGAGCTAGGAGATAAACTTAAAAGTAGGACCTCAAAGGTAATAATCTCTGGACTACTACCAGTGCCACGTGCTAGTCAGAGTAGAAATAGGAGGATATTGCAGATGAATACGTGGCTTGAAAAATGGTGCAAGGGGGAGGGATTCAAATTTCTCGGGCATTGGAACCAGTTCTGGGGGAGGTGGGACCAGTACAAACAGGACGGTCTGCACCTGGGCTGGAAGGGAACCAATGTCCTTGCGGGAGTGTTTTGCCAGTGCTGTCAGGGAGGATTTAAACTAATGTGGCAGGGGGATGGGAGCATGAGCAGAGAGACAGAGGGATGTAAAAAAGAGGTAGAAGCAATAGGTAGCAAGGTGAAAAGTAAAAGTGGCAGGCAGAAAAATCCAGGGCAAAAATCAAAAAGGGCAACTTTTCAACATAATTGTATAAGGGGTAAGAGTGTTGTAAAAACATGCCTGAAGGCTTTGTGTCTCAATGCAAGGAGCATTCGTAATAAGGTGGATGAGTTGAATGTGAGTTGAGAGTGGTGAGTCTCTGGAACTCTCTGCCACAGAGGGTAGTTGAGGCCAGTTCATTGGCTATATTTAAGAGTGAGTTGGATGTGGCCCTTGTGGCTAAGGGGATCAGAGGGTATGGAGAGAAGGCAGGTACGGGATACTCAGTTGGATGATCAGCCATGATCATATTGAATGGCGGTGCAGGCTCGAAGGGCTGAACTCCTGCACCTAATTTCTATGTTTCTATGTTTCTATGAATGTGCAGATAGCTATTAATGACTATGCTATAGTTGGGATCACGGAGACATGGCTCCAGGATGACCAAGGCTGGGAGCTGAACATCCAGGGATTTTCAATATTCAGGAGGGATAGACAGAAAGGAAAAGGAGGTGGAGTAGTGTTGCTGGTTAGAGAGGAGATTAACGCAAGAGAAAGGAAGGACATTAGCTTGGAGGATGTGGAATCGATATGGGTAGAGCTGCGAAACACTAAGGGGCAGAAAATGCTAGTGGGAGTTGTGTACAGGCCACCTAACAGTAGTAGTGGAGTTGGGGATGGCATCAAACATGAAATTAGAAATGCTTGCAACAAAGGTAAAACAGTTATATTGAGTGACTTCAATCGACATATATTGGGTGAATCAAATTGGCAGGGGTGCTGCGGAAGAGGATTTCTTGGAATGTATGCGGGATAGTTTTCTAAAAACCAACATGTAGAGGAACCAACGAGAGAGCAGCTATTCTAGACTGGGTATTGAGTAAATGAGGAAGGGTTAGTTAGCAGTCTTGTTGTGCGTGGCCCTTGGGCAAGAGCGACCATAATATGGTTGAGTTCTTCATTAGGATGGAGAGTGATATTGTTAATTCAGAAACAAGTGTTCTGAACTTAAAGAAAGGTAACTTTGAGGGTATGAGACGTGAATTGGCCAAGATAGACTGGCAAGTGATTCTTAAAGGGTTGATGGTGGATATGCAATGGAAGGCATTTAAAGACTGCATGGGATGATCTACAACAATTGCTCATCCCAGTTTGGCAAAAGAATAAAACAGGAAGGTAGTGCATCTGTGGATAAGAAGGGAAATCAGGGATAGTATCAAAAACTAAAGATGAAGCATACAAATTAGCCAGAAAAAGCAGCCTACCAGAGGACTGGGAGAAATTCAGAGTCCAGCAGAGGAGGACAAAGGGCTTAATTAGGAAAGGAAAAATAGATTATGAAAGAAAACTGGCAGGGAACATAAAAACTGACTGCAAAAGTTTTTATAGATGAAGAGAAAAAGGATGGATAAAAAACAAATGTAGGTCCCTTGCAGTCAGAAACTGGTGAATTGATCATGGGGAGCAAGGACATGGCAGACCAATTGAATAACTACTTTGGTTCTGTCTTCACTAAGGAAGACATAAATAATCTACCGGAAATAGCAGGGGACCGGGGGTCAAATGAGGTGGAGGAAGTGAGTGAAATCCAGGTTAGCCGGGAAGTGGTGTTAATTAAATTGATGAAAGGTAAATCATGTCTCACGAATCTTATAGAATTTTTCGAGGATGTAACTAGTAGAGTGGATAAGGGAGAACATGTGGATGTGTTATATCTGGACTTTCAGAAGGCTTTCAACAAGGTCCCACATAAGAGATTAGTATACAAACTTAAAGCACACGGTATTGGGGGTTCACTATTGATGTGGATAGAGAACTGGCTGGCAGGCAGGAAGCAAAGAGGAGTAAACGGGTCATTTTCAGAATGGCAGGCGATGACTAGTGGGGTACCGCAAGGCACAGTGCTGGGACCCCAGCTATTTAGAATACATATTAATGATCTGGATGAGGGAATGGAATGCAACATCTCCAAGTTTGCAGATGACATGAAGCTGGGGGCAGTGTTAGCTGTGAGGAGGATGCTAGCAGGCTCCAAGATGACTTGGATAGGTTGGGTGAGTGGGCAAATGCATGGCAGACGCAGTATAATGTGGATAAATGTGAGGTTATCTACTTTGGTGGCGAAAAGAGGAGGGTAGACTATATCTGAATGGTGGCCGATTAGGAAAAGGGGAGATGCAATGAGACCTGGGGTGTCATGATACACCAGTCATTGAAAGTAGCCATGCAGGTGCAGCAGGCTGTGAAGAAAGCGGAATGGTATGTTTGGCATTCATAGCAAAAGGATTTGTGTATAGGAGCAGGGAGGTTCTACTGCAGTTTGTACAGGGTCTCGGTGAGACCACATCTGGAGTATTGCGTACAGTTTTGGTCTAAATCTGAGGAAAGACATTCTTGCCATAGAGGGAGTACAGAGAAGGTTCACCAGACTGATTCCTGGGATGGCAGGACTTCCATATGAAGAAAGACTGGATGGGACTCGGCTTGTAACTCGCTGGAATTTATAAGAAGAGGGGGGATCTCATAGAGACTTACTAAATTTCTTATGGGGTTGGACAGGCTAGATGCAGGAAGATTGTTCCCGATGTTTGGGGAACTCGAGAACAAGGGGTCACAGTTTAAGGATAAGGGGGAAGTCTTTTAGAACCAAGATGAGAAAATCATTTCTCACATAGAGAGTGGTGATTTGTGGAAATTCTCTGCCACAGAAGGTGGTTCATTGGCTATATTGAAGAGGGAGTTAGATCTGGCCCTTGTGGCTAAAGGGATCAGGGGGTATGGAGAGAAGGCAGTTACAGGATACTGAGTTGGATGATCAGCATGCTCGAAGGCCGAATGGCCTACTCCTGCACCTATTTTCTATGATTTTATGTTTCTGTTTCCCTGTTCAACTCTTCTGCCATTTCCTTGTTCCCCAAAATAATTTCACCCCATGTCTGCTCTTCAAGGGACCCACATTTGACTTTGCTACTACTCTTTTTCTTAACACATCTAAATAAGCTTTTACTATCCTTCTTTATATTCCTGGCCAGCTTCCCCTCGTACTTCATCTTTTCAGCCTGTATTGCCCGTTTTGTTTCCTTCTGTTGTCCTGTTGAAAGTTTCCCAATCCTCTGGCTTCCGGCTACTCTTTGCTGTGTTATACATCTTTTATTTTAGTTTTATTCTATTCCTTACTTTCTTGTCAGCCACAGTTGCCTCCTATACTTAGAATCTTTCTTCCTTTTTGGAATGAAAATGATATGCGTCTTCGGATTATGCCCAGAAATTCCTGCATTGTTGTTCCACCGTCATTCTGCTGGGGATCCCTTTCAATGTCTAACTTTGGCCAGCTCCCTCTTCAGGCCTTCATAGTACACTTTATTCAATTGCATCACTGACACTTCCGATTTTAACATCTCCTTCTCAAATTGCAGATTAAAACTAATATTATGATCACTACCTCCAAGCGGTTCTTTACCTCGAGTTCTCTTATCATATCTGGTTCATTGGACAACACTAAATCCAGATTGCCGTTTCTCTGTCAGCTCCATTACAAGATGCTCTAGAATCCATCTCGGAGGCATTTCTACAAACTCTCTTTCTTGGGGTCCTGAACCAGCCTGATTTTCCCAGTCTACCTGCATATTGAATCCCCACATCACCATCAGTGACATTACCTTTGTTACATGCCAGTTTTAACTCCTGCTGCAACTTACACCCTACATCCAGGCTACTATTTGGGGGTCTGTAAATAACACCAATTAGTGTCTTCTTGACTTTACAATTGCTCAACTCAATCCACAGTGATCCTAACTCGTCAGTCTCTATGTCTTCCCTCGCAAGGGACTGAATTCCATCCCTCACCAGAAGAGCACCCCCTCCTCTTGCCCACCTGCCTGTCCTTTCTATAGGATGTACAGCCTGAATATTAAGTTCCCAGGCCCGATCCTCCTGCAGCCATGTCTCACGTAATCCCCACATATGTAATGTCTACAAACTCTAACTGAGCCTCAAGCTCATCTACTTTGACTTTGTATACTTCCGCATTCAAATACAATACTTTTAATTCCTTACTCATCTCACCTTTCACATCGATCCCTATTGCCACTTGGCCATACTACTCCTATCCCCCTTTGTGAGCTTTCATTCCCGTTAATTCTGGGGTAATTACCTATCCCTTTACTCTCTTTCCCTTTCAACTCCATCCTTGACTATCCCATTTGACACACCCCCCCCCTTCTTTAGTTTAAAATCCACCCGTGTAGCAGTGGCAAACTGCTATCCTGCCACTTACATCATCGCCTATGTCTCTTGTATCCCTCATCCATTAACCAGTCTGAAGGAGGGTCTCGAATGGAAACATCACCCATTCCTTCTCTCAAGAGATGCTGCCTGCCCTAGCTTTTGAAGTCTGTCTTTGGTTTAAACCAGCACCTGCAGGTCATTCCTATACAACTTTAAGCAATACCTAATGCACAGATTAATTCTATTGTGGACTGAAAGAAAATTGGAGATAAGATCTACCACTAAACCCATCAGCTGGGAAGCATCATAGTCAGAGGTTTAGACTCTCCTGCCTTGGGTAAATACTGTGGCTATTCACCTGATCTGTGCACGTTATATACATCTCATAAACATTTATAAAGGCATCCTGATGGGCTCTAAAGAAAAAATGTCCTTGCCAGTCCAACGTCTCCTTTATAACACAGCCCTTCAGATCTGATGAAATGATTGTAAATCCTTTTGCGCCCTCTCTAGCTTTTTAACAACCTCATTGTTTGAAACTCTGTATTTAATATCCTGACCTGTGAAAGCATGAGTGGACAAATACATTCTTCACTACCCTGCCTGTCCAGTGTTGCATCTTCCATGGCACTGTGTACTTGCAGCCCGAGATCTCTCATTCTATAAAGTTCCCCGTTTACTGTGTATGTCCTGCCCTGGTTTGTCTCAGCAAAGTGCATCACCTCACCTTCACAATGAATAATTCCCACATGTCGTTTCCTGAGCCCATTGGCCCAATTCACAGGGATCCCATTTACTCTCAGATTGCCTTCTTCACTCTCCACAATGTCACCAATTTTAGTTCCATCTGCAAACTGACTAACCGTGCACACACTCACACCCAATCGTTGTATATAAATAAGGATCAACGTGGATCTGCCTCGTCTTGAAAAACAACCCCTCTACCAACATCCTCTGTCTGTGGCCTTCAGGTAAATGTTGTATTCCATCGGCTAGTTCACCTCGGGATTTCCATGAGATCAACTTCCAGGAGAGGTATCTCGTTGCTGTGTGATCGAAGATGTATCTCTCCAGAGGGGCAGTGAATATCTGGAATGTTGTGTCTCAAGAGATGGTGGTAAGGTTAAAAAGCTGAGTTAATGGATATGTGCAACTTGGCTACAAATAAATATTTGATAGATCGAAAAATTAAGATCATGGGAAAAATCACTCAGAAAAGGAATTGGTTTTGCCAGCTTAGATCAGCCATGATCACATTCGAATGGATGGGGCAAGCCTGAGGAGCAGATCCTAATCCTGCTCCTGTTTTCTTGTGTTTCCTATGCTCCTGTTGTACCGATAAATTGACAGACTTGGACACAGAGGAAATGCATCAAAGATTAACAATACTTGTTCCTGGGACAATGAGTTTACTGTGCGGGGTATGATTGAGTAGACTAGGCCTGGGTACTCGAGGCGTTTGGGTGTATTTAGAGGAAATCTCATTGAAACACCAAGTCTCTTACAGGACTCAGTGGGGGATGGATGCAGGGAGAGAATGTTTCCCCTGTCTGAGGGGTTCTGGAGAGACGGGCACCATCTAAGAATGTGGGCTGCACCATGTAGGACAGAGATAAGGAGACATTACTGCACGCAGAGACTGAGAGAACCTTTGGAATTCCCTGCAACGGTGGCTCTGGAGACTCACTCATTTCAATGCTTCTTGGAGAGAGAGCCATGGTTGTACTTTTACAGAGTCAGGCCCTCGGGACATCACATCCATTTCCACATATTTCCCAGCTATACTATCTGTTTGCCCACATTACATTAGTTATCTTTCTACACATCACTTATTTAAGTACCTCTTAACTGTAGGTGATTATACTGACTCCAACACACCCTCTGTGGCTTTGTCGCAGTTAAAAACCACTCTCAGCGGGAAGGTAAACTCACCACATATCAACTTTAATAACTACCATAATACCGTCCTCTCTTGATTTGATATCCCTGAATGAGATAAGGTTTTTGAAATCTACCCTACACAATCTCTGCGGCAGACTTTAACAACTCCCTCACTATCCACAAGTGTCACATCCTCCACAGGCTTACCAGTCATAACTCCGACATTCACATCGAAACCATGAAAATATAAGATAATACAGCAAAGGTTGCAACACCGATCTCTGCTGCACTCCACCAGTCACAGACCTCCAAGCAGAAAAGTGCTTCTTCTTACCTCCCAACCACCAAGCCCAATATTGGATCAATTTTTCAAGCTCTCTTTGTTCCCACCTGCCTCCACTTTCAGGACAGCATTACATGCAGAACATTATCAAGTCTAGTGAAGTTATATTATTGGGTTCACAATGAGATCTGTGTGCTCTTGGTTGTACAACCCATCAAATCCACGTGATTCCCCTCTTTTTTCAGAGACCCCACAACTCAAGTCTCCACCAATGCTATCACATTCTGTTCCCCACTCCTCGTCCCACACTCCCCCACCTCAAGAAATTCCCACTCTCCATCCTGGTTAAAAAATGGGAATGTTGTGTGTCTGATCCACCCAGGATTGTGGTTGGGGGGTGAAAACCCCCGGGCCAAGGTTTGGTTTCAGGTGTCGCCCGCCTGTGCCTGAGGCCAAGCGGTTCTCCCCTGGTCCGGGGGCCCGCGCTGCCCGTGTCTCCCCATCCGACCCGGGGACCTCTATGTTTCTCTGATTCTCCCCCCAGTCTCCGCACCCTGGATGTGGATAACAGCGCATCCTGTTGGCTCGGGGTGTCTGAGGATGGACATAAGTGGGTTGAAAAAATTCCGGGACCCGGATGGAAGTTCCCTTGACAACGGGAAGAGGTTTACAAACCAAGCGTGTTGTGCTGGGGTCAGAGGGATTCACTTCGGGGAGACATTACTGGGAGGTGGAGGTGGCGGGGAGTCGGACTGGAGGGTTGGAAGTCGCGCAGAGTCTGTGGAGAGGGAAGAGACGGGTCTCACTGACCCCGGGAGGACGGGACGTCTGGGAGAATCAGGCTGGTGGTGGGGGAGGCGAGTTTGTTGCAGTAACTCCCCTATCATCCCCTCTCTCCCCGGCCTTCCCATTTCCCAGGGAGGGTGGGAGTTATCACTCGCACGCGCTTACGAGTCCGGGAACAGTTTCATTTTACGTCCGCGGACACAATAAAGTCCCATTTCCACACCTTCACTAGGGAATAAAATTCAGCGAGAAGAAACTTTATCCTTTCTTCGAGGGGACTTCGAAACCAAACTTGAATTCTCAGGTGAAAACTGGCTGAGAATCTGCTCCGGTTTTTCCGCCTCGGGTTGTGCAAAGGGTCGGGTCCGGGATCGGGTCAGGAGCGGCGCTTAGGGGTGTGGAGCAGAAACCCTTGTAGAACAAACGGGTTACGGTGCTGAACGGGCTCCCCTATTTAACATCCCAAATTCCGTCGTCGTGAAAACCCACAGTGAGCGCGGAAAGGAAATTAAACCAGGGGGAATGTACAAATGTGGGAAAAAAGAATGAAATAAAACAGCAACTGTAAATCAGAGCTGTCTGTCTGTCGATCCGTTCATTTCAACGCGTGTTAACTGCAGTTCACTTCTTGTTCCCGCAACTAGATGGCAGCAAAAGCCACGTGGTGCGGCCGCCCCCAGACCAGCTGTTAACTTTGTGAATTAACTTTTGACAATTGTAGAAAACAGCGGGGAATCTGATTTAATAAGTGAATTCTTGTGAGCTGGTGCCACTACCCACGGCACTAAACCAAACGCATGGCTGAAAATGTGGAAATTAAAGGAGATTATCTGCCCCAAATACTAGCAGGTCAGGCAGCTCTGCAAGGTGAAACGGACCTTTTACATTACAGATCTAATACTGATTGTAAATGATTATGTTACCACAGGTCTGGGGAGTTTTTAAAGTCATCTTTTAATTGTAACACATAGTATAGCAGTACAGCAGGTTGTTAGCTGTTTAATTTATCGCTGACGCTTACTAGTACTACTTAATGTTGGAAGTGGGTGTAATTATAAAGCATACGTGTATGGTGGGGTTAATGATGCTTCTCTTAATATGATAGGTTCCACATGCAATAAACCAATCTAATCCTTCCCATAAAGAGCGAAATATAGTTAGCAATGTATGATGCGGCAAATTTAAACTACTCAATGTATCTGTCAGGCGGGAAGAACTACTGATACGACCCGAAAGCATACGGACAAACCATCTCCCTCGTACCAGAAAGGTGTTATTGTGGGAGAGGGAGGGCAGGGCTGTGAACCTGGAACGGAAGGGAAAGGCCAGCTGGGGGACACTTTAGAGCAGCTCGATAGGGTGAGCATATGCGGGGGGGGGGGGGGGGGGGGGGGGGGGGGAGGGCGGTAGTGATGTTTGTTAGACCTGGGGTCGCCGGTAAGGGCGGAGAAGGGGACCACTGCTGGGACTAGTGGTGGCCATGGCCTGCAGCAGGGGTCATTTTGAAACAAGCAGGGGTGGAGCAAAAAAGCTTCGGCTGGCGGCGGGGACGAGGTTCTTTTCAAGCAGAAGTGTTGGCGGCTTGCCTTGTTACGGGGCACATCGACGTCGACACGGTAGGAGAGCGAGGGTTCCTTAGACGGGGCCGGGGGGGAGAAAACGAAAACCTAGATGTGGGAATGTCCCCACAGTAGTCTGCAATTACGTCGGCCCCTGCAGAAGCCAGTGGTTCGGGTTTGCTGGACTTGTCATAGGATCGTTTCTCGATGATTGTGTTTCTCCCTGGATGCGCTTCTAGACCGCTGTGCGCTTAAACCACCTGTGGCACCAGCTTAACTGCTGGGGCAATTGGTTTCGGGAGGCGTGTTGTCGAGACTTCAGGCGTTGGGTTGGCTGAGCTAGGACCGTCCTCTGGAGATGTTTCTGAGGTTTTAAAAAGGTCTGTTACACATCCGACTTGGCCAAGGTGGGGCTTCCATTAGTTGTTTTGCGTCCTGACGGCCAAGTTCAGCGAGGCCTTGTTACTTGAGGGTATTCAGGGCTGCTTTGTGAAATGGCTGGAAGTTCCATCGGTTGGACAAAGTGTTTGAATGCGTGACTGGTAATTGTCTTCCGTTGTCAGGTTTTGCTGTCGGACTGGTGGGACCCGATACGGAAAAGTGTCCGTATGGCTTTTAATGGTCCATTTTGGACTGTGTTGGTGGGCAGTTAAATCGAGTTCGAACAGTTAGAGTAGGACCGGTCAAACGAGGATAGGTAGTGTTTACTTTGCCATTCGAAATGTATGATGCCAGTGGCGTCCAAGGCAGAGTGCTGGTGGGGGTCTGTTGTAGCAGAGGATGTTTATGTTGGGTTGTAGTGCACAAACAGTTGCAGATGGGACAGGAGGGCTGTTCTGTCCCATATTGATACTTGGGCCCGATACTGGGTCAGTAGAACTGGCTCTGTGCATGGGCTAACGTCGGGCCTTGGTACCTGGGAGACTCTTTGTAGTGTTCGTCTTGTAAGGATGAAGGTGATCACAACTTTGTGGCTTTAACTATGACACCTGTCTGTATTACCCAGCTCGTTGCAGGACTAGGAAAGTACGGCTGCACCTCCAGTGGTGTGCTGGATGGTCTGTCGGTCAGCGCTTTTGATTATGGATGAGAGTTAGATGAAGAGTGCCCATCGGCAGCTGGTGTGTTCAGCTAGAGCTGAGTGCTTGACTAGCGTTCGTGGGAACGAAGTCAAATCTTGAGAACCTCTAAAGTCATTCGCTTAAGTTTTGATAGGAATGTCGTTCACTGGCATGCACGTGCCGTGCACGAGAGGAGAGTGTCAGAAACGAAGCATGTCTTCTTTTTTGTAAACGATTCCTGAAGTGGAACCGCTGGTGGGAGAACTGCATCATCATGCGCTGCAGTCGTGCAGATGCTGCGTGGTATACGTGTGTAGGATGGTTTAAAAGTGGTTGGTGGTCTGTTTCGGACTGTGATATGTTGTTACCAACAAAGATGAAAGTCCTTGTAAATTTTGAACAAGCGGAAGACCACAAGCTGGCAGCTTTTCCTTGATCTGTGCATAGCGCCCTGTTCGGTTGTGTCCGTAATGGTTGCGGGGAGGCATAAGATACAGGTATTAGTACAGTCCCATAGGCAGGACTTTTTGAAGGCAGGCTGCGCCCAGCACGTATTGTGAGGCATCGCAGGTTATCGTGACGGACGCTTCAGGTCGACAAGAATGTCAGGGTGGAAGCGAATTGCCCGCTTGGTTTAAAAAAACAAAAATTGAATATTTGTTGATGGATGCTGGTACTTACCAGGTCCACCAGTGTCCTTTCGGGTGAGTTGTTCAGTGGCGAACTCAGTTCGCTGAGATTCGGTATGAACTTTCCAGAATAGTTCACCATACCAGAATCGTTGTAGGCTTTACACGTTGGTTGGGGTGGCAACCAGCTGATGGCAGCAGTTTCTTCAGGTCAAGCTTAAGACCATCGGAGTGAAAACATGTCAACATAGGCAGCTCTGGAAACCCAGAACTTGCATTTTTCGTAGGGTTTGTATTTCACGTGCTCCTTCCATTATATGCCTTTAGCCTTGTTGTCCAATTGCTCCGCGTTTTCTTGACTTCACACCAGGATGTACCTACATTGATGCCTTCGAACAGCTGTTCCATGGTTCTTTGAAAAACCTCGCTGGCCCGAGTTGATTCCGTATGGCATTCTAAGAAATTTGAATATGCAAATTGAGTGGCAAACGTGTGTGAGGTTTTTGATGAATCAGTCATCAGTGGTTATCTCACAGAACGTCTTTTTTTGCGGTCAAGTACAGAAAATTCTCTGTTTGCTTGCCCGGAGTTGTGCGCGGACGTCATCGACAGTTCTCACAGTGCTGCCGCCAGATGGCGTGTGTTCAAGGTCTTTTGGATTAATGCACCCACGCGGAGCTAGTTTTTGTCTTTCTTTTAAGTGACAAACCATGGTGGAGGACCCAGTCTGTGGGTTCGCTGTTTTTCGGCTAGTACACTCATGGAGACCATGTTTTTTAATTCACTCTCAATTTTGTCTCGCATAGGCATGTGCACACGGTGGGGGGGCTGTGATTGATGAGGGCATTGTGCCAAAATCCTTTTCGACTCATCTACTGCGACTTGTCTTCACGTTCAAGTGAGTTTAATGTCTGTGTCCCCTCGATTGGACAATGAAATTCTTGCTTTGCATCTCAGGCACACAGAACATAGTAGACATTTACTCTACAAAACAGGATCAGTGTTGTCCATATATCATTATATAAATACTTACACACGATGAATAAATAAACTTAATGAAGTGCAATTAACAGGTTTAATGGGTTATTAATGATCATAGTTTGTCCGTAGCCAGGTTTAATAGCCTGATAGCTGTAGGGAAGTAGCCCATCTGAACCTTGTCGTTGCAGTCTTCGGCTCCTGAAACCTTCTACTGAACGGTAGCAGGGAGATGAGTGTCGATGGCCAGGATTTGTATGGCGTCCTTCGGTGATGCTGCCAGCACTTTTTGAGGCAGCGGGACTGCGATAAATTTTCCCTTGATTGATTAGGTAAGGTCAGAGCCAATGATGGACTGGGCAGTGTTTACTACTTTTTGTAGTCTTTTCCTCTTTCAGGGGCCACTCAAGTTGCCGAACCAAGCAACGACGGCAACCGGATAGCAAGCTCTCTACTGTGAACCTGCAGATGTTAGAGAGATGTCTCCTTGACAAACGACTCTCCGTAATCTTCTCTGGAAGTAGAGGCGCTGATGAGCTTCTTAATAATTGCGATTAGTGTTCTCGGAACCATGGAAAGATCTTCAGAGATTGTTGCCAATCAGGAATTTGAAGCTCCCTTGACCTTTCAAAACCATCGACCGTTTGAATTATAAACGGGATGTAGGTCCCCATCCCTACTCCATTCCAAAGTCCACAATCATTTCCTTGTTTTGCTGGGTGTTGGTGGGCAAGGTTATTGATGTGTGGCACCATATGGCCTAGTCGCGCGATCTTCTTCTATAACTCTGACTCCATCCCCATCTGTGATAGCGGTCCCACAAACAGTTGGGTGTCGTCATGCGAAACTTGATGATGGGTTCACCATGTGCCCCGGTACACAGTCATGGGAGTATAGAGGTGAGTACAGCAGGGGGCCTGTGCAGGCAGCTCATTAGAGGTTTGCTCCCGGTGCTGACTGGTTATCGAGGCTGACATCATTTCCACCAATACGAATGGACTGTGGTCTGGTGAATGAGGAAGACGAGGTTCCAATTGCACAGACGGATATGCGCAGAGAGAGACCCAGTTCTGGAGTTTGGTAACCAGCCTTGGAAGGGGATGATTGTGTGTTAAATGCTGAGCTTGTTAATCAATAATAACAGACTTGATTTATGTAGGTTTTATGTCCAGAAAAAAGCGGTGTGGAGGGGCCAAGCGAGATCGCATCCATCGTTGATCTGTTGTGGCGGTAAGCGAACTGTAGTGGGTCAGGTTTTTGTCCGAGGGTGGAAGTTGATTTTGGCCCCATGTTCAACCTCTCAAAGCTCATTCATCCACCACACGTGTTTAGTGCAAATGGTCAATAGTCCATTGAGGCACGGTACCTTACTCTTCTTGGGCTCCACGGTATATTGATGCCCTTTTAAAGCAGGTGGGGGGGGGGGACCTCAGCACCTCAGAAGTGTCAGGTTGAAATTGTCGTAAACCTCCAGCCAGTTGGTTCGAACAGGGCTTTTAGAACATGACCGGGTATTACCATCAGGTCCAGGCGCATTTTCATTGGTTCACCCCTCAGAAGGATATTCGATGTCTGACTCTGTGATGAGGACTGAACATACCAATCTCAGTGAATGGGGGTCGGGAAGGCACATCAGTATTCTCCTTATCAAAGCGTCGTGTTAAAAACGCATTGAATCGTCAAGGAGTGCAGGTACAGGTTCAAGGAACCATGCACCTGCCCCAACCACTCCTAGATCCTTCTGGTCTTATAACACTCCTAGAGGCATACCATTCAACTGTGTAGGTCCTGGCCCTTGTTTAGGACTCCAAAAAATGCAATATCTCACAGGGTCCTTGTATTAAATAACCATCAACCCATTCCTTCAGCCCCACCTGGCCAATCGGATCCAGATCTTGCTGCCAACTTTCACAACAATCTTCCATGATCTGCAAGCCACCCACTTTTGTATCATCAGCAAAACTTACTAATCTTGCCCTATTGTTCTAATTCAAATCATTGCAGATGACAAACAGTACAAGGGACCAGCACCAAACCCTGAGTCACACCACTAGCCACAGGTCTCCAATCCGAGAAGCAAACCCCTTTCCATCACCACCCTCTGCTTCCTATCGTGGAGCCAATTTGCGTATCCATTCAGAGTCGGGACAGTTTCATTTTACGACCACGGACACCAAGTCCCTATGGACACACCTTTTAACAGGGGAATAAATTCACGGATATATAAATAAATAAACTTAATTACCAGGGCGGCGAGTTCAGCAGTCTGTGGGGCTGCAGTTGTGTGTTGTCATGTCAGATCCTCTGTGATGCGGGGGACTCCCAGGTGGTATTTAAAGCAGGCTCACCCTAATTCCACATGTAGTTCATTTATCTCCAGTGGGTGTAGTCCTCGGATGTTGTGCCTTTTAAAGTCCACAATCAGCTCTTAGGTTTTGTGACATTCTGTTGTCCTTGATACCAGAGTGGCCTGGATCAATAGCCACTTCCTCGGGTAGGCCCTTCCCAGCGTTATCGGGAGATCAGACCCACCACCAACAGTCTTGGTCATCAGCAAAACTTGACGATTGAGTGGAGCTGAAACCAGGCCACACATAATGGTGTTGTACAGGGAGTACAGTAGGGGGCGACAAGGACCACAACACTGTGGGGGCTCCTGTGGTTCATGGTGGAGGGGGGAATGGATGTATGTTCTCACATCTTGACCACCTGGGGCCCTGGCGGGTTGAGGAAAGGTGGAAAGGTGAATGCAAGATGAACAGACCTTTCATTTCTGATCAACATACTGATGGAGGAATTATTGTTCACCGAGTCATTTAACTCTGTGTTTTTCTTCTCTACAGCACTAACCAATCGTGAGTATTTCTTGGATCTTATGTCTTTTATTTCAGGTGACTGTGTAGCAGCGGGTAGAGCCGCCTGCCTCACAAGGGCCAGAACAGGGTTCACATTACGATTATTTAGAGTCCACGCTGGGAGGAACTACGGATCGAGTAAATGTGGTTGGAAAGGAGGTGCAATGAACTTCTGCCTCACCTGTAAGGACTGGCGGGCTTCCGAATGGAGTCTAGGGAAGACGTATAGGGGACAGGTGTTGCATCTATGGACTCCTATCTATCGACGGAGAATCAAGTGCAGTCTGGGTGATCGTTTCACTGAAGCACCAATCGTTCTCCGCTTTGGTCCTAAGTGATCTCTCGGTTGTCAAACGTTTTTACTCCCTTCCCATTACCACATGACATTTCTGCCTGGGCCTCCTCCACTGTCAGAGTGAGGCCACATGCAAATTGGAGGGACCAGCACCTCACTATTTCGCTTGGACAGCTTAGCTTGCAAGCCCCGCGGTATATTAATATTGATTTCTCTAATTTCATGTAAACCTTTCATTCCCTCTCCCTCCTTCTCCCCCATACCCAACTAGGCGTCTCTAGTTTTACTATTGTTTCCTATAATTAATCATCTCTTCCACAGTAAAACCCCCCAAAATGGACCATGGTGGGCTCAATTTTCAAAGACATATGGACATTGCCCCACAAACGCACTGGACTGTAACTGCTACCAGTCTGTGCCTCTTCCTGCCCAGCACCTGTGAGGATGCCATCCCCTTTCTCCTTCAGTTTCCTCCGTCTCCCCCACATATTGTGGCTCTAGACGAGGTGTGAGGAAGGAAATTGCAGTGGGTGCTGGTTTAAACGGGGGATTAGACACAACATGCTGGAGTTACTCTGTGGGACAGGGCAAGCAATCTCTGCAGAGAAGGAATGGGTGAGTTTTCAGGTTCGAGACCTTTCTTTCAGACTGGTTCGGGATCACAGAGGGGGTGCAGCTCGAGAGGTCTTTTACTCGAAGACATCGGGGTGTCCGCTTTTCTTCAGGAAGCAGGGCTTCAACTCTTACGCAATTGATGGTTGCCCTCACTTGTATCTCACCACTATTCTGAAATCAGATGCTCACCTCCCCTCCCCTCCAGAGAGAATAAGCATGGAGATCCCTGCGTCTCATCTTTCACCCATCCATCCATCCCCAGGCGCATTTCACCACAACCCACCAGGGGAGGCGCAACTTCTTCCCTAACACCTAGACCCTCCACACCATTCAGAACACAAATAGCCCTTTCATGGGAGGCAGAGATTCACTTGACATTCCACTTTATCCTCGTCTATGGCACTCGGTTCTCTCGATGTGGCCTCCTTTTACATCCTAAAACGCCTCTTTACTTCCTCATGAAGAACGAGGAGTAGTTTGGCATGTCTCAAACTTGAAGAATTAACTGAGAATTATCAGAAATGAATTGAATGGTGGTGATGTTGATGTTGATCAGACGAGGTCAGTATAAGGTCTTACTCGAGGATATGTAACAATGGGGAGGCAGAGTATGAAATTGGAAAAATAAATAATCCAAAGTTAGGAAAATAACGCTGATTATCTGAACTTCTCGCAACCTTTGTCGGCGCCAGAAACGTTGGACACGCATCCTCTCTGTACTGCCTTGGGTGAGCGTCTGTATTTTACCGGATTAATGCAAAAAACAAAGACTTTCACGCTCCCTTGATTACATGTGACAAAAGAGATATATTGAATCATTCGAGTTGGATTCAAGTTTGCACCATGAGACTGTTAAATAAAATAACATTGTTTGCTATAGAACGGAATGTTATTGTGCAGCCTAATATAATGAAACAGTTTCACGATAGGAAAACACGGATTATTTAGTTTTTAGGTCATGAAATTGACCCGAAGCTGATTTCAATTGTCATCGGCTTTCTGGGTCAGGGCTGGTGATTGACGGGGGCTGAGCTCCGCCTCCCGCTCAGCCGGGGCCCCGCCCTTTCATTTGATGTTCTGCCGCCGTCTTCGCGCCCGAAACTCATTGACCGCGGGTTGAGCAGCAGCCGCGGCGGGTCCACAGCTCCGGGCCTCCCCCACGGGTCCTTATCGGCCCGTCCACACGTGTTGTACAGCCTCACTTCCTCCTCTGGCTGTTGTTCCATTTCCCACGACCTTCCTGCTGTGTTATAAATAGTGTTCCTCAAGGTTCCGATTAAAATCTTGCAAGTTCGCCACAAACCTGTGTCACTCTAGTTCTCGTTCTCCACTACTTCCGGGTAAAAGATGAGTGATTCACCCTATCCATCCCATCATCTTGATCCCATTCCATTCAGCCTCCGGCGCTCCAATAACTTATTGCAGGGGGTCAGCAGTTTCAGCGATATGGGAAATGAACCCTTGAACCAGGAGAAAAGTGGCGGTTTACAAATGGCTTCGAAAGGAGCAGGTCGAGAGTTGGACCGAGGAGAGGTAGTTTTGTCCATCTGCCTGGATTTCTTCACCGCCCGGTTATATGGATGGCGGGCCACAACTTCTGCCGCTCCGGCATCACACAGAGTTGGGACAGAGAGTGGGAGAAGACGAGAAAAAGAAGAAACTCTTCCCGGATGTAGAGGAGGAGGTTTACATGACCGCCACCCTCAGGGTTAGTCGGGCCTTGGCGAGGACTGTCTGAGAAAAGCTCGAACACTGAAGCCGAATCGGGAAGAGAAGGATAAGTAAAACCTTCAGTGCGAGGAACATCAGGAAGTACTGAAGCTGTTTTGTGAAACTGTCAAGAAGTGATCTGTTGTGAATTTGTGCAGCCTGGGCCGGGGGAACACAAGTCTCACAGCTTCATCGACGGTTTATTAAAAGATAGCTGTCCGGAAACCTACAAGGTAAATGCAAACCGATTTTGGTCGCATCATGGTTTAATTCCCATCTTTATAATCTAACATTTTTATTCTCTGATTTTCAATCTCAATCCAGGATTCAGGTGGAAATTCTTCCTATCCAGTCTTCTCACAAAAAATAATATCAGAGATTCCAGCGAATGGAGCAGCAACAGAACAAGACAGATTTCTCGGGAGTTCTGGTGAGGCTTTCCAGTTTTTGATTTCCTGGTCTTGTGTTAGATGTGATCCCTGTTTGATGCCGTGCTAATTATAGGGCAGCGCAGTTGAGTGACACAAGTAGTGCTGCTGTCTCCTAGTTTTGGGTGAGCGGCTTCAATTCTGACCTCGGGTTGGGCCCGTGGTGGTTCACCGCCGGTCTCACTTGTGACCCACGTCGGATTCCTTCACGTCACCCAATACACGACTGGTTTCAATGGTCAATCGGCGATGTTATAATCCTGGGAAGTGGATGGTGGGTGGATAAATGGGAATTAAATGGGCACGTGAAAAGGAAATAGGCAGCAGGGAATTGTAATTGGGATAGAGGATTGATGGGTTATAACATTACCATCAACGACATTTCAGAATCTTTTAGACAAACTGTCTAATTGGCTTCTGAAAGTCCTGATGATAGGGATCTCGACACGAAAACGTCGCCTATTCCTTATCTCAATAGATGCTGCGTCTCCAAGCTGAGTTGCACCAGCATTTTTGTTTGCCTTAAACAAAACTACTTGGAATTGCCAAAGAAAACATAAAACATGTACAGACCAATTGTCACGTTTTAAAGTCGTGAGTGAAACACCAATCAGTGACATTATATTATTGTTCTTCTCCCTTTTAGTTCACAGGAAACAACTCACACCAACCTTCAGTCACAAGATCACATCACCAGTTGCTGAAAACGCACAGATTCTCATGAGAAAGGCCAGCGCACACTGGCAGATTTTCCGGGGAGGAAGAGAAGGAAGATTCTTAAATACAAATGGAGGACAAAATCTTGGAACGATTTCAAGAGAATTTAAATTCCATTCAGGAGGAACTCTTTAAAGTTGCAGCAAAAACAGATGGATCAAAATGGACAGTGTGGTGTTTCTGAAGGTGAAGGGGTTACACTACATGTTTGGTGAAGTGGAAAGTGCAGTCACAAAAATGGTGGGTGAAAAAATCATTTCAGAAAATAAAATGCTGCATATACCAGTTTAATTTCTGGAAAATCAGAAATAAATGTTCCCTCTTGTTCCAGCTGTTGTTGTTCAGAAAAAACTAATTGGCCCTCCCCGCTGGAAATCTATGGCGATCATCAGGGAATGTTTGGCCGGAAATGTAGAGACGGTGTTTATATTATGTGGGGTACGTTTTAAGAACAAAGACAGGTATCCTATATCTGATCCCAAGGTCCACGAGGGCAAATGGGCAGGAAGGTCAGTGAATATCTGGAGTCCCAAACAAAAGGAGACTGTTGACGTTTTACATGTTAGACACATTCTTTAAACCAGAGGTGGATAAATTTAATTAGCAAAACTGGGGGAACGGGAATTGTAATTGATGGGCCGAATGAGGCAAAGCCCGTGGTATTTAATGAGTTTCAGTCCATGGGATAGATCGGCCATGAACCACTTTATGGGGATTAACCATTTCTGAAATCTAGAACGTGGCGCACACATAATCATTGTTCAATCTATACTCAGGGTTTCCCCATCAGCTAGTTGGGTGGTTCACGCCTTGAGGGAATTTGCTCTGTTTGTTTTTGTAACCTTGTTTTCACCATAGAATGACATCCTAATTCTACCACCAGAGACAGACCATTTTGGACTTCCAAAATGGGGTTTTTTAAAGTTTCTGGGTTTGCTGGGAGATTTTGGTCAAAATTGGGAATTGCCCATTCTACTGGGCAAACTGGCACTGCGGAGAGATGCGACAGGGGAAGTCTGGAACTTAGATTTACAATTTGCAAGACAAAGACATGGGAATAAGCCTGCACAATTCCTGTCAATCTGCTACTAAATGAGTAGAAATGGGTTTGGATGGCTGCTAAAACCAGGACATACACCTTGTAAATAGCTCGTAAATAATGTTTGCAGAGTCTGTCTCTGCTATGTGTTGATTGGAATGGTGGTTGTTGAGCCTTGTCTAGAGAGTTCTGTTTTCATCGGGGGTAAATGTTTCCAAGTTGACTTCATCTTGACAGTCCATTGTGAATACAATGTTTTCAAAGGTATATCATTCGGGTTTTAGGGAAGAATGCTGTTTATGTATGGGGTGTTTTTAATCGATATTTTCGTAATAGGGATTGTTTTAAGAGACAACCCCTGTGTTCGGCCCTAGAGTTCGCGGGGGGCGGGCATTATGAGGTCCCTGAGTCCACGAGGCTCAGGGCCGAAATCTTTGGAAGAGGCGCCTCAGGACCACGTACCCTTTGGAGTTTGCCTCTGTCTGTGCGAGGTCTCGAGGGACTTGAACAGATAGTCGCAGGCGGATCGAAACCACGGTGGGATAGGTACAGTGTGTTGATCTGTGAAACGCTTTTGGTTGAATAAAATGTAGTTGATTTCAAGTGCTTGATTCAGTTGTTTTTACTGAAACTAGACTGGGGGGAAGCTTAGAGAATCGAGCATTTATCACCGCTTGCATTTAATTTTGATCTCCTGCTGTTGGCTTCAGTCCCCTCAATTGCCAACGTGTGGGTCCATCGTTCGCAATTATGACTTGAATTCCTTTAAGGTTTTTATTGAACGGCCACGTTGACATTTCAACTTTGATTTTTGGTCTCCCCTTCGATTTTTGAGAATTACTTTCATCCCCACATCATTTAAATACCACTCTGATAATATTTAAAGTCCCTCTCATCATTCCTGGTGAAAAACATCTCCAGGTGAAATCCCACACCATGCCCCAGACTTTTCAATTTAAGTTCCTTCCTCTCAGTTATGGCGTCCATTCTCATGATTATTCCTTGTGCTTTCAATTCTTCGTTCTACATCTCTGCGACAACTAGTCTGCGTTCTCTCTGCCATTATGACCGCGGGGTAGATAAGAGTTGGGAAAAATGGGTAAGAATAATTATTAGAGGATTGTAGAAAATTTGGTTGAAATTTCCGCTTGTCAGGGATGAGGACGGTCCGCATCTCAGTCAATTGAGATCTTAGTTCGTTCTTATTATCGTTCAGGTGGAAGTGGTCGCAAGCGAAGGTAGAGGACATTGTCTTGAGGGAAGGAAACAGCTGTAAGTGTTTTTGTGGGATACACCTTAAAAATTTCTATATGCTCAGTTTATAAACATGCTGTTCAATTTTCTGCAGGGTTTCGTGATGAGACCAAACCACTGTCAGTGGTAGATGAAAGTCCCTTGCCGATTGAAAAGTTTAAATTGCCCTGTTTCGTTCAACACGGCAATTCAAAGTTACATCTGATTGCCTTCCAGCAAGGGTAATTGCTTGGTACCTTTGTCCATTATTCTTGTCTCTTATATCTTTAAGCAATTACCTAGATGCAAAACATTATAATGGTCTTTGGAAGGGAAATTTGATCTACCACTAAACCCATTCAGTGGGAAGCACCCCCACCCCCCTCACCACGCAGACGTTATACTCTCTTGCTTGGGGGAATACTGTGGCTATTCACCCTATTGTGCACCTTATATAGATCTTATCACATCTATAAAAACTCCCGGATGGGGCTCCTCCAAGGAACAAATGTCTCTGCCTGTCCAAAGTCTCTCCTTTATAACCCATCCCTTCAGACCATGATGTTGAAATGATCCATAAAATCCTTTTGCACCCTCTCTAATTTGCCTAACAATCTTATGGTGTCAAACGCCTTGCCATTTTCATATACTGACCTATGAAAGCATGAGTAAAAACCCACATTCTTCAACTCCCTGCCTGTCACCGTTGCATCCTTCCCACTGGGACTGTTGTACCCTGCAGCCCCAGATCTGTCAGTTTATAAAGTTTCCCATTTTACTGTGTATGTCTGCCCTGGTTTGTCTCAGGCAAAGAGTGCATAACCTCACCTTACACTTGAAATAAATCCCCAACCTGCCGTTCCTGAGCCCATTGGCCAATTGACTGGGATCCCATTTATATCAGATAACATTCTTCACTCTCCACCAATGGTCACCAACTTTTTGTTCCATCTCCAAACTGTACTAACCGTGTGCAACAACTACATTTCAACACACCAATCGTGTATATTAAATATGGAACAACAGTGGACTCTGCCTCCAGGTCTGAAAAAACAACTTCTACCAAACATCCTCTGGTCTGCGACCCCCCCCTTCAGGTAAATGTTGTATTCCATCGGCTTTGTTCACCCCGGATTTTCCATGAGATCACAACCTTTCAGAGAGGTTCTCATGCGATGTGTAGAATATTGCTTCTTTAGATCGAATATTTAGGATTATGTGGATCTTAACAGAAGAGGGGGAGAATTGGTGCCAGCTTAGATCTGCCATGTTCACATTGAAATGGCAAGGGGCAAGTCTCAAGGAGCGGATCCTAATCCTGCTCCTGTTTTCTTGTGTTCCTTATGCTCTGTGTACGATATAAATTGACAGACTTGACACAGAGGAATTGCAAACAAGAATTACAATACTTGTTCCCTGGGACCATGATTTTGCTGTGTGGGGTTGAGATTTTGGAAAGTAGCACTAGCTGTGTAGTTAAGCAGTTTGGGCGTTATTGGAGGAGATCTCATGAAACACAAAAGTTTTTACAGGGCTCAGTGGGCTGGATGCCAGGGACGACTGTTTTCCCCCATCTGAGGGGTCTGGAGAACGGTGGGGGGGCAACTCTCTCAACGACTGTGGGGGGCCTCTACTCCATGTAGGTTGAGGAATAAGGAGACATTACTGGCAAGCAGAGAGACTGAGGGAACCTTTGGAATTCCTTCTGCACACGGTTGTGTAGTGACTCAGTCATTCAGTTTGCTCTTGGAGCTCGTGGAGCCATGGGAGTTGTACATTACAGCGTCAGGGCCCTTCGGCAAGTCATGTCCATGTCCACCTAATTTCCCAGCTTTACTTAATTGATTTGCCCACATTACCCAGTGTTATTCTTCTGCACCTCACCTATTACGTGCCCTCACTTATAATGATTTGATTCTCACCACAGCCTCTCTGTAGCAGGTTCCAGATATCAACCATTCTCAGTGTATAAATAAAACTACTATCAGAATCTACTTTAAAATTCCTTGCTCTCAAGATAAACCTGCACTCTTGATTTTGATATCCTTGCTGCGCACCGTCTCTGCTGCTCTCCACCAGTTCAAGACCTCCAAGCAGAAAAACTCATCCTTCATGCCGCTACCTTCTACCTCCAACAACCAAGCCATTTTTGGGTCCCATTTCACAAGCTCAACTTGGATCCCACATGCCTTCACTTTCAGGACCATCCTTACATGTAGAACATTGTCAAAAGTCCCTCAGTGAGAGTTTCATTATTGGTTCACAATGAGATCAGTGTGTTCTTGGTTGTACCACACTCATCAAATCCACAGTGAACTACCCCTCCTCAGCGACCCCTACGACCTTCAAGTCTACCAACCATTTCTGGTCTAACACCTGATCATTCAACCCTTTGCTTCCTTCCATGGTCCATCCAAGCCACCCCCTCCCTCTCCCTCCACATCCCCTCAAAGAAAACAGGGGCGGGTCATCTGCCCCCCCCTCCCTTCCTCATGCACTCCCCCCACCCCCCATTCTCTATTGATATGGTGACTCACCCCACCACGCTTACCTCCTCTTTACACAACCTCAAAAATTACCCCTCCAGCTCAATATTACTCTTGTGCTCCCGACCTGCCTCCATATCTGGACTGAATAGCCCGTTTAATCAATCCATCGCCACCTCAAATCTCGCACTTTCTCCTCACTCTGGAACACTCGTCCTCCTCCCCGTCCACCCTCCCCAACCTCACCGGGGGAAATCCCCTCTCCATATCCCTGCGATAAAAACTCTGGGGTAAGATGTGTGTTGTCGCAGGGTGGTGGGGTTGGGAGCTGTTGAAACCCGGGCAAAGTTTCAGGTGTTCCGCCCGGGGGCCTGTTGCCTGAGGCCCCGAGGCGGCTTCTCCCACGGTCCCGGGGCCGCGCCTGCCCGAGGTCTCCCCCGACCCCCGGGGACTTCTGATTCTATGCTTCTCCCCCAGTCTCCGTCACCATGGATGTGGGGAAAGGAAAAAGCGCATACGGAGCTCGAGGTGTGCTTGAGGATCGGAAGAGGGTGAGATGGACCCGGACCCGGAAGGAGTTATCCTGACACGGGAAGAGGTTTACAGTCAGTCGTGTGTGCTGGGGATCGGGGAGGGGGATTCACATCGGGGAGACATTACTGGGAGGTGGAGTGGCGGGGAGTCGGGACTGTGAGTCGGGGACAGTCGCCGCAAGAAGTCTGTGAAGAGGAAGGGAGGGGCGGTCGCACGACCCCGGAGACTGGAGTCTGGAGCAATCAGGGGGCGGCGTTTGGTTCCGGTGACGAGTTTTGATGCATCCACCTCCCCTCCATCCCCTTCTCCCCGCCCGTCCCATCCCCGAGGGAGGATGGGGAAGTTTTATCTCAGTTTACAGATTCCGGGACAGTTTCATTTTACGAGCGGACACCAAGTCCCATCTCCACAACCTTCACTGGGATAAATTCACGGAGAAAACTTTATCCTTTTCTTCAGGCCTTCGGGGCCCAATAACCCACCCCCCCCCACCCCCCCCTCCGCCCCGCCCCCCCCCATCCCCCCATCCCCCCTTTCCCCCCCCCCCCCCCCACCCCCCACCCAGACCCCCCCCCCCCACCCCCCACCCCCCCCCCCCCCCCAAGCGCTCTGAGATCTGCCCGGTTCCCGCTCCGGATTGTGTTAAAAGGAGTGGGTTCCCGGGGACCCGGGCGTCAGGGCGCGGGGCTCAGGGGCCTGTGGGGCAGAAACCCGGTGGTCAAACAGGTCGGCGCTGAACGGCTTCCATTTAATCCCCAAATTCGTGTCGGTGAAACCCCAGTGAGCGCGGAAAAAATAAAACCAGGGGGGAATGTAAATGTAGGGAAGCGTGAAATAAACAGCTAACTGAAAATCAGAGCTGTCTGTCGATCCTGTTCATTTGCAACGGGACAGAAATTTCCGCCTCAGGCTGTGTCTGGTTTTGTGCCAGTCTTGTCGTTGTGATCAGGCTTCTAGAAGAATATGTAGATCATTCCCTTTGTTTCAGTTCAACCAGGACCCGTCCCTCAACCTCTTCTCTCTCAGGTACTATCTTGTCTGTATCGGTGTGCTGCTTCCTGCTCTGGTTCACCGCCTTTAACCTTCAATTGCATCCCGAACTGACCTGTTGCCTTACATGCGTACCTCGGGCGGCTTGCTCAGTTGTCCCGACTATTCCCTTCGCTTTCTCGCCGTATCTTTCCTCCCGTTTTAGAGAAATCGCGAGTGGCCAAATAGTCCATTCCACAGGTCCGCGGACACCATCGGATTCTTCGTATATCCTACACTACCCCCAGTTTGAACATCGGCATATAGCAATATTCACTCAAGATCGAGTTCGGTACAGCAACATACCCGCTTACATTTACTCAATGGCCTAACCTCTCAAGTTTTTGGAAGACTACAAAGTAGCTTTAATGGTCCTAAATCTCTTTGATCAGGCCATCATCGATGGCAAACTGAATTGCAGGCAGGGAGACACACAAACAGAGTTTTAAAAGAGCTATACAGTGCAAAGAGGTTTAGGTTTATTTCAAATTGCAGAATTAGAAGCACCAAGACATTAGACATTCAGCAATACTATCTCTCTAGGAGCGGA
>CM069160.1:16820343-16882648 GCA_035221665.1 Okamejei kenojei
CATAGAGGAGATATTATTAAGTAAAGCTGCCTCGCCCACTGAAGCGTTTCCAGCTCTCTTGTTCTCTGTTTCAGTTTCCTGCTGCGGCTTCGCTTGGGGGAAGGATTGACTCAGATCCGCGCCCAAGCCGCGGGGAGTTTCCCAGCGCAGGGCTGGCTGGAGGAATCACCCAGAGAAACACGATCTGACAGGGCCGTGGACAAGCGCCATGCAGGTCAGTGAGGTTTGTCAGGGTGAGTGGCGAGAAGGCGATAGAGAGGGCAGTGGGACAGTGAGAGGTTGGGGAGAGGGACACAGCCAACGGGAAAAAACCCGCAATCAGAGCGACTGTGAGAAAGGGAGGGGCAGGGAGAGAGTAGAAATTGGGAGAGAGATGACACTGTGGGATTAGAGTGAATCAGAAAAAGGCAGAGAGGGAGAAATGGAGGAGGGAGAACAGAGAGAGAGAGAGAGAGGAGAGAGTGAGAGAGGGTGGGAGGGGGGCAGCGAGAGAGCGAGAGACAGAAACCAAGACACGGAGTAGGGAGAGGGAGGGGAACAGAGAGAGGGGGAGCCACACAATGGTGGTGGGGCATGCTCCGGGGTGACAACGCGAAGTTTATTCTTCATGTGTACCGAGGTTCTGTGAGACCAAGAGTGGAGAGTTAGAGAGGAGACACAGTTGGAGATGGAGGCAGAGGCCAAAGGGTCCCTTTATGATAAGAGCACACTTTTCCCTGCATGTTCTCCGAAAGATTCAGTCTTTATCGGAGAGGAGAGATGAGCAGTCTCTCTCCCTGTGCCCTTACCCCACACAGTCCGACCTGTCATGCCCCACGATGATCCCACATTCCAGCGATGACCCCGGGTCACTGGTCGACACGACTGTCACTGACACCCCCTTGTCAGTGCACTGGCACGGACCAATCCTTCTGAACAGTTGCACTGGTCACAGGGTATGGTCTGTTACTTTATTTGTCACCTGTACCAAGGGTAACAGGGAAAATTCATTTTGGGATACATTTCAGAACAAGTATCACTACACATAAGCATTAGATACATATACTTGCAAATTTCTGAAGGGGTTGGGACAGGCTAGATGCAGAAGATTGTTCCCGATGTGGGGAAGTCCCGACAAAGGGGTCACAAGGTTTTAAGGAAAAGGGTGGGTAGTCTTGTAGGACCGAGATTGAGGAACATTTTATTTTCACGCAGAGAGTGGTGAATCTGTGGAAATTATCTGCCACAGAAAGTAGATTGAGGCATTTCATTGGTATATTTAAGAGGGGAGGTTAGATGTGGCCCTTTGTGGCTAATGGATCGGGGTATGGAGAGCAGGCAGGTACAGGATACCGAGTTGGATTGATCAGCCATGATCATATTGAATGGCGCTGCAGGCTCGATGGGCCGACATGACTACTCCTGTACCCATTTGCGTCGATGTTTCTATTAGATAAAGCATTGTGATTACAGTGCTGGTGTACAAGCAGTAGTACAGTGGACAGAATACAAAGTTGTCTGTTGGCGCCATTGTTCAGTCCAGTGGTTGTAGTGCAGGGATCCTGATCTGACCGTGTAGGCCGTGTCCTGGCGGCGTTGCAGGATCGGCCTGGCCAAGCCGTAGCCTGTGGTGTCCTCCACCGCTGCTCCACCGCGCCTGGTCCACGTGCTTGGCCTCTTGGAGCGGCGCCAGGTCCAGCCGGAGCCCCCGGCAGCTGCACGGCTCAGCGGCCATCTCCCCCGTCGAGGCCGTTGCACTCCCTCCGCTGCCGGTCTGCTCACCGGCCCTCATGCTGGGTTCCCGTGGATCCTCGTTACGTGGCGGGCGTAGCCGGGTCTTCCGGGCTGGTCTCGGTTTTCCCACTTTTTAAGAAAGGCGGGAGAGAGTAAAACAGGGAATTATAGACCAGTTAGCCTGACATTGGTGGTGGGGAAGATGCTGCGAGTCAATTTTAAAGACTTAAGACTTTTGCCTTCCATCGAGTGAGGAGGTGCCTGGTGAACTCACTGGGGTGATGTTAAATCTTGTAGAGAGACTTATTGTGTGTTGTGTTATTTTTATTAAATGTATGACTGCGAGGCAACTAAAATTTCATTCAGACCCCGAAGGTCTGGAATGGACAATAAAGGAACTTTACTTTACCTAAAAGTTGAAATAGGGAACATTTGGATAGCAGTAAACAGGATCGGTCCGTCAGCATGGATTTACAAAGGGGAAATTCATGCTTGACTAATTCTTCTGGAATTTTTCTGAGGGATGTAACTTGGAAAATGGACAAGGGCGAGCCAGTGGATGTGGTGTATCTGGGGACTTCAGAACGACTTTTGATAAGGGTCCCACATAGGAGATTAGTGGGCAAAATTTAGAGCAATGGCATTGGGGGTATAGTGCTGACATGGATAGAAAATTGGTGGCGACAGGAACCAAAGAGTAGGGATTAACAGGACCCATGTCAGACTGGCAGGCGTGACTAGTTGGGGTACGCGAGTCTCGGGCTGGGACCGCAGTTTATTTACAAATATCATCAATGATTTAGAGATGAAGGGATTCAAAGTAACAATTAGCAAATTTGGCAGCTGGACACAGAAGCTGGGGTGGGCAGTGTGAACTGTGAGAATGATTGCTATGAGGATGCAGGTGACTTGGACAGGGTTGGGTGAGCGGGAAGATGCATGGCATAAGCAGTATAATGTAGATAAATGTAGGTTATCACTTGGTGGCAAGAACAGGAAGGCAGATAATTAACTGAATGGTGTCAAGTTTGGAAAAGGGGGAGTTACAACGAGGTACAGCAGGCAGAGAAGAAAGCTAAACTGGCATGTTGTTTCGTCTACAAGAGGAGTTGAATATAGGAGCAAGAGGTCATTATGCAGTTGTAAAGGGTCTAGTGAGACCACACGCTGGTTAGTGTGTGCAGTTTTGGTCCCCTAATTTGAGGAAAGGCATTTGTGCTATCGAGGCGTTCAGCAGCAGGTTCATGACATTTATTCCTGGGATGGCGGGACTGTTCTTAGTTGACGGAATGGAGCGGAGTGGGCTTGTTATACATTGGAGTTTTGATGGATGAGAGGGAAGCTTATTGAAACATATAAAGATTGTTAAGCATTGGACATGCTGGAGGCAGGAAACATGTTCCCGTGATGGGGTAAATCCAGACCAAGTGGCCACAGTTTCAAGAATAAGGGGTAGGCCATTTTTGAACGGAGATGAGGAAAAACTTTGCACCCAGAGAGTTGTGTATCTGTAGAATTCTCTGCCTCAGTATACTGGATACTTTCAAGAGGAGAGCTTGATAGGGCTCTTAAAATTAGCGGAGTCAAGGGGATATGGGGAGAAGGCAGGAACGGGGTAATGATTGTGGATGATCCTGCATGGATCACAGTGAATGGCGGTGCAGGCTCGAAGGGCGAATAGCCTACTCCTGCACCTATTGTATGTTGTCTAGATGCGGTTTAAACGAAGTTAGGCACACAGTGCTGAGTAACTCAACGGGACAGGCAGCATCTCTCGGGGATGGATTCATTCCTTTTCTCCAGAGATGATGCCGTCCCGCTGAGTTACTCCAGATATTGGTGTCCATCTTTCTGCATTCAGTCCACTGCAGGGGACTGAATAGAAGGGTCTGCGCGCTGCCTTTAGCAGCAGCAACAGCAGCAGCAGCGGGCGGCGGACCGGGTTATCCAGAGACACAACTCAACCTGTACAGCCTCGCTCTTACCAGCAACTGCTGACTCACTGCCGCGCTCTGTCCATTGGCAGTGCCACGGGCGGCAGCCCCACAGGCGCTGCAGCTTCGAGCGAAGGTGAAAAAACGGTGGAAATCCCCTGTTAGCGTGGGGGAGGGGAGAGGGGGAGGGAGAGGGAGAGGGGAGAGAGCGGAGAGAGGGAGGGGAGGGGGGAGGGGAGAGGGGGTGGGGAGAAGGGGGGCGTAGTGTTGCTGGATGGAGGGGAGGGGGGTGGGGAGGGGGAGGGGTAGGGGTAAAGGGGGGAAGGGCAGAGAGGGAGAAGGGGGGAGGGGGGAGTGGGAGGGGTGAGAGGGGCGCAGAGGGGGACAGGGAGAGAGCGGAGAGGGATGAGAGGCGAGATGGGGAGACATAGGACAATAGACACTAGGGGAGTAGGCCATTCGGCCCGTTGAACCAGCACCGCCATTTCCAATGTGATTCACAGGCTTGATCATCCCCAATCAGTCCCCCGTTCCTGCCTTCTCCCATATCCCCTGGACTCCGCTATCTTTAAGAGCCCTACCTATCTCTCTTGAAAGTTATCCAGAGAAACCGGCCGCCACGCACTCTCGAGGCAGAGAATTCAACAGACTCACCATCTCTTGTGTGAAAAGGTTATTTCCTCATATCCGTTCTAACTGGCTTACCATTATTCTTAAACTGTGGACCCTGGTTTGGAATTCCCTACATCGGGGATCATTTTCCTGCCTCTAGTGTGTCCAAACCCTTAATACTCTTATATGTTCCATAAGATTTCCTCTCATCCTTCTAAATCCAGACTGTACAAGCCCAGCTGCTCCATTCTCTCAGCATTATGACAGTCCAGCCCATCCCGGGAATTCAACCTTGTAAAAACTTTCGCTTGCACTCCTCAATAGCAAGAATGTACTTCCTCAAAATTAGGGGATCAATCTGCACACAATACTCCAGGTGTGGACTCACTAGGGTTCTGTACAACCTCTTTGTTCCTATACTCGTCTTGTTATGGAGGACAACATGCCATTCCCTTTCCTCACTGCCGGCTCCGTACCTGCATGCTTACTTTCATATGACATGGATGAAAAAGGACCCTCAGATCCCGTTGTACTTCCCCTGTGCGGCCCGGCTTCAGATCTCCGGCGCTCCAGCGTTCCAGCGGTGGATCTGATTCCGAGCTGTGGCGGTGTTCCAGCATTCCGGCGATGGCGGGTGGTGGCAGCCCGGTTTCGGAGGCTCAGCGTGGGCATTGTGGACGATAACATCGGAGCCTGGATCGCCTCAGTGCAGAGGGAGACAAGTAAGGTGAAAGAAGACAAAGACTTTAAGAATTTTGCCATTCCACCACAGTGAGGAGGTGCCTGAGTGAACGCACTGTGGTGGATGTTAAAATATGTGTTTTATTGTGTGTTTTGTTTTAATTTATTATATGTTAGGGGACTGCAAGGTAAACAATTTCGTTCAGACCGAAAGACTGAATGACAATAAAGGAATCTAATTAATCTTATCTAATTCTAACCCTCTTCCCATTTTGACACATTTAGCTAATAATCTTACCTTCCTGTTTTTGCTACCAAAGTGGATTATCTCATTTTATCACACATTAAACTTCATCTGCCATTGCATTGCCCATCCCCCAACCTGTCCATGTTACCCGGCATTTCATAGCATCCTCCTCACAGTTCACACTGCCACCCGCTTTGTGTCATCTGACAATTGCAAAATGTATTTTTCATCTAAATCATTAAATCATAAGGTGTGGTCGGAAAGTCGCTACACACCTGCATCAGAGCTCCCACAGTCCGCTCAAGCTGCCACAGAAGCTTCCACAGACCGCGGCTTCCAGATGTTATGAGTGTTCCGCGGAAAGTGGGGTCCACGTGTTATTCCCCGCTGCGCTGCCGCTGAAGCATCCAGGCCCGCGATATTAAAGTACCATACCTGCCACAACTTTTGAAAATTAAAAACTCCTACTCTGACTGCGCGGGTTGACGGAGTGCGAGCGCCGAAGGCCCATTACGGGTGGGCTCATCCCCATATATGAGTACAAGATGCATAACTTGTTTATTGTGTATTTGTAATACAGTTTATTGTGTATTATATGTCGTAGCTGCTTTCTTGCATTTGTGCAGAAGTTTATCATTGAAAGTTATTTGGAAGCAAGGTTTCCCCATGGCCTGGGGAAACGTTAAGAGAGGCTAGAATCTATGCATATTTCGTTCTTTCTCTCTCTCCCTCTCTCTCGCCCTTTCTCCGAAGCTGGTCGGTGATTGGCCGCAACGCCCCTCGGAGACAGTGTCTGATTGGCCGCCGAGTGACCAGCGCATTATGTGATTGGACACAATGGCCTTGGAGACAGCGGCTGATTGGCCGCCGAGTGACCTGCACATTATGTGATTGGACAGAATGCCCTTGGAGACAGTGTCTGATTGGCCGCCGAGTGACCAGCGCATTATGTGATTGGACAGAATGCCCTTGGAGACAGTGTCTGATTGGCCGCCGAGTGGCCAGCGCATTATGTGATTGGGAAACAATGGCCCTTGGAGACAGCGGTGATTGGCGCCGAGTGACCTGCACATTATGTGATTGGACACAATGCCCTTAGAGACAGCGGCTGATTGGACGGGAATTTTAAGAGAAGCTGGTCGGTGATTGGACGCAATCCCCTTAGAGACAGCGGCTGATTGGCCGTTTTTGTCCCTCATTTCAAGATCACACTGTTGCGATTTTTCACACTTTTTTTAACTTAAAAACGGGAACAAATGCGATAAAACCGGACTCAAAGTTGGCAGTGAAGTCCCCGCCGCGCCACCGCTGCAGCTCTGGGCCCGACTCCGGGAAAGGCCGCAACGAAGCAGCTGTGAGGGATAAAGTGATTAAACCCTATTAAAGAAAGGAGTTTTAAAGAGAATTCAAACAGAGAGGGGCTGGAGAGGAGATTCTGACAGCAGTGTCTGAAGGTTGCCAGACCCATCCTTGAGGCCTTGAGTAAGAAGAGATTCATTGTATAGCTAGAGAAGGGGGTGATGTAGAGAGATCCCTATCAGTGGAAAGGAGTGATAGATGGGACCCCTGTCACTATAGCTTAGCTTTAGTACTGATATAGGAAAACTGGAGGTTCACTAGGAGGTGAGTAAACTGGGCCAGGTCATGAGCAATTGAGGCAGCTTAATGGGAATAAATGGAATTTAGACAACACACCTGGTCAAGGTAAATTGCTATTTACCAATGAAACATGTTTTTTGAACATGCAACAATGTATGATTATGGAGGTGCGAGGGGATTGTACGGTGGGTTGTACCTACAGATTGTGCACCTACAACCCTGATTGGAGAAAGTCCGGAGGGGAGATTGAATGTAAGATTTTGTGTACAAAGGGGGATGATCTCTCTGGCTTCGGTTGTGTCTGAGTTTGAGAAGGGCACCGGTCTGCCAGACTCGTAAAATAAAGAATTCTCTTGCTTCCAGGATTTAGTCTTTGAGTATAATTGTGAGCTTAAAGGGTATCTCACACAGCTGTAAGGGCCGCGAGGAGGCAGCGCTGGGTCGTCAGGAAGAAAAGTCGCCTCTCACAGAAAACACTAGGACAATGGGGCAGGAGGAGCCTGGAGACTGTTTCACCCTTATACCCCCACACACACACACACCCCACCACACACACACAACAACCCCACACACACACCACCCCAACACAACACACCCCCACGACACACACACACACCCCAACACACACACGAAACACACCCCCCACACACACACACCCCACAACAACACCCCCCACACACACACCCACACACACCACACAACCCCACACACACACACCCCACAACACACCTCCCCCACACACACACCACCCCACCACACACACACAACCACACCCCCCACACACACACACCCCACACACACACACCCCACACACCCACACACACCCCACCACACCCCCCCCACCACACCACAACACCCCACACACACACCCCACACACACACACCCCCACACACACACCCACACCCCCCCACACACAACACACACACACACCCCAACCACCACCACACACACACCCCACACACACCACACACCACCCCACACACACACCCCCCCCACACACACACACACACACACACACACCACCACACACCCCCCCCCCAACACACACACACACCCACACACACACCCCCCCCCCCCACACACACACACACACCACACACCCCCCACACACACACACCCCACACACACACACACCACACACACCTCACCCACACACACACACACCCCCCACACACACACACACACCCCACACACACAACAAGAACACCACCCACATCCCCACAACCCCACACACACCCCACACACACCCCACACACCACACCCACACACACCCACACACACACACCCCCACCCACACACACAACACCACACACACCCCACACACACCCACCACCCCCCCACCCACACACCACACACCACACACACCCCACCACACACACACACCCCACACCCACACAACAGCACACACACACCCACACACACACACACACCCTCACACACACACACACACACAACACTACACACAACACACCCACCAAACACACACACACCCACACCACACACACACACACACACCACCACACACACACCCACACCCACAATACACACACCACACACACACACCCTACACACACACACACACACCACGCAACCCACACACACACCCACACCCCACACACCTATAAACACACTACACACACATCAAACACACACAAACACACACGCACACACCCCCACACACCACACAGACCCCCACACACACAACACCCACCCACACACCAAACCAACACACACCCCACTCACACACACACACACACACCAACACACACCCCCATCACCACACCACACACACACACCCACCCTCCCATCCACACGCACACACACACCCCACACCACACACCACACCCACACACCCCACTCATACATAACACACCCCCCCACACACACACAACACACACAATGACAGGACACTGGCACACACACACACCACACATACCCCACACACACCCCCCCCCACACACACACACACAAATATACACACCACACACACACACACACCACCACACCCCCAACACACACACCCCACCCCTCACACACCCACACACACACACACAACACACACCCACACTACCCGTACATATACACACACAATACAAGGCCACACCCAACACACACACACAACCCACCACCGCCCCCCCCCACACACCACACCACACACCCCCAACACACAAACACACACATATACTCCCCCCACACACCACATACACCACACCACAACCCACACACGCTCACACACACACCCCCCCCCCCCCCCCCCACATACCCACACACCCACACACACACCCACACACACACCCCCACACACACACACACCATCACACACACCCACACCCCCCCACTCACACACACACCAAACACCCCCCCACACAGCCCACACACACACACACCCACACACACACACCCACATTAAAGGGGGGGGAACACACACCCCACACACCCCCGTCCCCCCCACACACACACACACACCTAAAACATACTTTTGGACAAACACCCCACACACCCTCCACCCTCACAACCACACCCACCCCCCCCCCACACACAACACACACACACACACACTACACACAAAACACATAAACATACTTTTGGACAGTCCGCACAACTTTAACACAAAAAGTTTCACACACACCCTACACAACCACCCCCACCCTCTACACACACAAACACACACACACGTACCCCCCACACACATACAAACATACACATCAGTGCACACCACAAACACACTCCGCCGCAGCACACAAACCACACCCGCCCTCGAGCACCCCCACAAAACACAGACCCCCCCACACACAGCACACAACACACACCTCCCCACACAACCACACACACACTCTCTCACACACACACCCACACCACACACTCCACACACTCACCCAACCCACACAACACACACACGCACACACCACACACCACACACCTACACACACACCCACACCCACAACACACCACCCCACACACACACACACCACACACACCACACACACCCCACCACACACACACACCCCCACCTCTCTCCCCACACACCACACCATTTAGGCCCACACACACACATACACACAAACGAATCACACACACAACACACAACCCCACACACACACCCCCACGGCCCCGAGCAAGCACACCCATCACACCACACCCCACAACACACACCCAACGACAACACACCTCACACACACACACAGCATAACACACCTACACACACCCACACCCAACACACGACACACCCACACATACACACCCACACACACACACAACACATAAACACACACCATACACACCACACACCCTCACACACCCACACACACACACACCCCCCACCACAGGCCACCCCCCACAACACCCCCCCTCACACCCACAACCTCCCACACACACACACACCACACAAACCACACCCACACTTCACACACACCCCACCACACCCCCCATATACACCCCACACTAGCACCCCACACACACATAACACACACACCACCTCCCACACACACACACACACATACACCCCCCCACACACACACACCACACACACCACCTCACACACACACACACACACACACACACACACCACACACACACACCCTCACACTACACACACACCCCACACACACACAGCACACACAACACCTCACACACACACCCACACACCCAACCCCCCCCCACACACACACACACCCCCACACACACACACCACACACACACACACACACACACCCACATACACAACAGCCCCCTCACCCACACACACCCCCCCAACACACACCACACACACACTAAAACATACTTTTGGGACAAACTTTTAAAAAATGTTTCCCCCCACACCAAACCCCCCACCCTCACACACACACACATCACACACACACACACACACACACCACACACACACACACACACACACACACCCCTCAACACACACACACACACTAGCACACACACACACACACCCTCCACACACACACACACACACACACACACACACACCACACACACACAACACACCCTCACACACACACACACACAAGACTCACACACACACAAAGGACACACACACACACAAACACGACACACACGCACACACCACACCCCCCCCCCTCCCCCCCCCCCCACACACACACACACACACACACACAAGACCACACACAGAGAAACACTAAAACATACTTTTGGACAAACTTTAAAAAAAACAAAAAAAGTTGTTGAAACAACGAACCCGCATCAGGCGACGCAGCGACTCGCGCGCCACCCGAACCTGTGTACATTGCATATATATTATAATTCTACCGGTAACATTGTAAATGTCCCTTCTGTGTGTGGGATAGTGTTGGTGTGCGGGGGATCGGTGGCGAGTGCGGATTCTGTGGGCCGAAGGGCCTGTTTCCGTGCTATTATAGAGGATGATAATAAAGAGGAAGAAGCTTGGACTTTCTTTCCTTCCATCGCAGTGAGGAAGTGTTGGGAATCCACGGGTAGATGTTTATGTTCACTTTTGTGTAATTATGTGTCTTTGTTGCTTTTTTTCCGTATGGCTGTATGGTGATTCGCATATCACTGTACCTTCATTGGTACATGTGACAATAAAAGACCTTTGAAACCTCATTCTCTAAAAACTTACTAAAGCTTACTTGGAGAATTTAATGCTTTTAAACCAGCTCTCGTTAGATCTTGTTTTCTGATTATCGTGTAATCAGGATCTATATGCCATCTGCCAGCCTGATTCTCTCCTCACATACCCAATCATCCCCTTTAAATCTTCAGGCATTTTAAACTCAAAGGCTTGTCACCGACTGATTACTGAAGATAGACACAATAGGCTGGAGTAACCCAGCGAGACAGGCAGCAACATCTCTGGAGAGAATGAATGGGTTGACGTTTCGGGTCGAGGACCTTTCTTCAGACTCTATCTTCGATTTAAACCAGCATCAACATGTCCTTCCTACACACGGGACGATTCTAAACCTTTCAACCAAGGGTCTCGAGTCGAAACGTCACCAATTCTTCTCTCAACAGAGATGCTGCGCTGTGTTTTTATTATCCTCCTCGGCGGAGATGTGGCTTTTTCGTGTGGTATCTCCGACCGCACTGCGGCCTTAACATCGTGGAGTTGGCGGCTGGGACTCGGATTCCAACGCGGGTTCTGTGGACTTTAACATCTCGGGAGCGGGCGATCCCTTTGCCAGGGGTCGGCCTCCTTTGGTGCTCCAACCTGAGGGAGCTGTGGACTTTAACATCATGGAGCTCGCGGTCCTGGTTAGGGGACCGACTTCGGGAAACTCCAATCCGCGGAGATTCCACCGTCCCGATGCGGGAGCTTGATTCGCCCGACCTCGGGAGCTCGATCGCCGGGTCCCTGCGGGAGAAAAGGGGGAGGAAAGAAAGGGAAAAGGGATAAGACTTTATGGGGCCTTCCATCACAGTGGGGAATGTGGAGGAGCCGCTGTGGTGGATGTTGATGTCAATTTTTTATGCAGTTGTGGTCTTGTTGCTGTTTTGGTTTTGACTGTATGGTAACCAAATTCCTCGTTGTTGCAAAACATACTTGGCTAATAAATTATGATTAACTTTCTTGCAACTTCTCTCTCGCAGACGCGAACCGTTGACGGTCACATGGAGTATTGGATCTTAATGTCCCAATATGGGATTTTTCACCATCTGCGTTTTTTTAAAGTTTTTACAGTTAATAGGAGATAGAATGATGAGGGGTGATCTTTAGAAGAGATGTAAAAAAATCATGAAAGGAACAGATCGGATAGCCGCACATAACCACTTGCCCAGAGGAGGGGAATCAAGTACTGAGGGACCACATAGGTTTAAGTTGGGGTGGAAAGGCTTAATAGGAATCAGAGGAGTAACATAGTTCACACAATGGGTGGTGGGTGTATGGAATGAGCTGCTAGAGGAGGTAGCTGAGCAGGGCACGTGCCGTCAGGGTAGGCAAGGTAGGCACTGCCTACCCTGGGACTTAAAATTATGAAATGGCAATTCATAAATATAAATAGTAAAGGCATGGGAGAATTATGCCTAGGTAGAAATCGATCTCCTAGGTAGGCACAATTTTTTCTCCGTGCCTTTCGTCCGCGCGCTTGTAACACGCGAAGGTCTGTGCAGCCCACGGGCCGTCAGCGCTGCCTGAGCCGTCAGTTTCAAGGGGAGCTGAAGGCAGCAGAAATTCTGCCTTTGCCAAACGCGGGCAGTGCAGGTCGTCCTTTCAAGAATCTTTCTATAATGGTTCTATCTGTAGAAGGGAGCTCTAATGAACTCCTGTCGGCTTTTGTTGTGGGCCCACCCACATGGAACCAGACCTCACCCGTCACACTTACCTTCACCAGCCCACATTCAGGACTGCAATGACTCCGACCGTATGTGCCTCGACCAGCCCACTCCAGCAGGCGCGTTCCAGGGCACCCACCACCCTGTGTAATAAAACATTGCCCCGCACATCTCCTTGGAATTTCCCCCTTACTGTGTTAAAATCTATGTCGTCCCGTCATTGACTTTTCCCACGCTGGGAAAAATAGCCCTGAATCATTCCAAGCCGAGAGCAACCCGGCGGGGGGCAGCCGAGACGAAGGGGGACCCGGCGCGGGGCGCCTGCTGCCCTGGTGCGGCGGGGCCTGGTTCGCCGCTGCGGGGAAATATATAGACTGTTCCATGAACTTCTCGCAACCTGTCGGCGCAGAAACGTGGCCACTCTCTCTGTATCTGCCCAGGTGAGGTCTGTATTTTACCGGATGCCATGCAAAAACAAAGCATTTCACCGTGCCTAGGTACATGTGACAATAGAGTGTAAGTCAATCATTGAGTTGAATTCAAGTTTCACCATGAGACTACTAATAGAATTATAGTGTGTAGTAAGGAACTGCAGGTGCTGGTGTTTAAACCGAAAACACTCAAAATGCTGGAGTAACTCAGAGGGAACAGGCAGCATTCTCTGGAGAGAAGGAAATGGGTGACGGTTCGGATCCTTCTTCATTACAGTGTTTGCTGCAGCGTAAATGTTTTTTATTGTGCAGCTAATATAATGAACAATTCACGATAGGGAAACACGGATGTATTTAGTTAATGGGAATTAAAATTTTACCCGAAGCTGATTACAAATGACATCGGCTTTCTGGTCAGGGCTGTGGATTGACGGGGCTGAGCTCCGCCTCCCCTCAGCCGGGCCCCGCCCCTTTCAGTGATTTGTTCCACAGCTCCGGAATCCCCCGGGACCTAAAGCCCGTCCACACGTTGTTGTCCAGCCTCACATACCTCCCTCTGGCAGCTTGTTCCATTTCCCACGACCTTCCGTGTGAAAATATTGTTCCTCAGGTTCCGATTAAATTTTGCACCTCTCACCACAAACCTGTGTCCTCTTGGTAGATCCTTGACTCCACTACTCCGGGTATTTAAAGACCTGTGCATTCACCCTATCCATTTCATACCTCTTGATCCCATACACTTCAGCCTCCTTCGCTCCAATTAATAATGCATTTTATCTCTGCTCAACCTCCCCCCTTTCGCCCTGGCTCTCAAATCCTCGGGCACCATCTTCGATAAAATCTACTCTGCAGTTTTTTCCAACTTTTTATTCCTGCCTTATATTGTCCCAAGCGCTACTCTCCGCTTTCGATCGATATTCAGGACAGTTTTTAATGTGTAACTGACCCCCTCCCTGTGGTAGAGAGCGGGGAAACCCTCTATAGTTTGACCGCGGGTGGATTTGTCTCCTTCCTTTAAAATGGCGTAACGATGTGACCCTCGGTCCTGTGGCCGGCGCTCCTCTTTCCCAGAGGGGGAAGGCAGACATTGGTGGTGAAATTCAACAGCGCCTTCAGTGCACCTGCAAAACCTTTGGGCCGTCTGAGGAGAAGAGTGTTTGAAGATCAGGACACAATTCGCAAGTCCTCGATCATTTTGTCACACACTTTCCTGTCTTTCATCTCTGGACTTTGTCCAAACGTCTCTGCCGATCAACTCCCCCCTCTTCCCCCTCAAACTGTGTCAACCTATTACCAGCCAGGCTTTGTCCTGCCCCCTTCCCTCCATCGTTCTTCCATCTCCCACCCACCGCCCCTACAATCAGTCTGAAGAAGGGTCCAGACCTGAAACATCACCTGTCCATGTTCTCCAGAGGTGCTACTTGACCCCGCTGAGTTAAAACTTCTTCTTCTTGTCGGATTCTGAGGCAGTAGTAGACGCTGCTAAGCGTATTACTGCCCTCCACAGGGTCAAAGTTTGAACTAATATTCTTACATACAGTCCTGTAACATACAGGAATTGAAGAAAACAGACCTGGATATCAGTTTGTATTAAAGAAGGAACTGCAGATGCTGGAGAATCGAGGGTTACACTAAAAGCTGGAGAAACTCAGCGGGTGCAGCAGGCATCTAAGGAGCGAAGGAGATAGCGACGTTTTCTGGTCGAGACCCTTCTTTCAGAACTGGTCAGGGATCCGGGAAACAAGAGATATAGACGGTGATGTGGAGAGATAAGGAATAATGAATGAAAGATATGCAAAAAAATTTATCGATGATAAAAGGGAACAAGCTGTTTGTGGTGTGAAAATGAGAAGCTGGTGCGACTGGGGTGGGGGATAGGAGATAGATATTAGAGGGAATGCCAGGGCCCCGAGGACAAAGTCCAGAGATGAAAAGACAGAAAGTGTGTGACTCCCAAAATGATCGAGGACTTGCAAATTGTGTCCTGATCTCTCGTTTCCCTGATCCCTGACCAGTCTGAAGAAGGGTCTCGACCCGAAACGTCGCCTATCTCCTTCGCCTCCTTAGATGCTGCTGCACCCGCTGAGTTTCTCCAGCTTTTTGTGTACCCTGGATATCAGTTGATGTTTCTCAACTGTGTTCCCAAACAAAGGTAAAACAGAAAAATGCCTCAATCCAAGTACGGTCAGTCTAACAAACAATTACCTTTCTGTCTACCCTATACTTTGTTACATTCTAGGAAAACATGCTTAAACTGTCTCATTACTCCCCACATCACACAAGCCAGAAATATGTGTCCCTACAATGCACAAATAGTAATTTAACCCACAGTGTCCCAACCTCATCTACACAGTTTAACTGAATCCCTACGGGACAGAGATGTACCGAAAACATATTTTCCTAACATCAGATTGTATAGAAAAGTAGTGTCTACCCCGACTTCCTTTTCCATCCTCTCTGCCATTCTTTTGTTAAAGCCCTCTTTAATCATTTCTCTCAGTTCCACTCCTCCCAATGATGCATGGTTATATCTATTTCTCTTCTTAAACTCTCCTTTGCTATGAGGTCCACCTGCTCATTCCCCTCACCCCAGCATGCCCGGGAACCCAGCAAAAAAGTGATGTTACACGCAAACCCAATTCTAGAAAACACACTCAAGATTTAATTTTTAGAATGTCAGGACGAGCTTTAGATTTCCCTACTCTTAAAGAAAAAAAAAAAAAACAAAAAAAAAAAACTTTCAAGAGCAGCTGCAGAATCAGAAAGAATAATGACTTCTCTAAAACTGAACTGGCTTCCTCAATCCACCATAGAGCCCATTGAATTGCTATTAATTCAGTCGTGAGAACAGAGCTTCCATCAGAAATGCGTCGGCCAATCTTCAACCGAAGCTGCTCCACATACCCAGCTCTCCCACTAACTGGATCTTTAGATCCATCTGTAAAAACAATCAAAGTGCTCTCACTGATTGAATTAAGATGTTCCACTATTCTTGGAGTCACCTCCGCTGAGTTAATCCAGCACTTTGTGCCTTTTTGTTGTGAAGCAGCATCTGCAGTTCCACGTTTCTGCATCTTCACACTGAACACTTGCAGCCGAATTACATTCATTCCCAGAGACGTCAGCGGGCGCAGTGCCAGCAGTTCAGCGAATGGGAATGCGTTTTGAACCAGGAAGTGGCGGATTAAAATGGCTTCGAATGAGCAGGTCGAGAGTTTAACCGAGGAGGCAATTTGTCCCATCTGCCTGGATTTCTTCACCGATCCGGTATCACTGGACTGTGGGCACAACTTCTGCCGCTCCTGCATCACAAACCAGAGTTGGGGACAGAGAGGGGAGAAAGAAAAACTCCTGCCCCGGAATGTAAAGAAGATTTACAGACCGCACCCTCAGGGTTAGTCGGGCCTTGGCGAGACTGTCTGAGAAAGCTCGGACAATGAGCCTGAATTGGACAGAGAAGGAAAGTAAACTTCATGCGAGGTAAACATCAGGAAGAACTGAAGCTGTTTTTGTGAAACTGACAAGAAGCTGATCTGTGTGATTTGTGCAAGCTGGGCGGGGGCGGGAAAACACAAGTCTCACAGCTTCATGCCGGTTAAAGAAGCTGTTGAAACCTACAATGTAAATGCAAACCGATTTTGAATCGCATCTATGTTTAATTCCTTTTTTATTGCCTAACATTTTTATTCTCTGATTTTCAATCACAATCCCAGGATCAGGTGAAATCTTCCATCCAGTTGCTCACAAAAAATAAATCAGAGATTCAGCGAATGGAGCAGCAACAGAAAACAGAAGATTTCGGGAGTTCTGGTGAGGCTTTCCAGTTTCGATTTCCCTGATCTTGTGTAGATTTGATCCCTGTGATGCGTGTAATAATATGGGCAGCTCAGTGACACAAGTAATGCTGCTGTCTCCTAGTTTCTGGTGAGCGGTTCGATCCTGACCTCTGGTGCTGCCCGTGTGGTTCACGCCTTCACCCTGTGAGTGCTTCGGATTCCTTCCACTTCCCCAACACACGCTGGTTCAATGGTCAATCGGTGACTGTTATAATCCCTGGGAAAGTGGGTGTGGACGGATAAATGAGAATTAATGGCACATGAAACGGAATAGGCAGCAGGGAATTGTATTGGGGGTAGAGGATTGATGGGTTATAACATTACCCTCACGACATTTCAGAAGTATTTTGACAAACTGTCTAAATGCTTCTGAAGGTACACAAAAAGCTGGAGAAACTCAGCGGGTGCAGCAGCATCTAAGGAGCGAAGGAGATAGGCGACGTTTTGGGTCGAGACCCTTCTTCAGACGGCTAGTCTCTTCCAGTCTGAAGAAGGGTCTCGACCCGAAACGTCGCCTATCTCCTTCGCTCCTTAGATGCTGCTGCGCCCGCTGAGTTTCTCCAGCTTTTTGTGTACCCTCGATTCTCCAGCATCTGCAGTTCCTTCTTTAAAAAAAAAAAAAAAATGCTTCTGAAGTCTGAAGAAGGGTCTTGACCCGAAACGTCGCCTATTCTTTCTCTCAATAGCTGCTGCCTCGCCCGCTGTGTTCCTCCAGCATTTTTGTCCACCTTAGACAAACTATTGAATTGCCAAATCAAATAAAAAGAGCACAGGCCAAATGTCACAGTTAAAGTCGTGAGCAAACACAATCAGTGACATTATATATTGTTCTTCCCCTTTTATTTCACAGGAACAATCACACAACCTTCAGTCCAAGATCACATCCCAGTATGCTGAACTGCACCAGATTCTCACTGAGAAAGAGCAGCGCGCACTGGCAGATATCCGGGAGGAAGAGAAGAAGATTCTAAATACAATGGAGACAAATCTTGGAAAGATTCAAGAGAATTTAAAATCCATTCAGGAGGAACTCTTAAAGTTGCAGCAACAGATGGATCAAAAAGACAGTGTGGTGTTTTCTGAGGTGAGGGTTTACACTACAGTTTGGTGAAGTGAAAGTGCAGTCACAAAATGGTGGGTGACATTTCAGAAATCAATGCTGCATTTACCAGTAATGACATCCATAGAAACATAGAAACATAGAAATTAGGTGCAGGAATAGGCCATTCAGCCCTTCGAGCCTGCACCGCCATTCAATATGATCATGGCTGATCAATCCAACTCAGTATCCCGTACCTGCCTTCTCTCCATACCCTCTGATCCCCTTAGCCACAAGGGCCACATCCAACTCACTCTTAAATATAGCCAATGAACTGGCCTCAACTACCCTCTGTGGCAGAGAGTTCCAGAGACTCACCACTCTCTGTGTGAAAAAAGTCTTTCTCATCTCGGTCTTAAAGGATTTCCCCCTTATCCTTAAGCTGTGACCCCTTGTCCTGGACTTCCCCAACATCGGGAACAATCTTCCTGCATCTAGCCTGTCCAACCCCCTAAGAATTTTGTAAGTTTCTATAAGATCCCCTCTCAATCTCCTAAATTCCAGAGAGTACAAACCGAGTCTATCCAGTCTTTCTTCATAAGACAGTCCTGACATCCCAGGAATCAGTCTGGTGAACCTTCTCTGCACTCCCTCTATGGCAATAATGTCCTTCCTCAGACTTGGAGACCAAAACTGTACGCAATACTCCAGGTGTGGTCTCACCAAGACCCTGTACAACTGAAGTAGAACCTCCCTGCTCCTGTACTCAAATCCTTTTGCTATGAAAGCTAACATACCATTCGCTTTTTTCACTGCCTGCTGCACCTGCATGCCTACTTTCAATGACTGGTGTACCATGACACCCAGGTCTCGCTGCATCTCCCCTTTTCCTAATTGGCCACCATTTAAATAATAGTCTGCTTTCCTGTTTTTGCCACCAAAGTGGATAACCTCACATTTATCCACATTATACTGCATCTGCCAAACATTTGCCCACTCACCCAGCCTATCCAAGTCACCTTGCAGTCTCCTAGCATCCTCCTCACAGCGAACACTGCCCCCCAGCTTAGTGTCATCCGCAAACTTGGAGATATTGCCTTCAATTCCCTCATCCAGATCATTAATATATATTGTAAACAGCTGGGGTCCCAGCACTGAGCCCTGCGGTACCCCACTAGTTACTGTCTGCCATTGTGAAAAGGACCCGTTTACTCCTACTCTTTGCTTCCTGTTTGCCAGCCAGTTCTCTATCCCACATCAATACTGAACCCCTAATACCGTATGCTTTAAGTTTGTATACTAATCTCTTATGTGGGACCTTGTCAAAAGCCTTCTGGAAGTCCAGATATACCACATCCACTGGTCTCCCTTATCCACGCTACTAGTTACATCCTCGAAAAATTCCACAAGATTCGTCAGACATGATTTACCTTTTGTAAATCCATGCTGACTTTGTCCAATGATTTCACCACTTTCCAAATGTGCTGCTATCCCATCTTTAATAACTGACTCTAGCAGTTTCCCCACTACCGATGTTAGACTAACTGGTCTGTAAATTCCCCGTTTTCTCTCTCCCTCCCTTCTTAAAAAAGGGGTTACATTTGCTACCCGCCAATCCTCAGGAACTACTCCAGAATCTAAAGAGTTTTTGAAAGATTATCACTAATGCATCCACTATTTCCTGAGCTACTTCCTTAAGTACTCTGGGATGCAGCCTATCTGGCCCTGGGGATTTATCGGCCTTTAATCTATTCAATTTACCCAAACACCACTTCCCGACTGACCTGGATTTCACTCAATTCCTCCTTTGACCCCACAGTCCCCTGCTATTTCCGGCAGATTATTTATGTCTTCCTTAGTGAAGACGGAACCAAAGTAGTTTATTCAATTGGTCCGCCATATCCTTGTTCCCCATGATCAACTCACCTGTTTCTGACTGCAAGGGACCTACAATTGTTTTAACTAACCTCTTTCTCTTCACATATCTATAAAAACTTTTGCAGTCAGTTTTTATGTTTCCCTGCCAGTTTTCTTTCATAATCTATTTTTCCTTTCCTAATTAAGCCCTTTGTCCTCCTCTGCTGGTCTCTGAATTTCTCCCAGTCCTCTGGTATGCTGCTTTTTCTGGCTACTTTGTACGCATCATCCTTTGCTTTGATACTATCCCTGATTTCCCTTGTTATCCACGGATGCACTACCTTCCCCGATTTATTCTTTTGCCAAACTGGGATGAACAATTTTTGTAGTTCATCCATGCAGTCTTTAAATGTCTTCCATTGTATATCCACCGTCAACCCTTTTAGAATTAATTGCCAGTCAATCTTGGCCAATTCTCGTCTCATACCCTCAAAGTTACCTTTCTTTAAGTTCAGAACCATTGTTTCTGAATTAACAATGTCACTCTCCATCCTAATGAAGAACTCAACCATATTAGGTCACTCTTGCCCAAGGGGGCACGTACAACAAGACGGCTAATTACCCCTTCCTCATTACTCAAAAACCCAGTCTAAAATAGCCTGCTCTCTCGTTGGTTCCTCTACATGTTGATTTAGATAACTATCCCGCATACATTCCAAAAAATCCTCTTCCTCAGCACCCCTGCCAATTTGATTAACCCCAATCTATATGTAGATTGAAGTCACCCATTATAAACTGTTTTGCCTTTGTCGCACGCATTTCTAATTTCCTGTTTGATACCATCCCCAACTTCTCTGCTACTGTTTAGGTGGCCTGTACACAACACCCACCAGCGTTTTCTGCCCCTTAGTGTTTTGTAGCTCTACCCATACCGATTCCACATCCTCCAAGCTAATGTCCTTCCTTTCCATTGCTTTAATCTCCTCTCTAACCAGCAACGCTACCCCACCTCCTTTTCCTTTCTCTCTATCCCCTCCTGAATATTGAATATCCCTGGATGTTCAGCTCCCAGCCTACGTCACCCTGGAGCCATGTCTCCGTGATCCCAACTATATCATAATCATTAATATCTATCTGCACGTTCAACTCGTCCACCTTATTACGAATACTCCTTGCATTGAGACACAAAGCCTTCAGGCTTGTCTTTACAACGTATTTACCCCTTATACAATTTGCTGAAAAGTGGCCCTTTTTGATTTTTGCCCTGGTTTTGTCTGCCTGCCACTTTTACCTTTCACCTTGCTACCTAATGCTTCTACCCTCATTTTACACCCTCCTGCCTCTCTGCTCATGCTCCCATCCCCCTGCCACATTAGTTTAAATCCTCCCCGACAGCACTAGCAAACACTCCCCCAAGAACATTGGTTCCATTCCATTCCAGGTGCAAACCGTCCTGTTTGTACCGGTCCCACCTCCCCCAGAACTGGTCCCAGTGCCCTAAAAATTTGAATCCCTCCCCCTTGCACCACTTTTCAAGCCACGTATTCATTTGCATTATCCTCCTATATTTCTACTCTGACTGGCCCGTGGTACTGGTAGTAATCCGGAGATTACTACCTTTGAGGTCCTACTTTTAAGTTTATCTCCTAGCTCCCTAAATTCACCTTGTAGGACCTCATCCCTTTTTTTACCTATATCGTTGGTGCCAACATGCACCACGACAACTGGCTGTTCACCCTCCCCCTCCAGAATGTTCTGCAGCCGTTCAGTGACATCCCTGACCTTTGCACCAGGGAGGCAACATACCATCCTGGAGTCTCGTTTGCGGCCGCAGAAACGCCTATCTATTCCCCTGACAATTGAATCCCCTATTACTATTGCCCTTCCCCTCTTTTTTCCCCCCCTCATGTGCTGCAGAGCCACCCATGGTGCCATGAACCTGGCTGCTGCTGCATTCCCCTGATGAGCCATCTCCCTCAACAGTATCCAAAATGGTATACCTGTTTAGGAGGGAGATGACCGCAGGGGACTCCTGCACTACCTGCCTACATTATAGACAGGCCATTTGGCCCATCCTATCCAGTTTTCTGCTCCACTCATCATCCCTCCCATTTACTCTCCAGACCGGGTAACAATATTCCAAATTCCAGGAGCCCTAACGTGTTTATCCCGCTTGCACTTAAGTTTATTTCTGCTGTTGGCTTCAGTCCCTCCGATGCAGTGAGGTCCATGTTCTCATGACTGCATTCCTTTCGGTATTTATTGAAGACCACGCTACATTTCAGCTTTGATTATATTATCTCCCCTTCGAATTGAGATATTATTTCATCCCCACTCATTTTAATCCACCGATAATATTAAATTCTGTCTCATCATTCCTGACATTTTCTCCATATGAAATCCCACGACCTGCCCAGTCTTTTGATTAAGTTCCATCCTCTCAGTTATGGCGTAATTCTCATGAACATTCCTTGTGCTTTCCCCCATCGTTCTACATCTCTGCGGCAATATCCGCTTTCTCTCTGCATGACAGCGGTGATAAGAGTTGGGAAATGGTAATTATCAGAGGGCTGTAGAAATTGGGTGAAATTCCCGCTGTCGGGATGAGGACGGTCCATTTCAGTCAATTGAGATTTGTGTTTTATTTCTTTCAGGAGGAAGCTGGTCGCAAGCAAAGGTAGGACGTTGTCTTGACGTTAACATTGTAAGTTTTGGTGGAACTGCTCAAAACTTTTTGAATGATCAGTTTATAACCAGCTGTTAAATATTTCCAGGGAAAGTGATGAAGCCAAACCTCTGTCGGTGGTAGATGATGCCTTGCCAATTGAAAAGTTTAATTGCCCTGATTCGTTCAACACGGCATTCAAAAAAATATCTGATGACCTCAAGTCCTACCCTGCACTACAGTTTGGCGAAGTGAAAGTGCGCAGTCTCAAAATGGTGGGTGACATTTCAGAAATAAATGCTGCATTTACCAGTAATTCAGAACTGAGAAAATGTTCCCTCTGATCCAGCTGTGTTGTTCGGAAACTAATTGGCCTCCCGCTGATTCTATGGGATCTCAGGACTGTCTGTTTAGAACAATGACAGGTGATCCTACATCTGATCCCAAGGACTATGAAGCAGCAGAGGGCAGTGAATATCTGGGATTCTCCAACTAATAAACTCTGAGAGGTTTTACAGGTTAGACACATTTTAAACCAGAGGAGGATACATTTTTAAAAAATCGGAGAATTGTAATTGATGGGAATGAGGCAAAGAGGAGGAGTTCAGTCCTGGGTTAGATCAACCATGACCACATTGTGGGGGATTAACATTGAAATCTAGAACATAGCGCACACATCAGATTGATCATCTATATCCGGTACCCATCAGCAGTGGGTGGTCACCTTGGGGAAATTTGCTCTGTTTGTTTCGTCCACCTTGTTTCACCATAGAATGACATCCCAGGAGTTTATCCCGCTTGCACTTCAATTTATCTCTGCTGTTGGCTTCAGTCTCTCCAATGCAAGTAAGGTCCATGTTCTCATGAATGAATGAATAGTTTTATTTCGGTCATACATCAAAAAGAACAAGACTTTACAATCTGTGTGAATATGAACCAACACTGTATCCATTTCACACAACGTTCACATAATCAATCACCGAAAAAGGAATAGGCTGAAGCCACAAAGCTTAATTTTGCCTCTCCTATAGAATCCATAACACAAAATATCAGCATTACAAAGGAAAGAAAAAAAAATTACTCTAAATTGTAATCCTTACTTCTTTTACATTTTAATTATTTTACAATGTAATCTTTAATTATTTTCCATTTTAAGACTTTTTTGAAACTAAACAGAGCTACAAAATTTCAACATCACTAAGCCCGTTCCATAATTTGACTCCCAAAACTGAGACACATCTATATTTTTCATTGGTTCTCACTTTACGTTTCAAAAATACACAACCCTCTTAAATTATAATGTCCTTCTCTTAATTAATTTTTTTTTGGAATACTAACAGGAAGGCTTTTATTCCTAACTCGGAAAAGCATTTCTAATGTCTTTACATGCACAATATCCAAATATTTTAAGGTACCGGAAATTATGAATAATGGATTTGTAGTTTCACGGTAAGAAGCTTTATGTATTATTTCTAATAGCTCTTTTCTGAGTTTTAATTATAGGGTCTATATTTGTTTTATATACATTTCCCCAAACTTCAACACAATATGATGTATATGGCATTATAAGCGAGCAATACAATATATACAAACACTTCTTATTCAACAGATTCTTTGTTTGGTAAAGAATAGCAATGGATTTAGATAATTCCCGTTTGAAGTATTCTATATGTGGCGTCCGACAAAGTTTATGATCTATAATCACTCCCAGAAATTTCTTTGATATACTCTTTCAATTTCAACTCCATTTAAATTCAATTTTATTTCACAATTAACCCTGTCACCACCAAACACCATAAATTTTGTTTTAATTTCATTTAGGGATAAATAGCACTATCAATTCTCTTTCTGCTGTTTTCAATAATTCTTTTATATCATTCCCTGAACAAAATACATTGTATCATCTGCAAACATAACAAATTTCAACGTATTGGATACTTTACAAATATCATGTAAATAAAGTATAAATAACTTAGGTCCCAGTACCGAACCTTGTGGAACACCACAGATTACTCTTCTAAGCTGTGATTCAGTATTATTACTTTTTACATACTGAAACATATTACTTAAATAACTTCCCAACCAATTTTGTGTAACACCTCTTATACCAAAACGATCCAATTTCTGCAAAAGTAAGAATGATCAATTGTATCAAATGCTTTACGTAAATCAATCAATACACCCACACTCTGTAGTTTCTAATCTATTGCTGTTGCTATATTTTCTACAAAATCCATCATGGCTAAAGATGTCTCCTAAACCCATTACTCCTAGACGATTACTCCTAAACCCATATTGATGATCACTCAATAACTCATATTTCTCACTGAAATCATCAAGTCACTATTCACAAATAGCTTTTCAAGTATTTTAGAAAATTGAGGTATCAAAGACACAGGTCTATAATTTAATACAATATGTTTGTCAACATTTTTATAGATTGGAACCACCTTAGCCATTTTCATTTCTTTGGGAAATACACCTCTAAGAAAGGATTTATTGCATATATAGGTAAAGGGCTCGAGGACACAATCAATTACTTATTTTATGTGACATATCAATGGTGTTACCATTAGTTGATTTTTTTTATTCTTAAACTTTCTGACTACTTCTAACACATCACTCTCACAAACTCCAACAAGGAACATTGAATTGCTGTTGTTAAATCCAAAATCAAAATATATGTTTTTCATCACTAGGAAGGTTAATTTATTTGCTGAATTTGGGCCGACATTAACAAAGAAATCATTCAACTCATTAGCAATGTCCTCTATATTTTCAATAATTGAATTAACTGCATTCCTTTCGGTATTTAGTGAAGACCACGTTACAATTTAAACTTTGATTATTGGTCTCCCCTTTTAGTTAAGATATTATTTCATGCCCACCCATTTAAATACACTGATAATATTAAATTCTCCCATCATTCCTGACGTTTTCTCCCGATGAAATCCCACGACCTGCCCAGTCTTTTTCATTGTTTCCATCCTCTCAGGTATGGCGTCATTCTCATGAATGATCCTTGTGCTTTCCCCCATCGTTCTACATCTCTGCAGCAATATCCGCTTTTCTCTCTGCATGTCAGTGGTGATAAGAGTTGGGAAATGGGAATTATCAGAGAGTTGTAGAAATTTGGTGAAATTCCCGCTGTCGGGATGAGGACGGTCCATTTCAGTCAATTGAGATTTGTGTTTTATTTTTTTCAGGAGAAAGCTGGTCTCAAGCGAAGGTAGGACATTGTCTTGACGGAAACAGTGTAAGTTTTGGTGGAGCAGCTCAAAACTTTTCTAATGCTCAGTCTATAACCAGTTGTTAAATATTTCCAGGGTTCGTAATAAAGCCAAATCACTGTTGGTGGTAGATAAAGCCTTGCCGATCGAAAAGTTTAATTGCCCTGTTTCGTTCAACACGACACTCAAAGAAATATCTGATGACTTCAAGCAAGGTAAAGCTTATACCTTTTCCATTATTCTTGTTTCTGACATCTAAGCCGTACACCTGCACCTTATCATTTCCCAGCCTCGCACAGCCCAGTTTTACCTTCTCCCCAAAATCCATAAACACAACTGCCCCGGCAGACCCATTGTTTCTGCCTCCTCCTGTCCCACTGAAATGATTTCCAAGTACCTCGACTCAATCCTTTCCCCCCCCCCCCCCCCCCCCCCCCCCCGGTCCAATCTGTACCGACCTATGTCCGAGATACCACACGTGCCATTCGTCACTTTAATGACTTCCACATTCAGGGCCCCACCCCCTCATCTTTACAATGGTTGTTCAGTCACTCTACACCTCCATCTCCCACCAGGAAGGACTTAAAGCCCTCCGTTTCTTCCTCGACTGCAGAACCATCCAATTTCCCTCTGCTAACACTACTCCGTCCAGCGGAGCTGGTTCTCGGTCTTAATCACTTCTCCTTTGAATCCTCCAAGTTCAAGGCCCTATCCCCGAACTATATCTCCATTACATTGATGACTGCATCGGTGCTACCTCCTGCACCCATGCAGAACTCAAGGACTTCATCAACTTCACCACCAATTTCCATCCTGCAAACAAATTTACTTGCATCATCACCAACACCTCCCTCCGCTTTCTTGATCTCACAGTCTCCCTCACAGGAAATAGACTATCGATAGACATCTATAACAAAGCTACTGACTCCCACAACTATCTCGACTACACTTCTCCCCACCCAGCTTCCTGCAAAGACTCTATCCACCTACTCCCAATTCCTCCGTCTACACTGCATCTGCGCCCAAGATGAGGTGTTCCATACCAGGACATCCGAGATGTGCTCATTCTTTAGGGAAAGGGGGTTCCCCTCTCCCATCATATGTGAAGTCAACACTTGTGTCCCCTCGGTTCCCCCGCAGCTCTGCCCTTGACTCCCCCTCTGCCTAGTCACAACATGGAGAGAGTCCCCCTTTTCCTTACCTTTTATCTGATGAGCCGCCGCATACAACACATAATCCTCTACAATTTCCGCCAACTCCAATGGGATCCCACTTTTAGCCACATTTTCTCATCTACACCCCTTTCTACCTTCCGCCACCTCCAACGGGATCCCACCCCTAGTCTCATCTTCCCATCTCCACCCCTTTCCACCTTCCCTCTGCAACTCCTTGGTTAACTCATCCCTTCCCACCTAAACCACCCCCTCCCCAGGTATGTTCCCCTGCAACCGCAGAAGATGCAACACCGGTCCCTATACCTCCTCCCTCGACTGTGTTCAGGAACCGCAACAGTCCTTTCAGGTTAGGCAGAGGTTCACTTGCACCTCCTCTAACCTCATCTACTGTATCCATTGTTCAAGATGTGGACTCTTATACATCGATGAGACCAAATGCAGACTGGGCAGTCGTTTCGCTGAACACCTTCGCTCAATCTGCCTGAACCTCCCTGATCTCTCGGCTGCTGAACACTTTAATTATCCTTCCCATTCCAACACAGATCTTTCTGTCCTAGGTCTCCTCCATTGTCAGAGTGAGGTTAACCTCAAATTGGAGGAACAGCTTTTCATATTTTGTTAGGGCAGCTTACAGCCCAGTGGTATGAAATGTTGATTTCTCTAACTTCAGGTAGCCCCGGCATTCCCTCTCTCTTTATCCCTCCCTCACCCGAGTTGCACTAGTTTCTCGTTTTCAACTAATAAATAGCAAACAATGGCCTGTTTCCTATATCATCGTTATTTTTTGCATATCTTCCATTCATTGTTCTTTATATCTTTACATAGAAACATAGAAACATCGAAAATAGGTGCAGGAGGAGGCCATTTGCCCCTGCGAGCCAGCACTGCCATTCATTGTGATCATGGCTGATTGTCCCCAATCAATTACCCGTGCCTGCCTTCTCCCCATATCTCTTGATTCCACTAGCCCCAAGAGCTCTATCTAACTCTCTCTTAAATCCATCCAGTGATTTGGCCACCACTGCACTCTGAGGCAGGGAATTCCACAAATTCACAATTCTCTGGGTGAAAAAGTTTCTCATCTCAGTCTTAAATGACTTCCCCTTTATTCTAAGACTGTGGCCCCTGGTTCCGGACTGGCCCAACATTGGGAAATTTTTTCCTGCATCTAACTTGTCCAGTCCTTTTATAATTTTATATGTTTCCATAAGACTCCCCTCATCCTTCTAAACTCCAGTGAATACATAGAAACATAGAAACATAGAAACATAGAAATTAGGTGCAGGAGTAGGCCATTCAGCCCTTCGAGCCTGCACCGCCATTCAATATGATCATGGCTGATCATCCAACTCAGTATCCCGTACCTGCCTTCTCTCCATACCCTCTGATCCCCTTAGCCACAAGGGCCACATCCAACTCACTCTTAAATATAGCCAATGAACTGGCCTCAACTACCCTCTGTGGCAGAGAGTTCCAGAGACTCACCACTCTCTGTGTGAAAAAAGTCTTTCTCATCTCGGTCTTAAAGGATTTCCCCCTTATCCTTAAGCTGTGACCCCTTGTCCTGGACTTCCCCAACATCGGGAACAATCTTCCTGCATCTAGCCTGTCCAACCCCTTAAGAATTTTGTAAGCCTAGTCTTTTCAATATATCTTCATATGACAGTCCCGCCATCCCAGGGATCAATCTTGTGAACGTACATTGCACTGCCTCAATCACAAGGATGTCCTTCCTCAAATTAGGAGACCAAAACTGTACACAATGCTCCAGATGTGGTCTCACCAGAGCCGTATACAACTGCAGAAGAACCTCTTTACTCCTATACTGAAATCCTCTAGCTATGAAGGCCAACATTCCATTAGCTTTCTTCACTACCTGCTGTACCTGCACGCCAACTTTCAGTGACCGGTGTATAAGGACACCCAGGTCTCGCTGTACCGCCCCCTTACCTAACCTAACCCCATTGGGATACTAATCTGCCCCCTTGTTTTTGCCACCAAAGTGGATATCCTCACATTTATCTATATTATACCGCATCTGCCACGCATCTGCCCACTCACTCAACCTGTCCAGGTCACCCTGCAACCTCCTAACATCCTCTTCACAGTTCACACTGCCACCCAGCTTTGTGTCATCCGCAAACTTGCTAGTGTTGCTCCTAATTCCCTCTTCCAAATCATTAATTTATATGGTAAATAGTTACGGCCCCAACACCGAGCCTTGCGGCACTCCACTCGCCACTGCCTGCCATTCTGAAAAGGACCCGTTCTCTCTTACTCTTTGCTTCCTGCCTGCCAATTTTCTATCCATGTCAACACCCTACCCCCAATACCATGTGCTGTAATTTTAGTCACCAGTCTCCTGTGTGGGACCTTATCAAAGGCTTTCTGATAGTCTAGATACACTACATCCATTGGTTCGCCTTCATCCATTTACTTTGGCACATCCTCAACAAATTCCAGAAGATTAGTCAAGCATGATTTTCCTTTCATAAATCCATGTTGACTTGGACTAATCCTTTTACTGCTATCCAAATGCCCCATTATTACCTCTTTTAATAATTGTCTCCAGCATCTTTCCCACCACCAAAACTGGCTAACTGGTCTGTAATTCCTCTTTTCTTTCTCGCTCCTTTCTTGAACAGTGGGATAACATTAGATATCCTCCAAACCACTGGAACTGAACCTGAATCTATTGAACATTGGAAAATGATCACCAATCCGTCCACTATTTCTAGAGCTACCTCCCTGAGGAATCTGGGATGCAGACCATCATGCCCAAGGGATTTATCATCCTTCAGTCCCATTAGCCTACCCAATACTATTTCTCACCTAATGAAAATTTATTTCAGTTCCTCAACTCCCTTAGATTCTCTGTCCTCCAGTACATCTGGGAGATTGTTTGTGTCTTCCCGTGGATTTGGAAGCAACAGCAACAAGAATAAGCAGGAGAAAACACTGATTGGCTCTAGCCCTGAGGGAGGAGAGTTAGAAGTGAGTCAGAGGGTCAGCGAGAAACAGTTCAGCGAGCAAAGGGTTCAGCGAGCTAAGGGTTCAGCGAGCAAAGGGTTCAGCGAGCAAAGGGTCAGCGAGCAAAGGGTTCAGCGAGCGAAGGGTTCAGCGAGCAGGGTTCAGCGAGCTAAGGGTTCAGCGAGCAAAGGGTTCAGCGAGCAAAGGGTTCAGCGAGCAAAGGGTTAAGGGTTCAGCGAGCAAAGGGTTCAGCGCGAAAGGGTTCAGCGAGCTAAGGGTTCAGCGAGCTAAGGGTTCAGCGAGCAAAGGTTCAGCGAGGGTTTCAGCGAGCAAAGGGTTCAGCGAGCAAATCAGCGAGCAAAGGGTTCAGCGAGCAAAGGGTTCAGCGAGCTAAGGGTTCAGCGAGCTAAGGGTTCAGCGAGCTAAGGGTTCAGCGAGCTAAGGGTTCAGCGAGCTAAGGGTACAGTGCTTTTTAGTGAAGGTTAGTTTAAAGGATTAAGATTTTTATAGTGTGAGTGAGTTGATTTAATTTGGGGGCAAGCCATGTCATTTGAGATCGGCCCCATGGTTTGCTCATCCTGCAACATGTGGGAAATCAGGGACATGGTCGGTGTCCCTGGTGACTACGTTTGCAGGAAGTGTGTCCTGCTGCAGCTCCTGGCAGACCACATTGAATGATTGGAGCTGCGGTTGGATTCATACTGGAGAATCCCCGATGCTGAGAAACTCGTGAATAGCACGTACAGTGAGTTGGTCACACTGCAGGTAAAAGTTAAGCGGACAGAAAGGGAATGGGTGGTCATTAGCCAGCGTAGCAGTAGGCAGGTGGTGCAGGAGTCCCCTGCGGTCATCTCCCTCCTAAACAGATATACCATTTTGGATACTGTTGGGGGAGATGGCTAATCAGGGGAAGGCAGCAGCAGCCAGGTTCATGGCTCTGCGGCACAGAAGGGAAGAAAGAAGAGTTGAAGGGCTATTGTAATAGGGGATTCAATAGTAAGGGGAATAGATAGGCGTTTCTGCGGCCGCAAACGAGACTCCAGGATGGTATGTTGCCTCCCTGGTGCAAGGGTCAGGGATGTCACTGAACGGCTGCAGAACATTCTGGAGGGGGAGGGTGAACAGCCAGCGGTCGTGGTACACATTGGCACCAACGATATAGGTAAAAAACGGGATGAGGTCCTACAAGGCGAATTTAGGGAGCTAGGAGATAAACTTAAAAGTAGGACCTCAAAGGTAATAATCTCTGGACTACTACCAGTGCCACGTGCTAGTCAGAGTAGAAATAGGAGGATATTGCAGATGAATACGTGGCTTGAAAAATAGTGCAAGGGGGAGGAATTGAAATTTCTCGGGCATTGGAACCAGTTCTGGGGGAGTGGGACCAGTACAAACAGGACGGTCTGCACCTGGGCTGGAAGGGAACCAATGTCCTTGCGGAAGTGTTTGCCAATGCTGTCAGGGAGGATTTAAACTAATGTGGCAGGGGGATGGGAGCATGAGCAGAGAGACAGAGGGATGTAAAAAGAGGGTAGAAGCAATAGGTAGCAAGGTGAAAAGTAAAAGTGGCAGGCAGAAAAATCCAGGGCAAAAATCAAAAAGGGCAACTTTTCAACATAATTGTATAAGGGGTAAGAGTGTTGTAAAAACAAGCCTGAAGGCTTTGTGTCTCAATGCAAGGAGCATTCATAATAAGGTGGATGAGTTGAATGTGCAGATAGTTATTAATGAATATGATATAGTTGGGATCACGGAGACATGGCTCCAGGGTGACCAAGGCTGGGAGTTGAACATCCAGGGATTTTCAATATTCAGGAGGGATAGACAAAAAGGAAAAGGAGGTGGAGTAGTGTTGCTGGTTAGAGAGGAGATTAACGCAAGAGAAAGGAAGGACGTTAGCTTGGAGGATGTGGAATCGATATGGGTAGAGCTGCGAAACACTAAGGGGCAGAAAATGCTAGTGGGAGTTGTGTACAGGCCACCTAACAGTAGTAGTGGAGTTGGGGATGGCATCAAACATAAAATTAGAAATGCTTGCAACAAAGGTAAAACAGTTATAATAGGTGACTTCAATCGACATATAGATTGGGTGAATCAAATTGGCAGGGGTGCTGCGGAAGAGGATTTCTTGGAATGTATGCGGGATAGTTTTCTAAACCAACATGTAGAGGAACCAACGAGAGAGCAGGCTATTCTAGACTGGGTATTGAGTAATGAGGAAGGGTTAGTTAGCAGTCTTGTTGTGCGTGGCCCCTTGGGCAAGAGTGACCATAATATGGTTGAGTTCTTCATTAGGATGGAGAGTGACATTGTTAATTCAGAAACAAGGGTTCTGAATTTAAAGAAAGGTAACTTTGAGGGTATGAGACGTGAATTGGCCAAGATAAAATGGCAAGTGATTCTTAAAGGGTTGATGGTGGATATGCAATGGAAGGCATTTAAAGACTGCATGGATGAACTACAACAATTGCTCATCCCAGTTTGGCAAAAGAATAAACAGGGAAGGTAGTGCATGTGTGGATAAGAAGGGAAATCAGGGACAGTATCAAAACTAAAGATGAAGCATACAAATTAGCCAGTAAAAGCAGCCTACCAGAGGACTGGGAGAAATTCAGTCCAGCAGAGGAGGACAAAGGGCTTAATTAGGAAAGGAAAAATAGATTATGAAAGAAAACTGGCAGGGAACATAAAAACTGACTGCAAAAGTATTTATAGATATGTGAAGAGAAAAAGGATAGATAAAAACAAATGTAGGTCCCTTGCAGTCAGAAACTGGTGAATTGATCATGGGGAGCAAGGACATGGCAGACCAATTGAATAACTACTTTGGTTCTGTCTTCACTAAGGAAGACATAAATAATCTACCGGAAATAGCAGGGGACCGGGGGTCAAATGAGGTGGAGGAAGTGAGTGAAATCCAGGTTAGCCGGGAAGTGGTGTTAGGTAAATTGATGAAAGGTAAATCATGTCTCACGAATCTTATAGAATTTTTCGAGGATGTAACTAGTAGAGTGGATAAGGGAGAACCTGTGGATGTGTTATATCTGGACTTTCAGAAGGCTTTCGACAAGGTCCCACATAAGAGATTAGTATACAAACTTAAAGCACACGGTATTGGGGGTTCAGTATTGATGTGGATAGAGAACTGGCTGGCAGGCAGGAAGCAAAGAGGAGTAAACGGGTCATTTTCAGAATGGCAGGCGATGACTAGTGGGGTACCGCAATGCTCAGTGCTGGGACCCCAGCTATTTACAATATATATTAATGATCTGGATGAGGGAATTGAATGCAACATCTCCAAGTTTGCAGATGACATGAAGCTGGGGGCAGTGTTAGCTGTGAGGAGGATGCTAGCAGGCTCTCAAGATGACTTGGATAGGTTGGGTGAGTGGGCAAATGCATGGCAGACGCAGTATAATGTGGATAAATGTGAGGTTATCTACTTTGGTGGCGAAAAGAGGAGGGTAGACTATTATTTGAATGGTGGCCGATTAGGAAAAGGGGAGATGCAACGAGACCTGGGTGTCATGGTACACCAGTCATTGAAAGTAGGCATGCAGGTGCAGCAGGCTGTGAAGAAAGCGAATGGTATGTTGGCATTCATAGCAAAAGGATTTGAGTCTTGGAGCAGGGAGGTTCTACAGGGTCTCGGTGAGACCATATCTGGAGTATTGCGTACAGTTTTGGTCTCCTAATCTGAGGAAAGACATTCTTGCCATAGAGGGAGTACAGAGAAGGTTCACCAGACTGATTCCTGGGATGGCAGGACTTCCATATGAAGAAAGACTGGATAGACTCGGCTTGTACTCGCTGGAATTTAGAAGATTGAGGGGGGATCTCATAGAGACTTACAAAATTCTTATGGGGTTGGACAGGCTAGATGCAGGAAGATTGTTCCCGATGTTGGGGAACTCGAGAACAAGGGGTCACAGTTTAAGGATAAGGGGGAAGTCTTTTAGAACCAAGATGAGAAAATCATTTTTCACATAGAGAGTGGTGATTTGTGGAATTCTCTGCCACAGAAGGTGGTTCATTGGCTATATTTAAGAGGGAGTTAGATGTGGCCCTTGTGGCTAAAGGGATCAGGGGTATGGAGAGAAGGCAGTTACAGGATACTGAGTTGGATGATCAGCAGGCTCGAAGGATCCGAATGACCTACTCCTGCACCTATTTTCTATGATTTTATGTTTCTGTTTCCTGTTCAACTCTTCTGCCATTTCCTTGTTCCCCAAAATAATTTCACCCATGTCTGCCTTCAAGGGACCCACATTTGACTTTGCTACTCTTTTTCCATTAACATATCTAAATAAACATTTACTGTCCTTCTTTATATTCCTGGCCAGCTTCCCCTCGTACTTCATCTTTTCAGCCTGTATTGCCCGTTTTGTTTCCTTCTGTTGTCCTATGAAAGTTTCCCAATCCTCTGGCTTCCGGCTACTCTTTGCTGTGTTATACATCTTTTATTTTAGTTTTATTCTATTCCTTACTTCTCCTTGTCAGCCACAGTTGCCTCCTACTCCCCTTAGAATCTTTTCTTCCTTTTTGGAATGAAATGATCCTGCGTCTTCCGGATTATGCCCAGAAATTCCTGCCATTGTTGTTCCACCGTCATTCCTGCTGGGATCCCTTTCAAGTCCACCTTTGGCCAGCTCCTCTCTCATGCCTTCATAGTACACTTTATTCAATTGCATCACTGACACTTCCGTTTTAACCATCTCCTTCTCAAATTGCAGATTAAAAACTAATATTATGATCACTACCTCCAAGCGGTTCCTTTACCTCGAGTTCTCTTATCATATCTGGTTCATTGGACAACACTAAATCCAGGAATTGCCATTTCTCTGGTCAGCTCCATTCCAAGCTGCTCTAAGAATCCATCTCGGAGGGACATTCTACAAACTCTCTTTCTTGGGGTCCTGAACCAGCCTGATTTTCCCAGTCTACCTGCATATTGAAATCCCACATCACCACAGTGACATTACCTTTGTTACATGCCAGTTTTAACTCCTGCTGCAACTTACACCCTACATCCAGGCTACTATTTGGGGGTCTGTAAATAACACCAATTAGTGTCTTCTTGACTTTACAATTCCTCAACTCAATCCACAGTGATCCTAACTCGTCAGTCTCTATGTCTTCCCTCGCAAGGGACTGAATTCCATCCCTCACCAGCAGAGCTACCCCCCCCTCCTCTGCCCACCTGCCTGTCCTTTCTATAGGATGTACAGCCCTGAATATTAAGTTCCCAGGCCCGATCCTCCTGCAGCCATGTCTCGGTAATCCCCACAATGTAATGTCTACAAACCTCTAACTGAGCCTCAAGCTCATCTACTTGACTTTGTATACTTCCCGCATTCAAATACAATACTTTTAATTCCTTACTCATCTCACCTTTCACATCGATCCCTATTGCACTTGGCCATACTCTCCTATCCCTTTGTGAGCTTTCATTCCCGTTAATTCTGGGGTAATTACCTATCCCTTTACTCTCTTTCCCTTTAACTCCATCCTTGACTATCCCATTTGACACCCCACCCCCCCTCTTTAGTTTAAAACCACCCGTGTAGCAGTGGCAAACCTGCCTACCTGCCACACATCATCGCCTATATCTTTTGTTTCCCTCATCCCTAACCAGACTGAAAAAGGGTCTCGAATGGAAACATCACCCATTTCTTCTCTCAAGAGATGCTGCCTGCCCTAGATTTTTGACTCTGTCTTTGGTTTAAACCAGCATCTGCAGGTCATTCCTAAACGTATTTAAGCAATACCTAGATGCACAGATTAATTCTATTGTGGACTGAAGGGAAATTGGAGATTTGATCCACCACTAAACTCATCAGCTGGGAAGCATCATAGAGTCAGAGGTTTAGACTCTCCTGCCTTGGGTAAAATACTGTGGCTATTCACCTGATCTGTGCACGTTATATACATCTTATAAACATTTATAAAAGCATCCTGATGGGCTCTAAAGAAAAATGTCCTTGCCAGTCCAACGTCTCCTTATAACCCAGCCCTTCAGATCTGATGAAATGATTGTAAATCCTTTTGCGCCCTCTTTAGCTTGTTAACAACCTCATTGTGTGAAACTCTGTATTTAATATGCTGACCTATGAAAGCATGAGTGACAAATACATTCTTCACTACCCTGCCTGTCACTGTTGCATCTTCCATGGCACTGTGTACCTGCAGCCCGAGATCTCTCAGTTCTATAAAGTTCCCCGTTTACTGTGTATGTCCTGCCCTGGTTTGTCTCAGCAAAGTGCATCACCTCACCTTCACATGAATAAATCCCACCTGCCGTTCCTGAGCCCATTGGCCCAGTTCACAGGGATCCCATTTACTCTCAGATAACCTTCTTCACTCTCCACAATGTCACCAATTTTAGTTCCATCTGCAAACTGACTAACCGTGCAACCTACATACGCACCCAATCGTGTATATAAATAAGGAACAACAGTGAACTCTGCCTCCAGTCTGAAAAACAACCCTCTACCGACATCCTCTGTCTGTGACCTTCAGGTAAATGTTGTATTCCATCAGCTAGTTCACCTCGGATTCCATGAGATCCAACCTTCCAGAGTGGCCTCTCGTGCAATGTGGAGAAGTTGTATCTCTCAGAGGGCAGTGAATATCTGGAATGTTGTGTCCAAGATGGTGGTAAAACGCCGAGTTAATGGATATGTGCAACTTGGCTACGAATAAATATTTGATAGATCTAAAAACTAAGATCATGGGAAAAATCACTCAGAAAACGAATTGGTGCCAGCTTAGATCAGCCATGATCACATTGAATGGAGGGGCAAGCCTGAGGAGCGGATCCTAATCCTGCTCCTGTTTTCTTGTGTTCCTATGCTCCTGTGTACCGATAAATAGGCAGACTTGACACAGAGGAATTGCATCAAAGATACTTGTTCCTGGGACAATGAGTTTGTGGTGTGGGGTATGATTGAGTAGACTAGGCCTGTGTACTCGAGCGTTTGGGTGTAATAGAGGAAATCTCATTGAAACACCAAGTTCTTACAGGACTCAGTGGGCTGGATGCAGGGAGGATGTTTCCCCACTCTGAGGGGTCTGGAGAGCGGGCACCTTCTAAGAATGTGGGCTGCACCATGTAGGACAGGGATAAGGAGACATTACTGCACGCAGAGACTGGAGAACCTTTGGAATTCCCTGCAACGGTGGCTCTGGAGACTCATTCATTCAATGCTCTTGGAGCCGAGAGCCATGGTTGTACATTACAGAGTCAGGCCCTCGGGCCATCACATCCATTTCCACATATTTCCCAGCTATACTAATCTGTTTGCCCACATTACATTAGTTATCTTCTACACATCACTTATTTAAGTACCTCTTAACTGTAGTGATTATACTGACTCCAACACACCCTCTGTGGCTTGTTACAGTTAAAAACCACTCTCAGCGGGAAGAAAACTCACCACATATCCACTTTAAAACTCCGCCCCCTCACCATAATACCGTCCTCTCTTGATTTGATATCCCTGAATGAAAATAAGGTTTTTGATAATCTACCCTACATCCTCTGCGGCAGACTTTAACAACCTCCCTCACTATCCACAAGTGTCACGTCCTCCACAGACTTACCAGTCATAACTCCGACATTCACATCGAAACCATGAAAATATAAGATAAACAGCAACGGTTGCAACACCGATCTCTGCTGCACTCCACCAGTCACAGACCTCCAAGCAGAAAAGTGCTTCTTCTACCTCCGACCACCAAGCCAATATTGGATCAATTTTTCAAGCTCACCTTTGTTCCCACCTGCCTTCACTTTCAGGACCAGCCTTACATGCGGACATTATCAAGTCCCTCAGTGAAGTTCTTATATTGGTTCACAATGAGATCAGTGTGCTCTTGGTTGTACACACCCATCAAATCCACCCGTGATTCCCCTCTTTATCAGCACCACAACTACAAGTCTCCACCCATTCTATCACATTCTGTCCCACTCCTCGTCCACCCTCCCCCACCTCAAGAAATTCCACTCTCCATCCCTGGATAAAAACTATGGGAAAGATGTGTGTTGTCCGCCGGGTGTGGTTGGGGTGAAACCCCGGGCAAGGTTTCAGGTGTCCGCCCGCCTGTGCCTGAGGCCGAGCGGCTTCTCCCCCGGTCCCGGGGCCGCGCTGCCCGAGTCTCCCCCCGACCCCCGGGGACTCTCTGATTCTCTGCTTCTCCCCCCAGTCTCCGTCACCCTGGATGTGGAAACAGCGCATCCGTGGCTCGAGGTGTCTGAGGATCGGAAGAGGGTGAAAAATACCGGGACCCGGAGGAGTCTCCCTGACACCGGGAAGAGGTTTACAAACCGGGCGTGTGTGCTGGGATCGGAGGGATTCACATCGGGGAGACATTACTGGGAGGTGGAGGTGGCGGGGAGTCGGTGGTGGAGGGTAGGAGTCGCCGCAGAGTCTGTGGAGAGGAAGAGATGGGACACACTGACCCCGGAGACTGGAGTCTGGAGCATCGAGCGGAGGTGGGATGACGAGTTTGTTGCAAATACCTCCCCTTCATCCCCTCTCCCCGGCCATCCCATCCCCGGGAGGGTGGGAGTTTACCTGAGTTACGAGTCCGGGACAGTTTCATTTTACGACGCGGACACCAAGTCCCATCTCCACACCTTCACTGGGAATAAATTCACGGAGAAACTTTATCCTTTCTTCGAGACTTCGAAACCAAACTTGATTTCTCAGGTTGAAAACTGGCTGAGAATCTGCTCCGGTTCCGCTCCGGGTGTGTAAAAGGGTCGGGTCCCGGGACCGGCGTCAGGAGCGGGGCTCAGGGGCTGTGGGGCAGAAACCCGGTGGACAACAGGTCGGCGCTGAACGGCTCCCATTTAATCCCCAAATTCCGCGTCGTGAAACCCCAGTGAGCGCGGAAATTAAACCAGGGGGAATGTAAATGTGGGAAGAGTGAAATAAACAGCAACTGAAATCAGAGCAGTCTGTCGATCCGTTCATTTCAACGCGTTAACTGCGTCACTTCTTGCTTCCGCCACTAGATGGCAGCAACGCCACGTGGCGCGTCCACAGACCAGCTGTAACTTTGAGAACTAACTTTGACAATTGTAGAAACAGCGGGAATCTGATTTAATAAGTGACTTTTGTGAGCTGTTGCCACACCCACGGCCTAAACCAAATGAATGGCTGAAAATGTGGAATTAAAGGAGATATTGCCCCAAATACTCAGCAGGTCAGGCAGCATCTGCAAGGTGAAACGGACCTTACATTTCAGATCTAATACTGATTGTAAATGATTATGTTACACAGGTCTGGAGTTTAAAGTCATCTTTAATTGTAACACATAGTATAGCAGTACAGCAGGTTGTTAGCTGTTAATTCATCGCAACCGCTTCCTAGACAACTTAATGTAGGAAGTGGGTGTAAATATAAAGCATACAGTAAGGTGGGGTTAATGATGCTACTACTATGATTGGTTGACATGCAATAACCAATCTACATCCTTCCCCGTAAAGAGCGAATATAGTTAAGAACATGTAAGATGCGCAAATTTAAACATACTCACTGTATCTGTCAGGCGGACTACTGATACGACCCGAACGCATACGGACAAACCCATCTCCCTCCGTACCAGAAAAGTTAGTGAGGGAGGGAGGCAGTGAACCTGGAAGGGAGAAAGCGGCAGGGGACACTTTAGGTGACCGATAAGGGTGAGCATGCGGGGGGGGGGGGGGGGGGGGGGGGGGGGGGGGGGGGGGGGGGGGGGGGGTGATGTTGTTAGACGGGTCGCCGGTCGAGGGCGGAGAACGGAACACGATGGGACTAGTGGTGGCCACGGCAGCAGAGGGTTTTGAACAGCAGGGGTGGAGCAAAAGCATCGGCTGATTGCGGACGAGGTTCTTTTTACAAGCAGCAAGTGTTGGCGGCTCGTCTGTACGGGGCCATCGACGTCGACACGGTAGGAGCGGGGTTCCTTAGACGGGCCGAAAACGAAACCTAGACGGGAATGTCCCACAGTAGTCTGCAGAACAAACGTGGCCCTGCAGCAGCGGTTTTCAGGGTTTTGCTGGACTTGTCATAGGATCGTTTCTCGATGTTGTGTTTCTCCTTGGATGCGCTTCTAGACCGCAGCTGGCTTAAACACCTGTGGCACCAGCTTCTGCTGGGCAATTGGTATCGGAGGCCGTGTTGTCCGAGACATCAGGCGTTGGGTTGGTGAGCCTAGGACCCCGTCTCTAGAGATGTTTCTGAGGTTTAAAAGGTCTAGATACACATCCGACTTGGCCAGGTGGGAGCTTCCATTAGTTGTTTTGCGCTCCTGACGGCCCGTTCAGCGAGCCTGTTACTTTGAGGGTATTCAGGGCTGCTTGTGACACGGTGGAAGTTCCATCGGTTGACAAAGTGTTTGAATGCGTGACTGGTAATTGTCTTCCGTTGTCAGTTTGCTGTCGGACTGGTGGGCCGAATATGGAAAAGTGTCCGTGTAGCTTTTGAATGACCATTTTGGATGTGATGGTGGGCAGTAAATCGAGTTCGAACCAGTTAGAGTAGGAGTCAACGAGGACTAGGTAGTGTTTACCGTGCCATTCGAAAATGTCTGATGCCAGCGACGTCCAAGGCGGTGCTGGTGGGGGTTGTTGTAGCAGAGGCTGTTTCTGTTGGTGTGGTGCCAAACAGTTGCAGATGGGACAGGAGGCTGTTCTGTCCCGTATGTACTTGGCCATACTGGGTCAGTAGAACATGCTCTGTGCATGGGCTAACGTGGCATTGGTACCTGGGAGACTCTTTGTAGTATTCACCTTGTAAGGATGAAGGGATCACAACTTTGTGGCCTTTAACTATGACACCGTCCTGTATTACCAGCTCGTCGCGGACTAGGAAATACGGCTGCACCTCCAGTGGTGTGCTGGATTGTCTGTCTGGCCAGCCTCTTTTGATTATGGATGAGAGTAGCTGAAGAGTGCCATCGACAGCTGTGTGTTCAGCTAGATGGTGCAAGCGTTCCGTGGGAACGAAGTCGATCTTGAGAACCATAAGCTCATCCCGTTCATAGGAATGTCGTTCACTGGATGCACGTGGTGCACGAGAGAGAGTGTCAGCAACGAGCATGTCCTTTCCTTTTTTGTAAACGATTCTGAAGTGGAACCGCTGGGGCTGCATCATCATGCGCTGCAGTCGTGCAGGTGCTGCGTGTATAGGTGTGTTCAGGATGGTTACAAGTGGTTGGTGGTCTGTTTCGACTGTGAAAGTGTTCCCAAAGATGAAGTCCTTGAAATATGAACAAGCGAAGACCACAGCTGGCAGCTCTTTCTTGATCTGTGCATAGTGCTGTTCGGTGTCCGTCATGGTGCGGGAGGCATAAGATACAGGTAGTAACAGTCCCATAGGCAGAACATTTGAAGGCAGGCTGCACCCAGCCCATATTTGTGAGGCATCGCACGTTATCGTGACATGGGACGCTTTCAGGTCGAAGAATGTCAGGGTGGAAGCGATTGCCAGCTTGGTTTAAAAAAAAAATTGAATATTTGTTGATGATGCGGGTACCATCAGGTCCACTCAGTGTCCTTTCGGGTGAGTTGTCTCAGTGGCGAACTCAGTTCGCTGAGATTCGGTATGAACTTTCCCAGATAGTTCACCATACCAGAAATCGTTGTAGGCTTTACACGTTGTTGGGGCTGGCAACAGCTGATGGCAGCAGTTTTCTTCAGGTCACGCTTAAGACCATCAGGAGTGAAAACATGTCCAACATAGGCAGACCTCTGGAACCCAGAACTTGCATTTCGTAGGGTTGTTTGATTCACGTGCTCCCATCCAAAATATACGCTTTGCTGTTGTTGTCATGCTCCGCTTTGTCCTTGCCATAACACCAGGATGTCACCTACAATGATGCCCCCGGGAGTCATTCGATCGAACAGCATTGAAAAACTCGCTGGCCGCAGTAGTTGATGCCAGAATGGCCTAAGAAATTTGAATGCCAAATTGTGTGGAATACGTGGTGAGGTTTGATGAATCGTTCAGTGGGTATCTCACAGACGAGCTTTTGCTTTTTTGCGTCAAGTACAGAAAATACTGTTGCATGCCCGAAGCGACCTCAGACATTATCTCACAGTGGCTGATGGCTGTGTTCAAGTCTTTTGGAATTAAATGCACACAGCGAGCTCGTTTTTTCTTTATTATAAGTGAACCAAACCATGGTGGGACCCAGTCTGTGGGGTTCGCTGTTTTTCGGCTAGTACACTCCATGGAGTACCATTGTTTTTGAATCTCGCATAGGCATGTGGCACATGGATGAAGGGCAATGGCAAAATCCTTTTGACCTCATCCAACTGCGGGACTCATCCAACGGCGACCTTTGGCTCAAGTTAGTTTAATGTCATGTGTTGATAAGGACTATGATTCTTCTTTGCTTCGGCACCCAGAACAAAGTAGACATTTACTACAAAATGATTGTCCATATATCATTATATAAATACATACACACATGAAATATAAATAAACTAATGAAGTGACAATTAAAAGATAATGGGTTATTAATGAGTTTTGTCCGAGCCATGTTTTAATAGCCGTGCTTGTAGGGAATTTTTAGCCTGTTTGCGGTAGGGAAGGAGTATTCTGTACCTTGTAGTGCAGTCTTCAGGCTCTGGAAGTACAGGGAGATGACGATTGTATGGGTTTGGTGATGCTGCCTGCCTGCCAGCCTTTTTGGAGGCAGCGACTGCGTCACTTGATGGAAGGAAGGTAGAGTCAGGTCAGAGCCAATGAAGGACTGGCAGTGTTTTACTACTTTTTGTAGTCAGTTTCCTCCTTTTGTGCAGCCACGACGTCCCACTCTCTAGACAATGTTAGAGAGAGTCCTCGTTTCTCGTAATCAGGATAGTGCGGGCATGACATTCTTAATAATGGCAGTGTTCATCCCAGGTTTTTTGGGATAATTGACAACCACGACCCGTTGGTTTTAATAAACGGGACCTGTAGTCCACCTCCTACTATTACAATGTAAACAAATCAGTTCCCCAACCTAACTTGGTTTTGTGCTGGGGTTGTCCCACAATCAGTTCCTTGGTTTTTGCCAGGTGTTGAGGCCAGCTTATTTGCTTGATCTCTTCTTCTATACGGAAGGTATAATCTGAATCGCACATCCCCATCAGGATAGTCCCTATAATGGGGGGGAGTATCCACAATGGTGGTGGGGGTGCTACGGGACGGACTCTGGGGGTGGGGCGGGGGTGGGGGGGGGGTACGAGCGGGGGGGGGGGGGGAACGGGGGGGGTGGGGGAGGGGGGGGGGGTGGGGTTTTGGGTTTCAAAGTTTCTTTTTTTTTTTTTTCACAGTCATGAGTATAGAGTGGTTTCTTATTTTTTTTTTTTTCATTTTTTTTTTTTCATACAGCAGGGTTTTTTTTTTTTTATTCTTATTTTTCTTTTTTTTTTTCTTCATTCATCCTTTTTTATTTCATGAGGTATAGAGTGAGTGAGCAGGCGACCAGGGGGACTGGACACATTTCCACCAATAACGAGCCTTGAGGTGCTCCGGTGCTGCCTGTTTTATCGAGGATGACACATTTCACCACAGTGTCGAAGGATGTGGTCTGTTGAACTGGGGGAGGAAGTCGAGGATCCATTGCAGACGGATGCGCAGAGGACCCAGTGAGAGTTTGGTAACCAGCTTGAAGGGATGATTGTGTTAAATGCTGGATCAATAAATAACAGCTGATATCATGATATATTAAGTATTATGGTTTTATCCAGGAGCGGAGTCAGAGCGGAAGAGGGCCTGGACGGGCCAGCGACAATGGCGGAGACCATGTTTTGTAGGAGTTGATTTTTGCACCATGATCAACTCAACTTTCATGTCACCACAAGAGTTAGTGCCACTGAGTCAGTCATGGCATGGGCACGGTATTACGGGTAATTGATTGAATGCCCTTTTAAAGCAGGTGGGGGGACCTCAGAAGTGACAGGTTGAAAATGTCCGTTATTTTAAAACCTCCAGCCAGTTGGTGAGGGCTTTTAGAACATGACCGGGTATAACCATCATCGGTGCTTTTCAAGGGCCAAAAACCTGTTACTTGAAAATACCTCACATCGGGAAGGGCACATCAGTATTCTACTCTAACGCGATCGTCAAAAGGAGTGCAGGTACAGGTTCAAGGAACCATGCACCTGCACTCCTAGATCCTTTGGCTTTAAAAAAAAAAAAAAAACAAAATAACACTCCCTAGAGGCCTACATTCACTGTGTAGGTCCTGCCTTGTTAGACTTGCAATATCTGTCTCTGTATTAAATACTATATTCCTCAGAACCCCCGTCGATCAGATCCTGGGATCTGCAAAGCCACCCAACTGTTTTGATATCATCACTAGCAATTACTAACTATATGTTTTCCAAATCATTGCAGAGACAAACAGTAAAGCGGCCCCCAGCACCAAACCCTGAGTCCACACCCCTAGCCACAGGTCTATCGAGAAGCAAAAATCACATCGTGGACCAATTTGCTATACAGAGTCCGGGACAGTTTCATTTTACGTCAGACCAAGTCCCATGGACCACCAGGAAAAATTCAGGATAAAACTTAAATACCATGAATAAAACGGATAAATTAAAATAACCAGGGCCAGTGTGTGTGTCCCATCGATCCTCAGATCCCTAAAGAGCAGCATGTAGTTTCCATCTCCATCTCAGTGGCGTGTACGTCCTCGGATGTTGTGCCCTTCTAAAAGTCCACAATTCAAGCTCCTTCGTTTTTTGTGACATTCTGTTGTCCTGATCCGACACCACGTGCCAGATCAGCCACTTCCTCCGGGTAGGCCTTTCCCATTCGTTATCGAGATCAGGTACCCACCACCACAGTGTCATCAGCAAACTTGACGATTGAGTTGGAGCTGAACAGGCCACACAGTCATGTGTGTACAGGGAGTACAGTAGGGGGCGAAGGACACAACCTGGGGGGCTTCCTGTGTTCATTGGTGAGGGGGATGGATGTATCTATGTCTCCCATCTTGACCACCTGGGGCCTGGCGGTGAGAAAGGTGAAAGGTGAAATGCAAGATGAAACAGACCTTCCATTTCAGATCTAATACTGATGATGAATTTTGTTCAACCCGAGTCATTAACTCTGTTTCTCTCTCCTTACAGCCACTAACCAATCTGCTGAGTATTTTCTTGGATCTTATGTTTTTATTTCAGGTACTGTGGAGCAGCGGGTAGAGCCGCTGCCCTCACAAGGCCAGAGACCCACGAATTCAACCCATTTACGATTATTTAGAGTCCACGCTGAGAACTTTACGGATACAGTACATGTGGTTGGAGGAGTGCAGTGAACTTCTGTGCCTCACTTGAAAGGACTGGCGGCTTCCTGAATTGGAGTCTAGGGGAAGTCGTAATAGGGGACAGGTGTTGCATCTACTGGACTCCCTATCTATCGAAGACCAAGTGCAGTCTGGGCGATTGTTTCGCTGAGCACCGATCGTCCACCTTGGCCTACGTGATTTCATGGTTGTCACACGTTTTTACTCCCCTTCCCATTGCCATACTGACATTTCTGCCCTGGGCCTCCTCCACTGTCAGAGTGAGGTCATATGCAAATTGGAGGGACAGCACCTCATATTTCGCTTGGACAGCTTGCAACCCAGCGGTATTAATATTGATTTCTCTAATTTCAAGTAACCCTTTCATTCGCTCTCCCTCCTTCTCCCCCTAACCACCATAGGCGTCCCACTAGTTTTACTATTCGTGTCCTATAATTATCATCTCTTCACAGTCGAACAATGGGACCATTGTGGGCTCAATTTTTCAATAGACATCTGGACATTGCCCACAAACGCACTGACTGTAACAGCTACCCAGTCTGTGCCTCTTCCAGCCCAGCCTCCTGTGAGGATGCCATCCCCTTCTCTCAGTTCCTCCGACCCCGTCTCCCCCACATCTGTGCTCTAGACGAGGTGTGTAGGAAGAAATGCATGTGCTGGTTTAAACGGGGAATAGACACAACATGCTGGAGTAACTCTGTGGGACAGGCAGCATCTCTGCAGAGAAGGAATGGATGACGTTTCAGGTCCAGACCCTTCTTCAGACTGGTTCGGGATCACGGGGGAGCAGCGAGAGGTCTTCTACTCCAGACTTCGGGGTGTCGCTTTCTCAGGAAGCAGGGCTTCAATCTCTACCGCAATTGATGGTGCCCTCAGGGTATCTCCACCACTATCTGCACATCAGATTCTCACCTCCCTCCCCTCCAGAGAGAATAAGCATGGAGATTCCCTGGTCTTCATCTTTCACCCCATCATCCCATCCCAGGCGCGTTCCCCAACAACCCACCAGGGGAGGCGCCACTCTGTCCCTACACCTCGACCCTCACCACCATTCAGGAACACAAATAGCCCTTTCATGGGAGGCAGAGATTCACTTGCATCTCCTTTATCCTCGTCTCTTATGGCACTCGGTTCTCTCGATGTGGCCTCCTTTACATCTAAACGCCTCTACTTCCTCAGAAGACCGAGGAAGTTTGGCAATGTCTCAAACTTAGAAGAATTACGAGTCCTTCTGAAATTATCAGAATGAATGAACTGGTGTTGGGGGGGGGGGTTGATGTTGATCAGACGAGGACAGTATAGGTCTTACTGAGGATATGTAAATGGGAGCAGAGAATGAAATTGGAAAAATAATCCAAGAGAGGAAAATAACGTCTGAATTCACTGAACTTCTCGCAACTTTGTCGGCGCCAGAAACGTGGCGCCACTCTCTGTACTGCCTGGGTGAGGTCTGTATTTTACCGGATTACATGCAAAAACAAAGAATTTCACCGTCCCTTGATACATGTGACAATAGAGTATAATGAATCATTGAGTTTGGATTCAAGTTTGCACATGAGACTGTTAAATAAAATAACAGCGTTTGCTATAGAACGAATGTTATTGTGCATGCCTAATATAATGAAACAGTTCACGATAGGAAACACGGATTATTTAGTTTAAGGGAATGAAATTGACCCGAAGCTGATTTCAAATGTCATCGGCTTTCTGGTCAGGGACTGTGATTGACGGGGCTGAGCTCCGCCTCCCCTCAGCCAGGGCCCCGCCCCTTTCATTGATGTTCTGTGTTCGCCGCCGTTTTCGCGCCCGAAACTCCATTGACCGCGGTTTTGAGCAGCCGCGGCGGGTCCACAGCTCCGGGCTCCCCCGCGGTCCAAAAGAAAGCCCGTCCACACGTTGTTTGTCCAGCCTCACTTACCTCCTCTGGCAGCTTGTTCCATTTCCCCACGACCTTCTGTGTGAAAATATTGTTCCTCAGGTTTCCGATTAAATCTTGCAAGTCTCGCCACAAACCTGTGTCCTCTAGTTCTGTCTCCACTACACCGGGTAAAGACTGTGCATTCTAAACCATATCCATTCCCATTCTTGATCCCATGCACTTCAGCCTCCGGCGCTCCAAATTAATTATTGCAGGGGTCAGCAGTTCAGCGAATGGGAATGACCCTTTGAAAACCAGGAAGTGGCGGATTAAAATGGCTTCGAAAGAGAGGTTCGAGAGTTGGGACCGAGGGGTATTTTGTCCCCATCTGCCTGGATTTCTTCACCGACCGGTTATACTGGACTGCGGCACAACTTCTGCCGCTCCTGCATCACACAGAGTTGGGACAGAGAGGGGAGAAACTACTGCCGGAATGTGAGAGGAGTTTACCAGACCGCACCCTCAGGGGTTATCGTCGGCCTTGGCGAGACTGTCTGAGAAAGCTCGAACACTGAGCCTGAATCGGACAGAGAAGGAAAGTAAACTTCAGTGCGAGGAACACAGGAAGAACTGAAGCTGTTTTGTGAAACGGACAAGAAGCTGATCTGTGTGATTTGTGCAGCTGGGCGGGAACACAAGTCTCACAGCTTCATGCCGGTTAAAGAAGCTGTCGAAACCTACAAGGTAAATGCAAACCGATTTAGATCGCATCATTGTTTTTAATTCCATCTTTATAATCTAACACTTTTTATTCTCTGAGTTTTTTTCAATCACAATCCCAGTTATCAGTGAAATCTTCCATCCAGTCTCTCACAAAAAATAAATCAGAGATCCAGCGAATGGAGCAGCAACAGAAACAGAAGATTTCTGGAGTTCTGGTGAGGCTTTTCCAGATCTTTTCCCGTTCTGGATCTTGTGTAGATTTGTTTCCCTGTGATGCCGTGTAATAATAGGGCAGCGCAGTGACACAAGTAGTGCTGCTGTCTCCTAGTTCTGGTGAGATCAATTCTGACCTCGGGTGCTTTCTTCACTGCCCGTGTGGTTCAACGCCGTCTCCCTGTGACCAACGTCGGATTCCTTCCACTGTCACCAATACACGCTGGTTCAATGGTCAATCGCGACTGTTATATAATCCCTGGGAAAGTGGTTTGGTGGGTGGATAAATGGGAATTAATGGGCACGTGAAAAGGAATAGGCAGCAGGGAATTGTATTGGGATAGAGGATTGATGGGTTATAACATTACCCTCACGACATTTCAGAATCTTTTAACAAACTGTCTAAATGGCTCTGAAGTCTGATGGAAGGATCTTCGACACGAAACGTCGCCTATTCCTTATCTCAATAGATGCTGCGTCACCAGCTGAGTTGCTCCAGCATTTTTGTTTGCCTTAAACAAACTATTGAATTGCCAAAGCAAATAAAACATGTACAGACCAAATGTCACCGTTAAAGTCGTGAGGAAACACAATCAGTGACATTATATATTGTTCTTCACCTTTTATTTCACAGGAACAATCACACAACCTTCAGTCCAAGATCACATCCCAGTATGCTGAACTGCACCAGATCTCACTGAGAAAGAGCAGCGCACACTGGCAGATATCCGGGAGGAAGAGAAGAAGATTCTAAATACAATGGAGACAAATCTTGGAACGATTCAAGAGAATTTAAATTCCATTCAGGAGGAACTCTTAAAGTTGCAGCAACAGATGGATCAAAAAGACAGTGTGGTGTTTCTGAAGGTGAGGGGTTACACTACAGTTTGGTGAAGTGAAAGTGCAGTCACAAAATGGTGGGTGACATTTCAGAAATAAATGCTGCATTTACCAGTAATTCTGAACTGAATAAATGTTCCCTCTGTTCCAGCTGTTGTTGTTCAGAAACTAATTGGCCTCCCGCTGAATCTATGGGATCTCAGGACTGTTTGGCCGGAATGTAGAGAGGTGTTTATATTATGTGGAGTTTAGAACAATGACAGGTGATCCTATATCTGATCCCAAGGACCACGAATGGGCAGAAGGCAGTGAATATCTGGGAGTCTCCAACCAAGAGACTGTGACGTTTTACATGTTAGACACATTTTAAACCAGAGGAGGATAAATTTAATTAGAAAATCGGGGAATTGTAATTGATGGGAATGAGGCAAAGAGGTAGAGTTCAGTCCTGGGCTAGATCGGCCATGACCACATTGTGGGGATTAACATTGAAATCTAGAACGTGGCGCACACATCATATTGATCATCTATATCCGGTTCCCATCAGCAGTGGGTGGTCACCTTGAGGGAATTTGCTCTGTTTGTTTTGTCCACCTTGTTTCACCATAGAATGACATCCTATTCTACACCAGAGACAGACCATTTGGACTTCAAAATGGGGTTAAGTTTCAGGGTTTGCTGGGAGATTTGGTCAAATTGGAATTGCTCTCTGGGACAGGCTGCGAGAGATGCCAGGAAGTCTGGAACTTAGATACAATTTGCAAGCAAAGAATGGGAAGCCTTGCAAATCCTGTCAATCTGGTACTAAATGAATAGAATGGGTTGGATGGCTGCAAACCAGACATACACCTTGTAAATAGCTCGTAAATAATGTTGCAGAGTCTGACTCTGCTAAGTGTTGATTGGATGGGGTGTTGAGCCTTGTCTGAGAGTTCTGTTCATCGGGGTAAATGTTTCCAAGTTGACTTCATCTTGAAGTCCATTGTGAATACAATGTATTCAAAGGTTATATCATTGGGTTAGGGAAATGCCTGTTATGTATGGGGTTAATCGATACTTGTAATTGGATGATTAAGAGACAACCCCCCTGTGGTTCGGCCCTCGAGTTCGCGGGGCATATGAAGGTCCCTGGTCACGAGGCTCAGGGCCGATCTTCTGGAAGAGCGCTCAGGACCACGTACCCTTCTGGAGTGCCTCTGTCTGTGCGAAGCCTAGAGGGCTTGAACAGATAGACGCAGGGATCGAACCCACGGTGGGATAGGTACAGTGTGTGATCTGTGACACGCTTTTGGTAGAATAAAATGTAGTTGATTTCAAGTGCTTGATTCAGTGTTTTTACTGAAACTAGACTGGGGGGAAGCTTAGAACCGAGCAATTATCACCGCTTGCATTTAATTTTATCTCTGCTGTTGGCTTCAGTCCCCTCAATGCAAGTGAGGTCCATGTTCGCATGACTGCATTCCTTTAGGTATTTATTGAAGGCCACGTTACATTTCAACTTTGATTATTGGTCTCCCCTTCGAATTGAGATATTATTTCATCCCCACACATTTAAATCCACTGATAATATTAAAGTCCCTCTCATCATTCCTGAAAACATCTCCAGGTGAAATCCCACGACCTGCCCAGACTTTCATTAAGTTCCATCCTCTCAGTTATGGCGTCATTCTCATGAATAATTCCTTGTGCTTTCAATCATCGTTCTACATCTCTGCGACAATATCTGCTTTCTCTCTGCATGACCGCGGTGATAAGAGTTGGGAAATGGGAATTATTAGAGGATTGTAGAAATTTTGGTGAAATTCCCTGCTGTCGGGATGAGGACGGTCCATCTCAGTCAATTGAGATTTGTGTTTTTTTTTTTATTTCTTTCAGGAGGAAGCTGGTCGCAAGCGAAGGTAGGCATTGTCTTGACGGAAACAGTGTAAGTGTTTTGTGGAACACCTTAAAACATTTCTAATTCTCAGTTTTATAACAAGCTGTTTTCAATATTTGCCAGGGTTCGTGATGAAGCCAAACCACTGTCGGTGGTAGATGACGCCTTTGCCGATGAAAAGTTTAATTGCCGTTTCGTTCAACACGGCATTCAAAGAAACATCTGATGACTTCAAGCAAGGTAATGCTGGTACCTTTTCCATTATTCTTGTTTCTTATATCTTTAAGCAATACCTAGATGCAAACATTAATGGTCCTTTGGAAGGGAAATTTGATCTACCACTAAACCCATCAGCTGGGAAACATCACAGTGAAGAGACATTCATACTCTCAATTGCTTTGGGTTGAAATACTGTGGCTATTCACCCTATCTGTGCACCTGTATAGATCTTAATACACATCTATAAAAAACACCCGGATGGGCTCCAAAGACAAATGTCCCTGCCTGTCCAACGTCTCCTTATAACCCATCCCTTCAGACTGATGAAATTATCATAAATCCTTTTGCACCCTCACTCTAATTTGCCCTAACAATCTTATTGTGTCAAACGCTGCATTTAATATCCTGACCTATGAAAGCATGAGTGACAAACACATTCTTCACCACCCTGCCTGTCACCTGTTGCATCTTCCATGGGACTGTGTACCTGCAGCCCGAGATCTCTCAGTTCTATAAAGTTTCCCCGTTTACTGTGTATGTCCTGCCCTGGTTTGTCTCACGCAAAGTGCCATCACCTCACCTTCACATGAATAAAATCCCACCTGCCGTTCCTGAGCCCATTGGCCCAATTGACAGGGATCCCATTTACTCTCAGATAACATTCTTCACTCTCCACAATGTCACCAATTTTAGTTCCATCTCCAAACTGACTAACCGTGCAAACTACATACACACCCAATGCGTTGTATATAAATAAGGAACAACAGTGGACTCTGCCTCCAGTCTGAAAAACAACCTTTCTACCAACATCCTCTGTCTGCGACCTTCAGGTAAATGTTGTATTCCATCGGCTAGTTCACCCCGGATTCCATGAGATCCAACCTTCCAGAGAGGTCTCTCATGCGATGTGTGTAGAATATTGCTTAGATCGAATATTTAGGATTATGGGGAACTAACAGAAGAGGAAATTGGTGCCAGCTTTAGATCAGCCATGATCACATTGAATGGAGGGGCAAGTCTCAGGAGCGGATCCTAATCCTGCTCCTGTTTTCTTGTGTTCCTATGCTCCTGTGTACCGATAAATTGACAGACTTGACACAGAGGAATTGCAACAAAGATTAACAATACTTGTTCCTGGGACAATGATTTGCTGTGTGGGTGAGATTGAGTTAGACTAGGCCTGTGTAGTCTAGAGTTTGGGCGTATTGGAGGAGATCTCATGAAACACAAAGTTTTTACAGGGCTCAGTGGGCTGGATGCAGGGAGGATGTTTCCCCATCTGAGGGGTCTTGGCAGGGAGAACGGGCACTCTCTAAGAATGTGGGCTACACCATGTAGGACTGAGATAAGGAGACATTACTGCACGCAGAGACTGAGGAACCTTTGGAATTCCCTGCACAGGTTGTGTGGTGACTCAGTCATTCAGTGCTCTTGGAGCTGAGAGCCATGGTTGTACACTTTACAGCGTCAGGCCCTTCGGCCCATCAATGTCCATAAAGGGTCCACCTATTTCCCAGCTTTACTAATGATTTGCCCACATTACATTGGTATTCTTCTGCACCTCACCTATATACGTGCCTCACATATATGATTAGATCTCCACCACAGCCTCCTCTGTAGCATGTTCCAGATATCAACCATTCTCAGTGTAAATAAAACCTACTACTCAGATCTACTTTAAAATTCCTTGCTCTCAAGATAAACCTGCACTCTTGATTTTGATATCCCTGCTGCAGCACCGATCTCTGCTGCACTCCACCAGTCACAGACCTCCAAGCAGAAAACTCATCCTTCAATGCGCACTTCTACTCTCCAACCACCAAGCCAATTTTGGGGTCCATTTTCACCAGCTCAACTTGGATCCCACTGCCTTCACTTTCAGGACCATCCTTTACATGTGGAGAACATTGTCATAGTCCCTCAGTGAAGTTTCATATTATTGGTTCACAATGAGATCAGTGTGTTCTTGGTTGTACACACCCCATCAAATCCACCCGTGAATCCCCTCTCAGCGACCCTACGACCACAAGTCTCCACCATTCTGTCTAACACCTGATCATTCAACCTTTGCTTCCTTCCATAGGTCCCAAGCCACCCCTCCCTCTCCCTCACCCTCCACTCAAAGAAACAGGGGCGGGTCATCTGCCCCCTCATGACTCCCCCCCCCCCATTCTCTATGATCATGTTGACTCCACCCCACACCGCTACCTCCTCTTTAACAACCTCAAATTACCCCTCAGCTCCAATATCCTCTTGCTCCGATCTGCCTCCATATCTGAATAGCCCGCTTCATTCCTCCATCCCCACCTCAATCTCGCAATTCTCCTCACTCCTGGACACTCGTCCTCCCCGTCCACCCCTCCCCAACCTCACGGAATCCCCTCTCCATCCCTGGATTAAAACTCTGGGAAAGATGTGTGTTGTCCCGCCGGGTGTGGTTGGGGTGAAACCCCGGGCAAGGTTTTCAGGTGTCCGCCCGCCTGTGCCTGAGGCCGAGCGGCTTCTCCCCCCGGTCCCGGGGGCCGCGCTGCCCGAGTCTCCCCCCGAACCCCCGGGGACTCTCTGATTCTCTGCTTCTCCCCCCAGTCTCCGTCACCCTGGATGTGGAAACAGCGCATCCGCAGCTCGAGTGTGTCTGAGGATCGGAAAGAGGGTGAGATGGACCCGGAAGGAGGAGTCTCCCTGACACCGGGAAGAGGTTTACAGTCAGTCTGTGTGTGCTGGGATCGGAAGGGATTCACATCGGGGAGACATTACTGGGAGGTGGAGGTGGCGGGGAGTCGGGACTGGAGGTCTGGGAGTCCGCCGCAGAGTCTGTGGAGAGGAGGGAGGGTCACACTGGACCCCGGAGACTGGAGTCTGGAGCATCAGCGGTGGTTCGGTGACGAGTTTGATGCAACTCACCTCCCCTCCATCCCCTCTCTACCCCGCCCGTCCCATCCCCGGGAGGCTGGGAGTTTATCTCAGTTCCGAGTCCGGGACAGTTTCATTTTACGACGCGGACACCAAGTCCCATCTCCAACACCTTCACTGGGAATAAATTCACGGAGAAACTTTATCCTTCTCTGGTCTTCGGGGATGGAAAACTGGCTGAGAATCTGCTCCGGTTCCGCTCCGGTTGTGTGTAAAAGGGTCGGGTCCCGGGACCGGCGTCAGGAGCGGGGCTCAGGGGCTGTGGGGCAGAAACCCGGTGGACAACAGGTCGGCGCTGAACGGCTCCCATTTAATCCCCAAATTCCGCGTCGTGAAACCCCAGTGAGCGCGGAAATAAAACCAGGGGGAATGTAAATGTGGAAGAGTGAAATAAACACCAACTGAAATCAGAGCTGTCTGTCGATCCGTTCATTTTAATGCGTTAACCGCGTCAGGCGGCAACGAACAGAAATTACTTTTGTGAAAATATAAAGATTGAAACAATCTCCCTTCCCTCCCGCGGGTACACAGCAGCCGCGGGCGGCGGTCCCTGAGGCTCCGGGCTCCCCCCGGGTCCCAAAGTCTGCAGATTCAGTGGATTCAGAGAGTGTGTTTGCGCAGCATTTGCTCTCCACACAACAGAGTTGTTTTCTGAACGGATCTTTGGAAGAATGGGTTTCAAACCGAATTTCCCGTTCCAGGTGGGAGCCCGTTGTGCTCAGAGGCTCTGTCTGTCTCTCTAGAATATGTAGATCATTCCTTGTTTCAGTCGCCACCAGACCCGTCCCTCACCTCTCTCTCAGGTACATATGTCTGTATCGGTGCTGCTTCCTGCTCTCGTTCACCGCTTTAACGCTTCATCTCCCTCACTGCCCAGTTTCCCAACCCAACCAGCTCCCTCTTTCCTCTGCTCGAGCCCCGACTCTTCCCTTCGCTTTTTCCTGCCGCCGTCTCTATCTCCGTTTCAGAGAAACATGCGAAGTTAAAGTCAGCATTCCAAGTCCGCGGACGCCATCGAGCGACTTCGTATACCATTACCCAGTTGAACATCGAAATAGAATAATCACTCTCAAGATCGAGTTCGTACCTTTACAGCAACAACCCGCTTACATTTACACAATGGCCCTCACATCTCAGTTTTAGGAGACTCCAAAGGCTTTACTGGTCAAATCTCTTTGAAGTGCATCCACGATGGCAACTGAAATGCTAGGCAGGCAGGAGACGCACAAAAGAGTTTAAAAGCAAGCTATACAGTGCAAAGAGGTTTAGGTTTATTCCAATTGCAGTATTAGAAGCACCAAGCACATATAGACCTTCAGCCCAGAGATATTAGGTTAGACGAACTAGGTACCAATGTCTGACTGACTATGGGAGTGTGTGGGGGGGGGTGTCACCTGAAATGAACAGTATACCACCTGTCACATCCTCCTCAGATATGAACTAATAATGATATCCTGACCATTCATCCTGTACTGATCCCTGCATTTCATCTTTTACTGATCCCATTCATCTTTTACTGATCCCACCCATCTGATCCCCCATTCATCTTTTACTGATCCCTGTTTGTACTGATCCCCCTCACCCCCATCCTGGTACTGACCCCTACCTTTCATCTGTACTAACTCCCTCCATTCATCCTGTACTGATCCCCTCATTCATCCGTGTGTGCCACCCATTCATCCTGCACAGACCCTCCGATCCACACTGTACTGACCCCCCCCCCATTTATCCTGTACTGATTCCCCCTTCATCCTGCGCGCTGACCCCCCCCCCACCCACATCCATCCTGTACTGATCCCCCCCATTCAAGAAGAATGGGGAACAGTCTGAAGAAGGGTCTCGACCCAAAACGTTTGCCTATTTCCTACGCTCCATAGATGCTGCCTCACCAGCTGAGTTTCTCCAGCATTTTTGTCTACCCCCATTCATCCTGTACTGACCGCCCAATTCATCCTGTACTGATCCCCCCCCCATCCATCCCTTACTGATCCCCCATTCTTAACACTTACTGACATCCCCGTGCTCTCCCCTCACAACTTTTACAAACTCAACCAACACGTACTAATTCACCTGCCGCCTCAATCAATCCATTCCACACGCAGATTGATTGCCTTCTCAAACCCCCACCCCCCCCCCCCCCCCCACCCCCCCCCGCCATCTATCCACCGGCACTGATTCACCCCCCCTGCCCCCCCACCTGACCCTATTGTGAGGTCTTCAGAGCGAACATTGACTATGTTTGATAACGGAATGCAATCAAATGTAAAGAGGATTCAATTAACTTTTAATTCCCAATGTTATTTTTACAGTAGTCCATAATTCAGATGTATATTTTAAAAGATTCTTAAATTGTGAACACGTGAAACATTAAAATCCTCCGCAGTGTTCGATTGTCACTGCTACCGTGACACGTTATTACAGAATTCATTTTAATGGCAAATCAATGCTCTAAATATGGAGTATCAGTACTGTACGACCAGAATCATTTTTTAATTTAATAAGTTATTCAACATTCATGCAACTATATAAAAGTTTGGGATTATCCAGGTTTTACTCCTACAGTCGGTCATATCACAAATTTGGTCAGGAGATATTTCAGTTGAAATTTTAACGTTAATTCTGAAGTGGGAATGATGGAAACAGTGTTTATCAATTATTTTTTTTTAATCTGGTGCGTTCAAACTGGGTATCTTCATTGCTGTTCACAACACGTACATCTAATCTGAATATTACCATACGACAATTACAGCATGGAAACAGGCCCTCTCGGCCCTTCCAGTGCGTGCTGAATATTTATTTTCCCCTAGTCCCATCCCCTGCACTCAGACCGTACCCCTTCATTCCCTTCCCGTCCATATACCTATCCACTTTACTTTTAAATGTTAAAATCGATCCTGCCTCCACCACTTCTGCTGGAAGCTCATTCCACACAGCCACCACTCTCCGAGTAAAGAAGTTCCCCCTCATGTTACCCCTGAACTTCTGTCCCTTAATTCTCATGTCATGCCCTCTTGTTTGAATCATCCCTACCCTCAATGGGAAAAGCTTATCCACGTCAACTCTGTCTATCTCTTTCATCATTTTAAAGACCTCAATCAAGTCGCCCCCCCCACCAGACGAGCCCCCCCTTAACCTTCTTGCGCTCCTTCTGAATGTTCTGGTAATGTGGCGTTTTTGACACCTTTAAAACATATTACCAAAAGAACATTTGCTGCAGTTATGTCCTTTGGCCATCTCTTGTTCAGTTCTGTAATTTTTAAACCTGTCAGATGGGTATAGGTCGGTTTTAACAGCTTTATTATCATAAAATGCCTTTAGAAATGTCCTTGTAACCTGTATATTTTGTTATGGATAAATTGTTGGAAAGCGAGAGTGTTTCTGTACCAATAGCATAACGACTCATGCTGTGGCCATGTCATAGTAATTTTCGGTCCTTCACAGAAAACATGCTTGCATCAATCTGTAGTGTGCATGGTTAAGCATATATGTTACCATGGTCCAGGATTTATTGACACGGGTAGATCATACGCTGAATAATCCAACCACATTTTGTTTGGAAGTGGAAAGAACTAATAGAATTGCAATGTGTAAAAAGAGTTGAGATACTGTATTATAATTTTGCCGCATGTCATTGTGGTATATATCATGTCTTGATTGGTGAATATGTTTAGTTTGTGACTTTATTATGAAGCAGAAAAAATGAATGCTTCATTGAGCATAATTCCGACTGGTAACTATGCACTTCGTCCGAGCACATTATCTAGCACGCTGGTCATGAGCAAACCATCTTAAACGACCACCTAAACTGTCATTTGGCAACCTAAAAGCTGCCAAGTTGTTGGGCTGGCAACAGGGGAAAAAAGTTAAGTGAGAGCCCTGACTCTGTCTTTCTTTTCACTGGACTTCCCATTCTTGTTGTAATGACGTCTTGTCCTTTGGTCTTAACTTATTACATTTCATTGTAAAATGATCTTTATGTCCACATTTCCTACATGTTTTACCTTTTGCTGGACAACATAGAAACATCGAAAATAGGTGCAGGTTAGGCAATTCGGCCCCGTTCGAGCCTGCACCGCCATTCAATATGATCATGGCTGATCAATCCAACACAGTATCCTGTACCTGCCTTCTCTCCATACCCCCTGATCCCTTTAGCCACAAGGGCCACATCTAACTCCCTCTTAAATATAGCCAATGAACTGCCTCAACTACCTTCTGTGGCAGAGAATTCCAGAGATTCACCACTCTGTGTGAAAAAATGTTTTTTCTCATCTCGGTCCTAAAAGATTTCCCCGATCCTTAAACTGTGGCCCCATGAACTGGACTTCCCCAACATCGGAACAATTTCCTGCATCTAGCCTGTCCAACCCCTTAAGAATTTGTAAGTTTCTATAAGAGAACAACATGCATCTTTCCCTATGAGACCCTTGTTTGTCACAGTGTAACACTCTAATCTCATGTTCAGGCTTACTTCTTGATTACTGTAGGACAGATGGTTTTAACTTGCCCAGTCTTGGAATCTTTCAATTTCATGCTGTGAAATTGTCCTCAACAGCTTCCAGTGCTGCTGCAATCGACAAAGCATCATTAAGGTTTAACTCACCCCTTTTTTCTAGCAGCCTTCTCTTGAGCTTGTCTGACCTGCAATGCTGGACAACCTGATGCAATATCTGGTTTTCCCAATCAGCAGCCACATATTTGCATCCTACAGACACCTGTCTGAGTCTCGTCCGCAAATTGAGCAACCGTCTCGCCCTCTTCCTGCATTGTTTTATGGAATAAATGGCGTTGAAATGTAGCATTCGGCCACCACCACATAATGACTTTTAAAGCTGTCAACGGCTTTTTTCTTCTAGTCCCCCTCCTTCATTCCAGTGTCAGGGAGTGTTTTCAAACATTTCTCTAACTGCTGCCCCGCGGTGAAATGAAGCAACCGCTCTCACGCTGCGCTTTCTGCCCCGGCGTACTTCCATCAGAAAGAGACCTCTTACTGTCGGTGTCAGCTTCGAATTCCTCCAGCCAAGCATTCCACCTCACGCTGACGGTACTTCTACTCGCATCACCCGTCGGATCGAAGTGAGGTGCAACATCCACGCAGTGCTAAGATGTCAGCTCCAGCGACCGCCATTTTAAAGAAAAATCTGTTTACCAGCTTACCACTCGAAGCCACGGATTCAGAATCAAGATGTCACAATGTCCCCTGAATTATCCAAATTATCCTCGTCACCAATGACACATCCTGGCCGCAGATGCGAAGTAATGATATTACACATTATTAAGATCGGGGGGGGCGGGTGAATGGGGGTCTGGTGTTCCACGTGTCGGGTGGGGGCGGGTGAATGGGGGTCTGGTGTCACGTGTCGGGGGCGGGGTGAATGGGGGTCTGGTGTCACGTGTCGGGTGGCGGGGGGTTTGGGGAGAAGTGAAGGGAAACAGAGGAGGGGGGGGTGAGGGGGGAAGAGGAAAGGGGACGGAAGGGGATGGGGGAAGGAAGGGGGATGGCTGAGGGGGTGAACGGAGGAGGGTGGGGAAGCGGAGAGGGGACGAGGGGTGGGGGGAAGAGAGGTGAGAAAGGAGGGGAGGGAGAAGAGGAGAGGTTTAGGGGAGGGGGACAAGAATGGATACATCGATAAATAGACAATAAGGAGCAGGAGGAGGCCATTTCGGCCCTTCAGGCCAGGACCGCCATTCATGTGATCATGGGCCTGATCATCCACAATCAGTTTCCCCGTTCCTGCCTTCGCCTCCCCATATCCCTTGACTCCACCAGCACTAAGAGCTCTAATCTAACTCTCTTTTGAAAAAAAAAACGCCATCCAGTGAATCGGCCTCCACTGCCATCTGAGGCAGAGAATTCCACCACAAATCGGTCACGGTGGAGCAGCGGTAGAGTTGCTGCCTCACAGCGAATGCTGCGCCCGGAGCGCACGGGCTTCAAGCCGACTACGGGCGCTGTCTGTACGGGGGTGCACGATCCCGACACGGGCCAACTGTACGTGTGCGGGACGTGGTCAACCCCTGGATGCGCCTGCTTTGCGTTTTCCCGATTTCTCATGTCTGCACAATATGTATCCTTCCTGCACCAATATGAATGTGATGAACACTGTGCGCTTTTGTTTACGACGTGATATACTTCTGTGATAAAGTTTTATTTTACAACGTGTTCTCTGCTCTCTGGGCTGGCGTTGGGAACGTGCACTGAGATATAGACTTCTCTTCATCCACCTTTTATTAAAAAAATGCAAAAACACACAGAAACAGCGGCCGCCTCTCTCGATGGTGGAAAAGTCTTCTTTTCGCATCTTCCGCTATTCCTCTTTTCGCCCGGTCCCCCCCCGTCCCCCCACCCAGGATCCTCCCCCCCCCGCTGGTCGGGGGTGGGACGGTTCCCCCCCTCCTCACCCCCCCCCTTCCCCCGCTGTCCAGCCCTGCTTGTGGGGGGGGCGGTGCTGGGGACTGGGTTCCCCCCGGTCCCAGTGACTCCCCCCCCCCACTCCCCAACAATCCACCCCATGACCTGGGTGGGAGGGGAGGAGGATCCAGGCAGCATCTCTGGGGAACATGGACAGGGCACAGAGTGCCGGAGTAACTCAGCGGGAGGGAGAGGCAGGTCTGAAGAATGGGTCGCGACCCGAACATCACCCATTCCTTCTTTCCCAGAGATGCTGCCCGTCCCACTGAGTTACTTCAGCTTTTTGTGTCTATCTTTGTGGAATATGGGTGGCGGTGATGGAGACAAAGGGCCGGAGTAACTCAGTCGGGTCAGGCAGCATCTCTGGGGAACATGGAGAGACACAAAGGGCCAGAGTAACTCAGCGGGTCAGGCAGCATCTCTGGGGAACATGGAGAGGTACACCCAAAGGGCCGGCGTAAAAGTCAGACGGGTCAAGGCAACCTTAACGCGTGTCGAGGGTTATAGGGAGAAGGCAGAAAAAATGGGATTAGAGGCAGAGAACAGCATGATTGTATGGCAAGAGTGGACTCAATGGGCCGAAATCCCTAATTCTCCTCCTAAAAAATAACCTGTGAGCACAAACCTCTGAAAGAGAAAGGAACAGGTGATGGTTTGGGTCGAGACCCTTCTTCAAACTGAATGTGCGGGAGGGGGAGACAAAGCTGGGAGGGTTACTCCAGTTGGGCGTATTGTGGGGGGGGGGGGGGGGGGGGGGGGGTGGGGGACAGGAATAAATGGGGGAGAGGGTAGGGTGCGGGAATGGGGGGAGATTCCCCGGGTGGTCAGTTGAATTGTTTTGTTTTTCTGCCGTTTCCAGAAGCGTTTGACGTCGGGGTGGCCGGTGGGGGTGACCACCATCAGCGCTTGGGGGGATTCTCCCACACCAGCACCCCCAGGTCCCGCGCAATAGTCCACGCAGCAACTCAAACGTTTACAACCTGCGAGAGGAACTGGTTGTACAGCACCCTGTGGGGGGGAGAGGAAGATGGGTGAGGGGAAAAAATCATAAGGAGGGGTAACAATGAAGCAGGGAGATCACCCTAAACTCAACCGTGAGGATCTTCGAGGACTGGCTTATCTTATACTTCCTCGTCCCCCTTCTTCTTCGCCCTCCCCCCACGTCACCTCACATAACCTTACAAACCATGCGTAACTTTACATTAAACAACAAACTCAAATAACCCTCTCAACATCCCCGTACTTTCCCCCTCTCTCTTCCCCAGTTCCCTCTCCCGGTCTCCACTCCTCAGCCTCTCATTCTTCCCCCCGTCCCACCCCCCCTCCGCCCATCCCCCTCACTGGTGCACCCCCCAACTCTCTCACATCTCCCTGTCCCCCCCCCCATCTCTCTCCCTCGTCCCCCCTATCTTAACCCCCAGACGTCCCCCAGAGTACACCCTTTAGAGACCCACTCCCATTACCAAACAACCCATCACCCATCTCCCCCGCTATCCCGCTCTCTACCTTTCACATAAATCCATTACTCCCTCGGCACAACCACTCAACCCCGACCCCCACTTAATCACCTCTCACCATCCGACCTCCCTCTCCCCATTCCCCTCCCGCCATCACTTCCCCTCAGCCTCTCTCATACACAACACGATCCCCGCACTCCAGCATAGTCCCACCCCTCCTCTCCTCCCGCAACCCCAAGGGCCACCCGGCCCCCC
>CM069160.1:16883148-16968097 GCA_035221665.1 Okamejei kenojei
TAGAGAATGAATATAGAATTTCTTGGTGTAATTGGAGTTAGTTAAACATTTAAATTTGCAATTGACTGAATTATAAAATTTTATATTGGTTGGAATCGTGAAATTATAGATAGTCTACTATATCTATTATATAAATCAGAGATTTTTGTGCCCCACTGCCCTCTGTGGCAGGGAATTCCAACAAGATTCACGAACTCTATGTGAAAACGTTTTTCTCTCACCTAAGTCTTAAATGGGCCGATCCTTTATTCTAAGACTGTGACCCCGTGGTTTCAGGACTCGCCCAACATTGTAACATTTTCCTCCCTCTAGCTTTTCCACTCGTATTTAAATATATAATATCTGAATTTATAGAGATTTCCCACTCATCCTTCAAAACTTCAGTTAACACACACCTAGTCTTCCAATCTTTCCTCAAATTACAGTCCCCCGCCATCCCCAGGATCAATCTCAAGAACCTAACCTGCACGCCTCAATCACAATGATGTCCTTCCTCAAATTAGGAGACCAAAACTGAACACAATACACCAGATGTTGTCTTTACCACAGTCCCATACAACTGCAGAAGAACGTTCCCTCTACTCTGTACTAGAAATCTTTCGTTGTTATGAAGGCCAACATTCCATTAATGCATTCTTCACTACCAGCTGTACCTTGCACGCCACTTTCAGTGACGCGTGGTACAAGTGACGCCCAGGTTCTCGCTGAAACCACACCACCTTTAACCTAACCCAACCCCAATTGAGATAATAATAATGCCCCCCTTGTTTTTATGCCACCAAAGTGGATATCCTCACATTTATCTAATATTATCCCGCATCTGCCCACTCACTCAACTTGTCCAGGGTCACCCTGCAAACCCCCTCACAACCACTTCAACCGTTCACACAGTCCCACGCACAGCTTTTTGTGTCAGTCCTAGCAAACTTTGCTAGAGTTAGCTCCTAATTCTTCTTCCAAATCATTAAAAATAAATGGTAAAACAGATTTGCACCCAACACCGAGCCTTGCAGTCACTCCACTCGCAACAGGTTCTTGCCATTCTGAAAAGGACCTGTTCACTCCTACTCTTACTCTTGTGCTTCCGGTCTGCCAACCAATTTTCTACCCACTCCAACACCCTACCCCCAAATACCATGTGCAATAATTTTAGTCACCACTCTCCCCTGCTGGACGCTTAATAAATGCTTTCTGAAAGTCTAGATACACTAAATTCCACGACTAGGCCCCCCTTCATCCATTTAACCTGTTTGCACCCTCAAGAAGAATTCCAGAAGATTCGTAAAGCATGATTTTCCAATCAAAATCCATTGCACAGCCTATGGACTAATTAATTTTTACTGCTATCCAAATGCCCCATATATTCCTCTTTTAATAATTGACACCAGCATCATTCCCCACTACCGAGGTCAGGCTAACTGGTCTGAAATACCCCCCCTTTTTCCTCTCTTCGCATTTCCTTTCTTGATAAGATGGATAACATTAGCTAACCTCTTATCCACACAAGGAACTGACCTGAATCTATTGAAACATTGGAAAATGAATCACCAATGCGTCCACTATTTCTGGAGTCCACCTCCCAGACCGGGATCAGCCCATCAGGCCCCGGGGATTTAGGGGTCATCCTTCAGTCCTCCATTAGCCTACCCAATACTATCTCTCAGCCGAATGGAAATGCATTCCAGTTCCACGACCCTTAGATCCTCTGTCCTCCAGTACTTCTGGGAGATTGTTTGTATCTTCCTAAGTGAAGACATATCCGAAGACCTGTTCAACTCTTCTGGCCATTTTCCTTGTTCCCCATATAATTTCATCACCTCTTCAAGGAAACCCACATTGGACTTTTGCTATTCTTTTCCCCTTACCATACCTAATATGCATTTACTGCCTTCTTATATTCCCTGGCCAGCTTCCCTTCGTACCTTCATCCTTTCAGCCCGTATTGCCCGTTTTTGTTTCCTTTCTGTTGCCCTAAGAAATGTTCCCCAATCCTGTGGCTTCCGTCTGTGTTATATCATCTCGATGAAAATCGTCTCGAATTCCATTGGCCCTTCCTATGCTGAAGGTCCACTGAAATGAACTCCTAAGCAACGGCCCCGCTCTGGTGCAAGATTCCAGCTGTTCCTTATTGCGGACTGGTTTCCACAATTGAACCGGTTACCGAATAGCTCGCCCTGTAACCCCTCCAGCCCCTAAGAGCAGCGCGCACAGCGAGCCAGGCTCCCCACTCGCACGCACCTACGTTGTTATACCCAGGAGCACAACAAGGAAGGTCAGAATTGCTGGTTTTACAGGAAACATGACACAAAGGCGATGGGTAGCTTCCACGGGCCAAGCACATCTACTGGAGAATTTGGGTAGACATTTTCGGGGTCAAGAGCCTCCACAGAAGTTTGTTAGCAGGAGGTCTTGTGTTTGATAGATCACCGGACTCTGACAAACAGAGTTTGTACACCAAGGTTTTAATATATAAGGCACACAGAGCCACGTATCAGGTACAGCGCGCTCCAAACGCCCGAGTACACAGTTCGATCTTCCCCGGTTTCCCAACGGTCTTTTATGGTCTGAGGCCGGGTTCGAGGCCCGGGGTTCTAGGCCGGGGTTCGAGGCCGGGGATTCTCATCCTGCTCCTGGGACGGCGCCCGACACGTCTATTATGGTTCCCTCGCCCACTACAGACCGTCCCATACACCCTCCCATGAGCCAACGTCAGCCCGTTATGCCCTCCGTTTCTGCCCACTCGCGGTGGGGGGTCCGCCCCATCCATTGCAGTGTTCTGCTCAGCAAATCCAGACACAACCCAGAATTGTTTTGGAACGATGTGAAACAGTCTTCGACTTGTGTGGAAACATCATCTTCGAAACCATCGAATTGGTGTTTGGAATGCTGCTGCTACTTTAGCTGGAAAACACAATTTAAACGTACAGTTTAAGAAAGAACTGCAGAAATTGCTGGAAAAATTCATAAGATGACAAAAAAATGCTGAGAAACTACTCAGCGGGGTTAGGCAGCATCCATGGAGAACACGGCAGAGGTAGACGTTTCGGGACGAGAACCCTTCTTAGGAGACGTTTCGTGTCGAGAGCAGAATCGGTCGCCTGTTTCCTTCTCATACATTTTAGCTGACATGTCTGTTTGAACCTGACACTAAAGGAGATTTGAAACAAAGCTATGAAGAGAGGTGAAGCCCAGAAAGAAACAAGGCACAACGAGGGGAGGCAGACATTTCACTACTGGGAGGTTGATGTGGCGGGGAGTCGGGGCTGGAGTCTGGAGTCGCCGCAGAGTCTGTGGAGAGGACGAAGGGGCACACTGACAAAGACTGTGCATCCACCCGATCTATTCCTCATCGAGATTATGTATACACCTCTATAATAACATCCCTGGGTGCGATAGCCGACGGCTGCGGTGGTGGGCTAGCGCAAGGAAAAAGACCCAGCCGACTCAACCTCTCGCCTATAGCTCACAACCCAGTCCTGGCAACATCCTCGTAAATCTTCTGCTGAACCCTTTTCAAAGCTTGACATTATATTTCACTATCACACAGTGCCCAGAACTGAACCACAATAATTTACAATCAACTAACTTCACACACAACACAACATGCCCTCCCAACTTCTATATCTGAATGAAGGGCAAGTGCCAAAATCCTTCTTGATGGACCTCATCTACACTGCGACTCGACCTTCAAGGAACCATGCACTGCACTCCCAATTCGCCTCAGCTCTGCAAACACTACCTGGAGGACGACCATTCAACATGCAGGTCCTGCCCTTGTTAGACGGTCCCAAAATGCGATACCCCTCACACTTCTCTGTAATAAATACCATCATCCACTCCTCATCGCCCACCTGGCCTAATCGATCCCAACCTGTTGCAAAACTTTCACAACCATCTATGCTCTCTATATCCAATACACTATCTGCAAATGCCACCCACTTTTGAGTAATCATCAGGCAAAACTAGGTTTAAACTTCCCCTATATGTCTCATCCAAATCATTGATGTAGATGAGCAAACAGTAATGGGCCCCAGCACCGAACGCCCGAGGCACACCACTAAGTCCACTGGCCTCCAGTTTCCGAGAAAGCACCCTCTGCTCCCTTCCATGGTGCCAATAGAGCTATCCATTCAAAGTACCAGGGAGAGTTTTCATTTTACGACGCGGACACCAAGTCTCCCTATGTCCACATATCTGTCTCTTCGTTATCAGGGAATAAATTCAACGGAAAAATCGTTATTCCGTTTCTTCGGTGCTCTTGGGGGATGGAAACTGGCTGATAATCTGCTCCGTTTATTTCTAGGCTCCGCGCGTGTAAAAGGGTCGGGTCCCGGGTAAGCCAGGCGTCAGGAGCGGGGCTCAGGGGCTGTGGGGGTCAGAAACCCGGTGGAGAGCAGGTGCGGCGCGTGAACGGCTCCCATTTTAAATCCACAAATTATTTGTCGGAAAACCACATTGGAATAAAAGCTTGCAACCCATGTATTTAAATTGATTTCTCTAATTTTTCAAGTAACCCTTATGCATTCTCTCGATCCCTCATTCTCCGCCCCTACCCAACCGTACGCGTCCCGCCTAGTTTTATTATTCGTGGTCGCCCAGAATATCATCTCTTTCCAACAGTCAACAATGGACCATTGTGGGCTCCATTTCTCCTTGGACATCTGGACATTGACCCAAAACACACTGACTCCAACAGCACCCAGTCTGTGCGTCCTCTCTCCAGCCCATCCTCCTGGAGTGATGCCATCCCCTGTTCTCTCAGTTACTCCGTCTCTCGGCCGCATCAGTGCTCGAGATGAGGTGTTGTACGAAGGAATGAGGATGCTGGTTTAAACCTGGGGATAAGACACAAAAAGCTGGGTAACTCAGCGGGACTAGGGCAGTAACTCTGGAGGAGAAGGAATGGGGTGACGTTTTTCAGGACGAAGACCTTTCTGCAGACTGGTTCGGGATCCACAGGGGGGGGGGTCAAGCGAGAGGTTCTTTCTAAGTATGCCAAGACATCGGAGGTGTCCCTCTTTCTTTCATGAAACAGTGGCTTCCAAACTCCACTGCAATTGATGGTGCCCTCACTTTATCTCCACCTACATCTGCACACACATCTCACCTCCCTCCCCTCCAGAGAGAATAAGCATAGGGAGATCCCTGGTGCTTCATCGTACTTCCTTCAATGCATTGCCCATCCCAGACGCAGTTCTTTTCCCCTACAAGCCCACCCGGGAGGCGCCCGCTTCTGTATATCCCTACACCGATCGACACTTCACCACCAGTTCAGGGAACACAAACTGAGCCCTTTCATGGGGAGGCTTAGCGATTCATCGTTTTTTGTGTGGGCAATCACGGCATTATCTGCTCTGTGTCTTAGTTGCACTTGGCGGTGTCTCACTATGTTGGGCCTCCTTTGTAATGCATCTGAAAGCGGCCTCTACTGTTCGCTCAGAAGAACCGGAGGGAATTTTGGGCATTGTCAAACTTAGAAGGGGGTAATACGAGGTCCGCTGTGTCAGATTGAATGAATATGGTGTTGATTTTGCCTTCGGGACGAGGACAGTAGTAGGTCGTATACGAGATGTTTAGAATGGGAGCAGAGAATAAAATTGGAAAAAAAAAGTAATTGCAAGGCGAGAAAAATAAACGCTGAATTCACTGAACTTCTCCGAGCAACTTTGTCGGCGCGCAAAACGAGTGCTTTTTATCCTCTCTCTGATAACTGCCTGGGGTGGGGAGTCTGTATTTAACCGATAACATGCAAAAACAAAGTAATTTCACCGGTCCACCTGATACATGTGACAATAGAGTATAATTGGATCATTGAGTTGAAGTTCAAGTTTTGCACATGAACTGTTAAATAAGATAACAGTGGTTTGCTGATATAGAACGAATGCTAATTGTGCAGCCAATATAAATGAACAATTTCACGATAGAAACAACCTGATTATTTAGTTTAAGGGACAAGAAATTTACCCGAAGCTGATTTCAAATTACATCGGCTTTCTGATCAGGGCTGAGAGAAATTGAACGGGGCGCTGAGCTCCGTCCGTCGCCCGTCAGTCGGGCCCGCCGCCTTTCATGTTTTTCCACAGCTTCCGGGCTCCCCCGGTCCGAAACCCGACCAAACACGGGTTGTTGTCCAGCCTCTACTAACCTCCCCTGGCAGTCTTGTTCCACTTATCCCCCCTTCTGTGGTGAAGAAATATTGATCCTACAGGGTTCCGATTAACATCATGCACTTCTGTATCTCGACCACAATACCGTGTGTCCCTCATTTCATCCTCGACTCCACTACTCTACTGTGTAAAGATACGGGTGCATTCATCCTTATACAAACTCACTCATGATCCCATGCACTTCACCTCTGGCGCTCCCAATAAATATCATCCTTCCCAGCCCAACCTCCTTCCCTTTCGCTCAGGCCCTCAAAAACCATGGAACCATCTTCGTGAATCTACTTTGCAGTTTTTTTTTTCCTCCAACTTTTTATCCTGCCTTAATTGTCCCCAAGCGCTACTCCCCTCCACGCGGCATTCAGTCTATATTAATGGACAGTTTTAAATATGTAACTGACTCTGACCCCTCCCTGTGCACAGAAAAGCGGGAGAACCCTCCATAGTTTTCCCTAGGGTGGGATTTGTCTCCTTCCCTTTGAAAAATGGTCCCGTAACGATGGTGACCCACGGGTCCTTGGCCAGGCGCTCCACTTCCCATATGAATACGGACATATTTAAAGGTGAATGATTCCACCAGCGCCTTCAGTGCACCTGCACAACCTTTGGCCGTCTTGAGGAGAAGAGTGTTTAAATGAATCAGAGGACAGCAAATCGCAAGTCCTCGGTATCTTCTTTTGTCACCGCACTTAGCTGAATGAATGAGTGAATGAACTTAGTTTTTTTGGCAACCTAGTCGACATATAAAGAATTTGCCTTGGGTGCTTGCCGCCCACACTGACAACATGACGGTTACGGAAATGACTACATAAAACACTAACCATTGAATCATAAAAGACACCGTAAATGTCAAACAATGTCAACAAACATAGTTTCCAGAGCAAAAGGAGGCTACAGTGCTTTGTTTTATTTGAGTAGAGGCTACTACATGTAGGAAAAAAAAGCAGTTTATATGTCTGGTCTTTGGGCTGATGGCAGCTTTGACCATTGCCGGAGTGTGTTCGCCATCCAGAGGTGGAAGGATGATGTCAAGGAATTTGTTGGCTCAGGGTGATCTGGGTTACAGAGATTAACTTGTTACCCGCAGGTCGCCTCCCTGAGACCTGCAGTGTACAGTTCGGTCCAATAGAATGGATAACTGGCCGCCAATAACCTTCTCCGCTGATAGGCACGATATCGCAGCAATGCGCTGTCCGTGGTGTCTTGCTTTGTGCAGAGCCAAACCAGACCACGATGGAGAAGGTGAGGACAGACACACGATGGACAGTATAGGAATTTGACCATCATTGGAACTGTGTCAGATATGTGCTTCTTAGCTGTCATAGGAAGTACATCCACGGTTGGCCTTATTGACATGTGGAGGTCGATGGTCGTCCCCCACATATGTCTCTTGGAGATGTTTTCTTCCCAGGAACTAAAAGAACTCCACTAGATGGTACTAGAGGTGTTGTTAAATGGTGTGAGGGGGGTGATGGGGAGGGAGAGTCGTCTCGCCTTAAAGTCTACAATCAATTCCACGGTTTTAATGAGCATTGAGCTTCCAGGTTGTTGCTACGGCACCAGACTCCTGCTGTGAGCACTTCCTGTCTGTAGGCAGATATTCCCACCCCATCCTGGATCAGTCCAATCAGGGTTGTATCATCCGCAAGACTTGAGAAAGGCTTGTACACAGGAAGTCTGTGAAGTGAAGAGAGAGTAGAGGAGAGGGGAGAGTTTGTGTGCAGCCTGTGCTCCTAGAACGTGAGGTTTTGCGGGTTTCGAGATGTACTTTCCCAACCTCACATGTTGTTTTTCGCTGTCTATCAGGCAGCTTGTGAGCGTCACCGGGCAGAGGGGGTTCAGGCACGAGTATCCAACTCGGAAAGGTTTGGAATGATGGTAAATCGCTGACACAATGGTGGTTGAATGGCAGAGCATGAAGTCAACAAACAAAAATCCCATGCAAATAGGTCCCGCTGGCTGGTCTAGGGGCTGGATGGATGAGAAGTTGCAGGTGCCGGTCTAGGGGCTGGACCTTTCATCATCCACAGATTTAATGACCTGATATGCCAGAACTGGCAGAGTGGTCCAGCAGGGAGTTTGTGATATGTTTCGAGCTTGGCCAGCACAAGGCCTCAAGGGGTCTTCATGACTACAGAGGTCCAATGCAACAGGTATCCTTCTCTATTTTGGATACAGGGCATAGTGTAGACTTTGAGGCAGGCAGTAGCGTACAGTGTACAGTTTGCAGGGACTGGCTACAGAATTGTCGCCTTGTAGGACCAGTTGTCAGTTTGTTTCGGCGGCACAAGATCAGAGAGTATTAGGGGAAACATTGTCTCCAGTCCTGGAGATTTATGACCTTTGCAGTCTTCTGATCAACCTTTCCGTCTCCTCCATTATTTTTATGTGTTGATGATGGAGAAGTGATGTTGTTTTAAACATCGGAGGGTTTGGGTAATTAGGGTGTGAAGTGTGATTGGAGAGAGGGGTGGGTGGGAAAGGGTCCAGTCTTTTCAGACTGGATGTCTTGAGCTTTAAGTGGGTGTGAAAGTGGTGACTGGGAGGAGTGTGTGTAGAGAAGGGCCCAGTCTTTGCATACTGAGAGTCAGGCTTGTGAGTGGGTTGGGGGAAGTGTCATTTATAGGGAGCGAAAGGGTCCAGTCTATTTCAGCCTGATCTTGCTAACGTGGTGTGAATGGTGAAATGGGGAGGAGTGGGATCAGAAGGGTCCATTCACCTTGCAGAGTGGGTTCTGTCTGTGTTTGGATGGGGGAGGGGGTTACCTAGGGTTATGGTTTCTGCTGTTCAATAACGCTGCAGTAAAACCATTCAGGTCATTGTCAGTATGACGAATGTCCAAAGAGGGCAGGTGGGCATCTCTCTTGTAGCTGGGTCGAATTCTTGCAAGCCCCTTCTCAAAAGCTAGAGAAACTACAGAATTCTTACTGTCTATCACGACTTGACTTTTTGTACAAACCGTCTGGCCTATCAACTCCCCCTCTCCCGCCACATACTGGTGTGCAACCTAAATTACCAGGCCAGGCTTTGGTCCTGGATCCCTTCCGATGCCATCGTTCTCTTCTTCCCATCTCCCACCCACCGCCCCTACAATCAGTCTAAAGAAATGGTCCAGTCCCCAACATCACCTGTTATCCATTGTTTCTCCAGAGATACTACTTGACCCGCCGGAGGTTAATCCAGCACTTTGTGCCTTTTTGTTGTTGAAGCAGCATCTGCATTTCCTTGTACTGCATCTTCACACTGAACACTTGCAGCCGAATTACAATCATTCCCCAGACGGGCAGCGTGAGCAGCAAAGATATTAGATCTATCTTGCTCCTCTGATATCTTTGGTGAGCCAGTGAACACTCGTGGTACCTCGCAGGACAAAGATACCAGAGAAACTCTATTACTTTGCGGCAGGGAAGCTCTCAGCAGATTTCGCGAATGGGAATGCATTTTGAACCAGAACGGCAGAGTTAAAAGGGCTTCGAAAGTAGCAGGTCGAGTGTTTTTAAACAGAGGAAGTATTTGTCCCATCTGCCCAGATTTCTTCAAACCGATCCGGTGTCAACTGGAGTGTGGGCAACTACTTTCAGCCGCTCCTGTATCACACAGAGTTGGGACAGGGAGGGTGAAACTCCTGCCCCGGAATGTAGGAGAGCCAAGTTTACCAGACCGAACCCTCAGAGGGTTTAGTTGGGCCTTGGCGAGACTGTCTGAGAAAGCTCGAACACTGACCTGAATCGGACAGAGAAGGAAAGTAAACTTCAGTGGCGAGGAACATCAGGAAGACCTGAAGCTGTTTTGTGCAAACTGAACAAGAAGCAGATCTGTGTGATTTTGTGCATCTGGGCGGGAACACAAGTCTCACAGCGTTCATGCCGGTTAAAGAAGCTTGTTTGATACCTACAAGGTAAATGCAAACCGGTTTTGATCGCATCATTGTTAAATTCTATCCTTTAATAATCCTAACACTTTTTATTGTCCAGATTTACAATCACAATCCCAGTATCAGGTGAAATCTTCAATCTCCAGTCTCTCACAAAAACACAATCAAGATTCACGAATTGGAGCACATCAACAGAAACAGAAGATTTCTGAGTTCTGGTGAGGCTTCCAGTTATCGACTTCCTGATCTTGTGTAGATTTGACCCTTGAGATTGCATGTATAATAGGGCAGACGCATGAACACAAAGTGTGTGCTTTCTCCTAGTTCTTGGTAGCGGTTGGATCCCTGACCTCGGTTGGTGCCCGTGTGTTACGACTTCTCCCTGTGACCGTGTCGAATCTTTCAACGTCCCCAACACACGCTGTTTCACTGGGTCAATCGGCGACTGTTGATAATTCCCCTGGAAAGTGGTTGGTGGACGGATAAATGGGAATTAATGGCCACGTGAAAAGGAATAGGCTAGCCAGGAAATAATATTGGGTAGAGGATTGATGCGTTAGAACATTACACTCAACTACTATCAGAGCATTTAGACAAATTGTCTGAAAGTCGGAAGAGGGTCTCAGCCTCACCCCGCTGAGTTTCTCTCTTCTCCAGCAATTTTGTCTAACCTTGAGACAAACTGTTATAGACAATAAGGTGCAGGAGTAAGCCATACGGCCCTTCGAGCCAGAACCACCATTCAAATGTGATCATGGCTGATCATCCACAATCAGTACCCCCATTTTCCTGCCTTCCCCCCATATTCCCACTGCCTCCGCTACATTTAAGAGCCCTATCTATTTCTTTCCTTGAAAGCATCCAGAGAATCCTCCTCCACCCCCTCGGAGTCAAACTCACCACTCTCTGTGAGAAAAGTTTTTACTCATCTTCGTTCTAAGATGGTTTATACCCACCTTATTCATAAAGGATTGAGGATAGCTAATTTATCCCACTTTTCAAGAAGGAGCGATGAGAGAAAAAAGGGGGAATTACAGACCAGTTAGCCTGACTTCGGTGGTGGAAAGATGCTGGAGTAATTATTAAAGAGGTAATAATGTGGAATATGATAGCAAAAAATGATTAGTCAAAGTCAACATGGATTTTTCTGAAAGGGGAAATTCCTGCTTTACTAATCTTCTGGAATTTTTAGGATGTGACAAGTAAAATTGGATGAAGGGTGCAGTGGATGTATAGGGTATCAGATTTTCAGAACGCCTTTGATAGGGTCGCGCACAGTCCCCGGGGAGGAACCAGTGCCTAAAATTAGAGCACATGGTATTGGGGGTTAGGGGAGTTTGAGCATGGATAGAAAATTGGTTTATTGGCAACCCGGAAGCAAATGAGAAGGAGTGAACGGGTCCTTTTAAGAATGTGGCGATGAGTGCCGCAAGGCTCGGTGAGTGGGCCTCAACTGTTTATCATATATAATAATGATTTTGGGAAGAGGAATTAGAAGCAACACTAGCAGAGTTTCGGGATGACACAAAGCTTGGGTGGCAGTGTGAACTGTGAAGAGAATGTTTTAGGAAGGATCCAGGGGAGACCTGGACATGTTGAGTGATTGGGGCAGGATGCAGTATAGATTTAAGATAAATGTGAGTGTTATCCACTTGGCGCAAAAACAAGAAGGGGGCAATTATTATCTCCATGGGGATAGGTTAGGTAAGAGGGGAGGTACAGCGATACCTGGGTGTCGTTATGTACAAACCGGCTCACTGAAAGTTGGCGTGCAGGTACAGCAGGCATTGAAGAAAGCTAACGTGTGGTCTCTTCATAACAAGAGGATTTCAGTATAGGAGTAAAGAATCTCATTTATCAGTTGAAAACTAGGCCTCCTGGGTGAGTACCACAAAACAGTAGCATTGTGAACAGTTTGGTCTCCTAATTGAGGGCGGTCATCGCCTTGTGATAGAGGCAGTTTATTCCCGAGATTGATCCCTGTGATGGCGGGACTGTCATAATGAGGAAAGATTGAAAAGACTGGCTTGTTTTTCACTGGAGTTTAAGAAGGATAATGAGGGGGGGATCTTATAGAAACATATAAAATATAGAAGGACTGGACATCCTAGATGCAGGAAAGTATGTTCCCGATGTTGGGCAAGTCCAGAACCAGGGGCCACGGTCTTAGAATAAAGGGGAGGTCAGTTTATGACCGAGGTGAGAATTTTTTTTTTCATCCAGAAAAAAGAGGTTGTGGAAATTTATGGAATTCCCTGCCACAGAGGGAAGTGGAGGCCAAATCACTGGGATGGATTTAAGAGAGAGTTGGATAAGGCTTAGAGGGCCTAGTGGAGTCAAGGGATAGGAGAGAAGGCAGGCACGGGTTATTGATAGCGGACGATCAGCCACGATCACAATGAATGGCGGTGCTGGCTCGAAGGTCTCCGAATGGGGCCTCCTCCTGCACCTATTTTCTACGTGTCTATGTAAATGGCTTATTCCTTATTCTTAAACTGTGGCCCCTGGTTCTGGAATCCCCAACATCGGGAACATGTTTCCTGCCTCTAGTGTGTCCGAGCCCTTAACAATCTTTTAAGTTTCAATGAGATCCCCTCTCATCCTTCTAAAACTCCGAGAGTGTACAAGCCCAGCTGCTCCATTCTCTCTCAGCATATGACAAATCCCACCATCCCGGGAATTAACCTTGTAAACCTATCTACGCTGCACTCCTTCAATAGCAAGAATGTCTTTCTCAAATTAGGGGACCAAAAAACTGCACACAATACTCCAGGTGTGGTCTCGCTAGGGCTCTGTACAAACTGCAGAAGGACCTCTTTGCTCCTCTATTCGATTTCTCTTGTTATAAAGGCCAACATGCTATTTGCTTTCTTCACTGCCTGCTGTACCTGCATGCTTAATTTCATTAGAATGACGTACAATGACCCCCAATCCCGTTGTATACTTCCCCTTTTCCCAACTTGATGCCATTTAGATAGTAAATCTGCCTTCCTGTTTTTGCAACCAAAGTGGATAACCTCACATTTATCCGCATTAAACGTCATCTGCCATTGCCATCTGCCCACTCCCCCAACCGGTCCAAGACACCCTGCATTCTCATAGCATCCTCCTCACAGTTCACACTGCCACCAGCTTTGTGTCATCTGCAAATTTGCTAATGTTACTTTGAATCCCTTCATCCAAATCCGTGATGTACAGTGGCTTGCAAAAGTATTCATTACTCCTTGAACTCTGTCCACATTTTGTCACGTTACAACACACAAACGTAAATGTATTTTATTGGGATTTTATGTGATAGACCAACTCAAAGTGGCACATAATTGTGAAGTGGAAGGACAAAATGATACATGGTTTTCCAAATTTTTTTTACAAATAAAAAAACTGAAAAGTGTGGCGTGCAAAAGTATTCAGCCATCCTTTACTCTGATACCCCTAAATAAAATCCAATGCAACAATTGCCTTCAGAAGTCACCTAATTAGAAAATAGAGTCCAATTGTGTGTAATCTAATCACAGTTTAAATACAGCTCTCCTGTGAAGGCACTCAGAGGTTTGTTAGAGAACATTAGTGAACAAACAGCATCATGAAGCCCAAGGAACACACCAGACAAGTCAGGATAAAGTTGTGGAGAAGTTTAAAGCAGGGTTAGGTTATAAAAAAATATCACAAGCTTTGAACGATCTCATGGAGCACTGTTCAATCTCAAATCATCTGAAAATGGGAAAGAGTATATGACACAACTGCAAACCTGCCAAAGACATGGCCGTCCACCTAAACTGACAGGTAGGCCGGGGCAAGGAGAGCATTGATCAGAGAAGCAGCCAAGAGGCCCATGGTAACTCTGGAGGAGCCTGCAGAGATCCACAGCTCAGGTGGGAGAATCTGTCCAAGGGACAACTATTAGTCGTGCACTCTTACAAATCGGGCCTTTATGGAAGCAGTGGCAAGAGGAAGCCATTGTTGAAACAAAGCCATAAGAAGGCCGTTTGCAGTTTGCCACAAGCCATGTGGGGGAAAAAGCAAACATGTGGAGTAAGGTGCTCTGGTCCAATGAGACCAAAATTGAAGTTTTAGCCTAAATGCAAAACGCTATGTGTGGGCGGAAAACTAACACTGCACATCACCCTGAACACACCATCACCCACTGTGAAACATGGTTGTGGCAGTATAATTGCTGTGGGGATGCTTTTCTTTTTCTTCAGCAGGGACAGGAAGCTGGTCGGGAGTGTTAATGGAGCCAAATACAGGGCAATCTTGGAAGAAAACCTGTTAGAGTCTGCAAAAGACTTGAGACTGGGGTGGAGGTTCACCTTCCAGCAGGACAACAACCCCTAAACATACAGCCAGAGTTACAATGGAATGGTTTAATCAAAGTTGTTCATGTGTTAGAATGGACTCTCCAGTCAAAGTCCAGACCTAATCCAATTTGAGAATCTCTGGCAAGACTTGAAAATTGCTGTTCACAGATGCTCTCCATCCAATCTGACTGTGCTTGAGCTATTTAGCAAAGAAGAATGGGCAAAAATTTCAGTCTCTAGATGTGCAAAGCTGGTAGAGACATACCCCAAAAGACTTGCAGCCGTAATTGCAGCAAAGGTGGTTCTACAAAGTATTGACTCAGGGGGGCTGACTACTTTTGACACACCACACTTTTTCAGTTTTTTTATTTGTAATAAAATTCGGAAACCATGTATCATTTTCCTTCCACTTCACAATTAATGCCCTACTTTGTGTTGGTCTATCACATGAAACCCCAATAAAATACATTTTACGTTTGTGGTTGTAACGTGACAAAAATGTGGAAAAGTTCAAGGGGTATGAATACATTTGCAAGCCAACTATGTATATTGTAAATAGCTGGCGGTCCCAGCACGAAGTCTTGCGGTATCACTAGTCACTGCCTGCCATTCTGAAAGGGGACCCGTTAATCCCTACTCTTTATTTCCTGTCAGGCCAACCACTTCTCTATCCATGTCAGCACTCTACCCCCCCCCCCCCCCCCCCAATAACATTTTGCCCTAATTTTGCTCACTAATCTCCTAAGTGTGGGACCTTATCGAATACTTTTTGAAAGTACATTACACTACATCCACTGGTTCTCCTTGTCCATTTTCCTGAGTTACATCTTCAACCAAATTCCAGAAGATTAGTCAAGAATGATGTCCCCTTTGTAAATCCATGCTGACTCGGAACCGATCCTGTTACTGCTATCCAAATGTGCGGCTATCTCATCTTTTATAATTGACTACAGCATCTTCCCCACAAAACGACGTCAGGCTAACTGGTCAATAAATTCCCCATTTTCTCTCTCCCAGCCTTTTTTAAAAGGTGGGATAACATTAGCTACCTCCAATCCACAGGAACTGATCCTGAGTCTATAGAACATTGGAAAATTATCACCAATGCATCCACCATCATTTCGAGAGCGCACTTCCTGAGACCCTGGGATCCAAACCATCAAGCCCTGGGGAATTTTCAGCCTTCAGTCCCATCAGTCTATCCAACACCATTTTTCTCGCCTATATGTGGATTTCCCTCAGTTCGTCGTCTGTCACCCCAGATCCTCTGGCCACTACTATATCAGGAAGATTGTTTGTGTCCTCCTTAGTGAAGACAGATCCAAAGTACTGTTCAACTATCTGCCAATTCCCTTGTTCCCCATAATTAAATTCACCTTTTTCGGTCTTCAAGGGATCTCAACTTTGGTCGTAACTAATTTTTTTTCCTCTTCACATACCTAATGAAGTTTTTTACTATCCGCTATATATATCTTGGCTAGCTTACCTTCGTATACCTCATCTTTTCTCCCCGTATTGTCTTTTGGTTATCTTCTGTTGTTCTTTAATCATTACCCAATCCTCTTGCTTCGTGCTCATCGTTTGTTTACGTTGTACTTCTTCGCTTTAAATGTTATACTGTCCCTGATGACCCTTGTCAGCCATGGTCGTCACTTTCTCCGCTTGGAATCTTTCTTCCTCCTGGGAATGAACTGATCCTGCACCTTCTGTATTTATTCCTAGAAACACTTGCCATTTTTGTTCCATTGTCATCCCTGATAGTGTATCTTTCCAGTCAACCTTGGCCAGCTCCTCCCTCATGGCCCCATAGTCCCCTTTATTCAACTGAAACACTGACACCTCCGATCTACCTTTCTCCCTCTCCAATTATAGATTAAACCTGACCATGTTATGGTCACTGTCTCCTAATGGGCTCATTAACCTCGAGGTCCTTATCAAATCCATTCATTACATAACACTAAATCCAAATTGTTTTCTCCTGGTAGGCTCCAAACAAGCTGTTCAAAGAATCCATCACGAAGGCACTCTTGGGCTCCAGTACCAACCTGATTTTCCCAATCTACCTGCATGTTGAAATCTCTCATAACAACCACAGCATTACTTTTACTACATGCCAATTTTAACTCGTGATTCAACTTGAGCCCAATGTCCAGGCTATACTGTTTGGGGGCCTGTAGACTAGTCCCATTAGGGTCTTATTACCCTTACAATCCTTAGTTTCTCTAGCATTTTTGTCTACCTTAGACAAACTATTGAATTGCCAAAGCAAATAAAACATGTACAGGCCAAATGTCACCGTTGAAAGTCGTGAGCAAACACAATCAGTGACATTATATATTGTTCCTCACCTTTTATTTCACAGGAACAATCACACAACCTTCAGTCCAACATCACATCCCAGTATGCTGAACTGCACCAGATTCTCACTGAGAAAGAGCAGAGCCACACTGGCAGATATCCGGGAGGAAGAGAAGAATGATTCTAAATACAATGGAGACAATCTTGGAAAGATTCAAGAGAATTTAAATTCCATTCAGGAGGAACTCTTAAAGTTGCAGCACCATATGGATCAAAAAGACAATGTGGTGTTTCGTGTAAGGTGAGGGGTTTACACTACAGTTTGGTGAAGTGAAAGTGCAGTCACAAAATGGTGGGTGACATTTCAGAAATAAATGCTGCATTTACCAGTAATTTGGCACTGAGTATATGTTGCCTCTTTTCCAGTTGTGTTGTTCAGAAACAAATTGGCCTCCCGCTGAATCTATGGGATCTCAGGACTGTTTGCCGGAATGTTAAGAGGTGTTTTTTTTATATTATGTGGAGTTTAGAACAATGACAGGTGATCCTGTATCTGATCCCAATGACAACGTAATGCACAGAGGGCATGAATATCAAGGAGTCTCCAACCAAGAGACTGTGAGAGGTTTTTTTGTTAGACATATTTTAACCTAGAGGAGGAACAATTTAAAAAAAATTCGGGGATTTGTAATCGATGGGAATGAGGCAAAGAGGAGGAGTTCAGTCCTGGGCTAGATCAGCCAATGACCACATTTTTGGGGATTTAACATTGTAATCTAGAAAGTGGCGCACACATCAGATTGATCACCTATATCTGGTTACCATCAGCAGTGGGGTGGTCACTTTGGGGGAATTTGCTCTGTTTGTTTTGTCCACCTCATTTCACCATAGAATGACATCCCATTCTACATTTATAGACAGGCCATTTTGGCCCATCCTATCCAATCAAGATTTCTGCTCCACTCAACCTCCCTCCCATCTACGCTCCACACCCAGTAACAAAACCACAATCCCAGGAAGCCCTAATGTGTTTATCCCACTTACCCTTAAACTTATCTCTGCTGTTGGCTTCAGTCCCTCCAATGCAGGTGAGTCCATGTTTTTTCATGACTGTATTTCTTTCGGTATTTATTGAAGACCACGTTACATTTCAACTTTGATTATTGGTCTCACCCCTTCGATTTGAGATATTATTTCACCCCCACCCATTTATAATCCCCCGATAATAGTAAATTCTGTCATCATTCCTGACATCTTCTCCAGATGAATTCCCACAACCTGCCCAGTCTTTTCAGTGGGTTCCATCCTCTCAGTTATGGCATAATTCTCATGAACATTCCTTGTGCTTTCCCCCATCGTTCTACATCTCTGCGACAATATCCACTTTATCTCTACATGACAGCGGCGATAAGAGTTGGGAAATGGGAATTATCAGAGTGTTGTAGAAATTGGTGAAATTCCCGCTGTCGGGATGAGTTCGATCCATTCTCAGTCAATTGAGATTTGTGTTTTATTTCTTTCAGGAGGAAGCTGGTCGCAAGCAAAGGTAGGACATTGTCTGATGGAAAACATTGTAAGTTTTGGTGAAACAGCTCAAAACTTTTCGGATGCTCAGTTTATAACCAGCTGTTAATATTTCCAGGGTTCGTGATGAAGCCAAACCACTGTCGGTGGTAGATGAAGCCTTGCCGATTGAAAAGCTTCATTGCCCTGTTTCGTTCAACACTACATTCAAAGGGTTTGAAATATCTGATGACTTCAAGTCCTACCCTGCACTACAGTTTTGGATGAAGTGAAAGTGCGCAGTCACAAAACGGTGGGTGACATTTCAAAAAAAAATGCTGCAGTTTACAATACCCCAAATTCCAGGAGCCCTAATGTGTTGATCCCGTTTGCACTTAAATTTATCTCTGCTCAGAGTTGGCTTCAGTCCCTCCAATGCAAGTGATGGTCCATGTTCTCATGACTGCATTCCTTTCGGTATTTATTGAAGACCTGACGCTGCATTTCAACTTTGTTTTATTGGTCCACTCCCAACTTCGATTTGAGATATTATTTCATTCCCACCATTTAAATCCACCGATAATATTAAATTCCCTCTCACCGTTCCTGACAAGAAAAAACTTCTCCAGAAGAAATGGCCCACGGACCTGCCCAGTCTTTTCATTAAGTTCCATCCTCTCATTTCTGGCGTAATTCTCATGAACATTCCTTGTGCTTACCCGTCGTTCTACATCTCTGCGACAGTATCCGCTTTCTCTCTGCATGACAGCGGTGATAAGAGATGGGAAATGGAAATTATAGAATGTTGAAGAAAATAAAACTTTGTGAAATTCCCGCTGTCGGGATGAGGACGTCCATCTGAATCAATTGAGATTTGTGTTTTTATTTCTTTCAGGAAGAAGCTGGGCAGAAACGAAGGTAGGACATTGTCTTGATGGAAAGATTGTAAGTTTTGGTAGAACAGCTCAAAACATTTTCTAATGCTCAGTTTATAACCAGCTGTTAAATATGTCCAGGGTTCGTAATGAAGCCAAACCACTGATCGTGGTAGATAATGACTTGCCCATTGAAAAGTTGCATTGCTCTGTTTCGTTCAACACGACACTCAAAGAAATATCTGATGACTTCAAGCAAGGTAAAGCTTACACTTTTCATTATTCTTGTTTCTGACATCTTTAAGCCTTTACGCCTGACACCAGACACCTTATCATTACCCAACTCCGCACAGCGCGGATTTACCTTCTTCCCAAAATCCATAAACACACCTGCCCTGGCAGACCGTTGTTTAGGAAGGAACTGCAGATGCTGGAAAATCGAAGGTGGACAAAAATGCTGGAGCAAACTCAGCAGTTCAGGCAGCATCTATGGAGCCAAGGAAACAGGCAACGTATTGTGCCGAAAAACCCTTCTTCACATTGATGTGAGGTGGTGATGGTGGGGGGGGGGGGGGGGGGAAGAAAGGAAGAGGTGGAAGGCCAGTGGGCTGAGGGAGAGCTGAGAAGGGGAGGAGAAAGTAAGGACTTCCTGAAATTGGAGATGAGAGTCAATGTTCACACCGCTGGGGTGCAGACTGCCCAAGCGAAATATGCGGTGCTGCTCGCGCTCCTCCAATTTACGGTGGTCCTCACTCTGGCCATGGAGGAGGCCGAGGACTTTAAGGTCGGATTCGGAATGGGAGGGGGGGGTGGTGAAAGTGCTGAGCCACCGGGAGATCAGGTTGGAATATTGCGAACCGAGTGGAGGTGTTCGGCGACACGATCGCCAAGCCTACGCTTGGTCTCACCGATGTAGAGCAGTTGAGACATCTAGAGCAGCGGATGCAGTAGATGAGTTTAGGAGGAAGTGCAGGTGAACCTCTGCTGCACCTGGAAAGACTGCTTGGGTCCTTGAATGGAGTCAAGGGGGGAGGTAAAGCGACAAAGTTTCGCCATTCTTTTCTTGCCGTTGCAAGGGTTAGTGCCCGGGAGAGGGGGTGGGAAGTGAAAACGCCGGAGAGGGGGTGGGAAGGGACGAATTGACCAGGGAGTTACGATGGAGGGAGTGGGTCTTCTGCGGAAAGCAGACAGGGGAGGAGAGGGGAAGATGTGGTAAGTGGTTGGGATCACGTTGGAGGTGGCGAAAATAACGGAGGATTATTTGTTGTATGTGAAGGCTGGTAGGGTGAAGGTGAGGACAAGGGGGACTCTGCCGTTGTTACGAGTGGGGGGGGGGGGATGGGGAGTGAGAGCCCCACCTAATGGTAGAGGAGGGGAAATCCCGTTCCCTGATTGAAGAATGAGAAACATTTCCGATACGCCTGGTGTGGAACACCTCATCCTGGGAGCAGATGCGGCGTAGACAGAGGAATTGGTAGGGATGGAGTCCTTACAGGAAAGCAGGTGAGAAAGAAGTGTAGTCAAGATTAGCCGTGGGAGTCAGTGGGTTTATAGTGTATGTTGGTCAGAGGTCTATCCCCTGCGATGGAGATAGTGAGGTCAAGAAATGGTAGGGGGAATTGTCGGTAAATGGTCCAGGGTGTATTTGAGTGCAGGATGGAAGTTGGTGGTGAAATGGATGAAGCCAGTGAGTTGTGTGTGGGTGCAGGAGGGGTAGCACCAATGCAGTCGTCAATGTAGCAGAGGTAGAGATCGGGATGGGGCCACGGTACGTCTCGAAAAAGGATTGTTTCGACGTACCCTACAAAGAGGCAGGCATAGCGGGGGCCCATGCGTGGTGCCCATAGCTATGCCTTGTATTTGGAGGAAATGGGAGGAGGCAAACGAAAAGTTATTAAGGGTGAGGACCAGCTCAGCTAGGCAGAGGAGAGTATCAGTAGACGGGGATTGGTTGCTTCTCTGGTCCAGGAAGAAACGGAGGGCTTTGGAGACCCTCCTGGTGGGGCATGGAGGTGTAGACTGACTGACATCCTTGGTGAAGATGAGGGCTTGGGGCCTAGAAAATTGGAAGTCCTGGAGTCGACGAAGAGCGTGTGAGGTGTCTTGAACATAGGTAGGGAGGGATTTAACCAGGGGGGATAGGATGGAGTCGAGGTATGTGGAAATAAGTTCGTTGGCGGCATGAGCAGGCATAAACAGCGGGTCTGCCAGGACAGTCAGGTTTGTTGATTTCAGGGAGAAGATAAAATCAGGCGTGGGGGCTGGGCAGGGGAACGGTTGGAGGCTTGGGGGGGGCAGGGAGCCGGAGTTGATGACCCCCACTGACGAGCACCGGGCCATTATCTCTAGCACCATCACTGACTTCATCTTTAACTCCGGTTCCTGCCCCTCCCAAGCCTCCAACCTCATCGTTCTGATTTTACCTTCTCCCTAAAATCCATCCAAATCCTGACTGTCCTGGTACCAGGGCATCAGAGATGTCCTCATGCTTCAGGTAACGGCCGTTTCCCCTCCTCTGCCATAGATGAGGCTCTCACCAGGGTCTCTTCTATACCTCGTGACTCTACTCTCACTCCCCATCTCCCCCACTCGTAACAAGGGCAGAGTCCTCCTTGTCCTCACCTTCCACCCTTCCAGCCGTCACATACAACAAATAATCCTCCGTCATTTTTGCCACCTCCAACCTGACCCCACCACTTGCCACATCTTCCAATCCTCCTCCCCTGTCTGCTTTCCGCAGAGACTGCTCCCTTCAGAAACTCCCTGGTCAATTCGTCCCTTCCTACCCAAAACCACCCCCTCCCCGGGCACTTTTCCCTTGCAACCGCAAGAAATGCTACACTTGCAGCTTTACCTTCCCCCTCGACTCCATTCAAGGACCCAAGCAGTCTTTCCAGGTGCGGGCAGAGGGTCACCTGGCAGCTCCTACAAACCTCATCTATTGCATCCGCTGCTCTAGATGTCAGCTGCTCCACATCGGTGAGAACCAAGCGTAGGCTTGGCGATTGCTTCGCTGAACACCTCCGCTTGGTTTGCAATAACCAACCTGATCTCCTGGTGGCCTCAGCACTTCTACTCACCCTTCCCATTCCGAAACCGACCTTTCAGTCCTCGGCCTCCTCCATGGTCAGAGTGAGGCCCACCATCAAATTGGAGGAGCAGAACCTCATATTCGCTTGGGCAGTTTGCAACCCCAGCGGTGTGAACATTGACTTCTCTAATTTCAGGTAGTCCTTACTTTTATTCTCCCCTTCTCAGCTCTCCCTCAGCCCACTGGCTCCACCTCTTCAATTTCTTCTCCTTAGATAAGTTTTCTTCTCCTTCGAATCCTCCAAGTTCAAGGCCCTATCCCCGAACTCGACCTCGATTACATTGATGACTGCATTGGTGCTACCTCCTGCACCCATGCAGAACTCATGGACTTCATCATCTTCACCACCAATTTCCATCCTGCAATCAAAGTTACTTGGACATCACCGACACCTCCCTCTCCTTTTCTTGATCTCACAGTCTCCATCACAGGAAATAGACTATCGAGATAGACGTCTAATTACAAACCCACTGACCCCCACAACTATCTCGACTACACTTCTCCCACTCGGCTTCTGCAAAGACTCCATCTCCTACTCCCAATTCCTCGTATCCTTACGCCGCAATCTGCGCCCAAGATGAGGTGTTCCATACCCGGATATCCGAGATATCCTAATTCTTTAGGAACGGGGGTTTCCTCCTCCCTCGACTCTCTCAGAACCCAACAGTCCTTTCAGGTTAGGTAGAGGGTCACTTGCACCTCCTCCAACCTCATCTACTGTATCCATTGTTCAAGATGTGGACTCTTATACATCGATGAGACCAAACGGGACCAGACTGGGCGATCGTTTCGCTGAAACACCCTTTGCTCAGTCTGCCTGAACCTACCTGATCTCTCGGTTTTAATTCTCCTTCCCATTCCCACACAGACCTTTCTGTCCTAGGTCTCCTCTATTTGTCCAGAGTGAGGTTAAACACAAATTGGAGGAACAGCATCTCATATTTCGTTTGGGCAGCTTACAGGCCCAGTGGTATTGAAATGTTGATATCTCTAACTTCAGATAGCCCCCGGCATTTCCTCTCTCTCTATCCTCCCCCACCCAATGTCGCACTAGTTTCTCGTTTTCGCCTAACAAACAACTAACAATGGCCTGTTTCATCTCATCGTTATTTTTTGCATATCTTCCATTCATTGTTCTTTATCTCTTTACATCATCGCCTATATCTCTTGTTTCCCTTATCCATAACCAGTTCTGAAGAAGGGTCTCGAACCGAAACGTCACACTCATTCCTTCTCTCCAGAGATGCTGCCTTGTCCCACTGAGTTACGCCAGCTTTTTGAGTCCATCTTCGGTTTAAACCAGCATCTGCAGTTAATTCATTCCTATACATCTTTAAGCAATACCTCGATGCAAAAGATTAATTCTATTCTGGACTGAATGGGAATTGGAGATTTGATCTACCACTAAACTCATCAGCTGGGAAGCATCATAGAGTCACAGGTTTGGACTCTCCTGCCTTGGGTAAAATCACTGTGCGAGTCACCTGATGCCGTGCCCTTTATATATCTCGAAACGGGAGATGTAAATCAGTATGGATATAGAGCTAAGGAATTGTAAGGGTAAAAAGACCCTAATGGGGACTAATCTACAGGCCCCCAGACAGTCCGCCTGGACATTAGGTTGCAAGTTGAATCAGGAGTTAAAATTGGCATGTAGCAAAAAGTAATGCTGTGGTCTGTTATGGGAGATTTCAACATGCAGGTAGACTGGGAAAATCAGGTTGGTACTGGACCCCAAGAAAGAGACTTTGTAGAGTGCCTTTGTGATGAGGATTCTTAGGACAGCTTGTATTGGAGCCTACCAGGGAGAAGGCAATTCTCGGAATTAAGTGTTATGTAATTAACCGATTTGATAAAGGACCTCGAGGTAATGAGTCCATTAGGAGGCAGTACCAACATGGTCAGGTTTAATCAACAGTTGGAGAGGGAGAAGAGTAGATCGGAGGTGTCAGTGTTGCAGTTGAATAAAGGGACTATGGGGCCATGAGGGAGGAGCTGTCCAAGTTGACTGGAAAGATACACTAGCAGGGATGGACAGTGGATCAAAAATGTGGCAGGTATTACGAGGAATAATGCAAAGGTGCAGGATCAATTCATTCCTAGGAGGAAAGAAAGATTCCAAGGGGCGAAGGGACACCATGGCTGACAAAGGGGACGTTCAGGGACAGTAATAAAAATTAAAGCGAAAAAGTAAACAACGTAGCAAAGATGAGAGGGAAGCAAGAGGATTGGGTAATGTTTAAAGAACAACAGAAGATAACCCAAAAAGACAATACTGGAAGAAAAAGATGAGGTACGAAGTAAGCTAGCCAAGAATATAAAGAAGGATAGTAAAAGCTTCCTTAGGTATTGTGAAGAGGAAAAAATTAGTTAAGACCAAAGTTGGACCCTTGAAGACCGAAAAAGGCGAATTTATTATGGGGAACAAGGAAATTGCAGATGAGTTGAAACAGGTACTTTGGATCTGTCTTCACTAAGGAGGACACAAAACAATCTTCCTGATATAGAAAGTGGCCAAGGATCTGGGTGACAGAGGAACTGAAGGAAATCCACATTACGCAGAAAATGGTGTTGGATAGACTGATGGGACTGACGGCGATAAATCCCAGGGCCTGATGGTCTGCATCCCAGGGTACTTAAGGAAGTGGCTCTAGAAATCGTGGATGCATTGATGATACTTTTTTCAATGATTCTATAGACTCAGTTCCTGTGGATTGGAGGTAGCTAATGTTATCCCACTTTTTAAGAAAGGCGGGAGAGAGAAAATGGGGAATTATAGACGAATTAGTCTGACATCGGTGGTGGGGAAGATGCTGGAGTTAATTATAAAAGATGAGAATAGCCGAACATATAGATAGCAGTAACAGGATCGGTCCGAGTCGGCATGGATTTACGAAAGAGAAAATCATGCTGACTCATCTTCTGAATTTTTTGAAGATGTTACTGGGAAAATGGACAAAGGAGAAGTGGATGTAGTGTACCTGGACTTTCAGAAAGCATTTGATAGGTCCACATAGCAGATTAGAGGCAAAATTAGGGCACCTAGTATTAAGGGATCGAGTTCTGACACGGATAAAGAAATGGTTGGCAGAGAGGAAACAAAGAGTAGGGATTAACGGGCTTCCTTTCAGTAGAAATGGCAGGCAGTGACTAGTGGGTACCGCAAGGCTCGGTGCTGAGACCGCAGCTATTTACAAATATACATCACGATGATTGGGAATGAAGGGATGCAAAGTACATTAGCAAATTTGAAGATGACACAAAGCTGGGTGGCAATGTTAACTGTGAGGAGGATACTATGAGAATGAGGGTGACTTGGACAGGTGGGGCAGGTGCATGGCAGAAGACGTTTAATGCGGATAACTTGTGAGGTCATATCCACTTTGGTAGCAAAAATAGGATGGCAGATGATCCATCTCCAATATCAAAATGGGTCCAAGTTGGGAAAAGGGAAGTACAATGGGATCTGGGGTCCTTGTACATCAGTCTATGAAACTAAGCATGCAGGTACAGCAGGCAGTTGAAGAAAACAAATGGCATGTGGCCTTTATAACAAGAGAAATCGAATCTAGGAGCAAAGAGGTCTTCTGCAGTTTGTACAGAGCCATAGTGAGACCACACCTGGAGTATTGTTACAACATTGTAGTTTTGGTCCCCTAATTGAGGAAGGACATTCAATGCTATTGAGGGAGTGCAGCGTAAGTTTACAAGGTTAATTCCCGGGATGGCGGGACCGTCATATGCTGAGAGAAATGGAACAGCAGGGCTTGTGACACTCTGGAGTTTTAGAAGGATTGAGAGGGAATCTCATTGAAACATATAAGATTGTTAAGGGTTTGGACATGCTAGAGGCAGGAAACATGTTCCCGACGTTGGGGGTGTCCAGAACCAAGGGCCACAGTTTTAAGAATGAGGAGTAAGCCATTTAGAACGGAGATGTGGAAACCCTTTTCCTCACATTGATTGGTGAGTCTGTGGCCATTCTCTGCCTCAGAGGGCGATGAAGGCAAGTTCTCTGGATGCTTTCAAGAGAGAGCTAGATAGGGATCTAAAAATAGCGGGAGTCAGGGGATATTGGGGAGAAGGCAGGAACGGGGCACTGATTGGGGATGATCAGCCATGATCACACTGAATGGTGGTGCTGGGCTTGAAGGACCGAATGGCCTACTCCTTTACCTGTTGTCTATATATCTTATCAACATTTTTTAAAAGCAATTCTGATGGCCTCCAAAGACAAATATCCCTGCCTGTCCAACGTGTCCTTATAACCCAAGAGCCTTCAGACCAGAATGAAATGATTGTAAATACTTTTGCACCCTCTCTAATTGCTACAACCTTATTGTGTCAAATGCTGTGTTTAATATCCTGACCTTATGAAAGCATGAGTAACAAACACAATTCTTCACCACCCTGCCTGTCACTGTTGCATCTTCCATGGCTCTGTGTACCTGCAGCCCGAGATCTCTCAGTTCTATAAAGTTCCCCGTTTACTGTGTATGTCCCTGCCTGGTTTGTCTCAGCAAAAGTGCATCACCTCACCTTCACATGAATAAATCCCACCTGCCGTTCCTGAGACGCCCATTGACCCAGTTCACACAGGGATCCCATTTACTCTCAGATAGCATTCTTCACTCGCCACAATGTCAACAAGTTTAGTTCCATCTGCAAATGGACTAACCGTGCAACTGCATGCACACCCAATCATGTATATAAATAAGGAACAAACAGTGGACTCTGTCTCCAGTCTGAAAAACAACCCTCTACCAACATCCTCTGTCTGCGACCTTCAGGTAAATGTTGTATCCATCGGCTAGTTCAACCCCGGATTCCATGAGATCCAACCTTCTAGAGCGGCCTCTCTCATGCGGTGTGTGGAAGTTGCATTTCTCAGAGGGCAGTGAATATCTGGAATGTTGTGTCCAACCTGGTGGTAAAATGCCGAGTTATTGGATATGTGCAACTTGGCTACAAATAAATATTTGATTGATCGAATATTTAAGATTATGGGGAATTCGCACAGAAAAGGAATTGGTGGCAGCTTAGATCAGCCATGATCACATTGAATGGAGGGGCAAGCCTGAGGAGCGGATCCTAATCCTGCTCCTGTTTTCTTGTGTTCCTGTGTACTGTTAAATTGACAAGACTTGACACAGAGTAAAATGCAGCAAAGATTAACAATACTTTGTTCCTGGGACAATGAGTTTGCTGTGGCGGGGTGAAATTGAGTAGACTAGGACTGTGTACTCGAGAGTTCGTGTGTATGCGAGGAGATCTCAGTGAAACACAAAGTTCTTACAGGCTCAGTGTGCTGGATGCAGGGAGGATGTTTCCCCTGTCTGAGGGGTCTAGAGAAATGGGCAGCATCTCAGAATGTGGGCCCGCACCATGTAGGACAGAGATAAGGAGACATTACTGCACGGCGAGACTGTGGAACCTTAGGAATTCCCTGCACCATTGGCTGTGGTGACTCAGTCATTCAGTGTTCTTGGAGCAGAGAGCCATGGTTGCACATTACAGCGTCAGCCCTTTGGCCCATCATGTCCATGTCCACCTATTTCCCATCTTTACTAATCGATTTGCCCACATTACATTGGTATTCTTCTGCACCTCACCTAGATAAGTGCCTCACATATAATGATTAGATCTCACCACAGCCTCCTCTGTAGCATGTTCCAGATATCAACGATTCTCAGTGTAAAGAAAACTTCCAAACTCAGATCCACTGAAAAAATACTTGCTCTCAAGATAAACCTGCACTCCCTTGATTTGATTACCCTGCTGCACCACCGATCTCTGCTGCACTCCACCAGGCACAGACCTCCATGCAGAAAAACTCATCATTCTACCGCTACCTTCTACCTTCAACCACCAAAGCCAATTTTTGGATCCATTTCACCAGCTCGCCTTGGATCCCACCTGCCTTCACTTTCTAGACCATCCTTATATGCGGAACATTGTCAAGTCCCTCAGTAAAGATCATATATTGGTGCAACAATGTGATCAGTGTGTTCTTGGTTGTACACAACCCATCAAATCCACCTGTGAATTCCCCTCTCTTTCAGCGACCCTTCAACCACAAGTCTCCACCCATTCTGTCTAACACCCGATTATTGAACATTGAATTTTCTCAATTCTGTTAACCTTGCTGTCTCCTTCCCTTACCCCGCCTCTCCCTCAGCCCTCGGGCCCTGGCATTCCCTCTATCTCTATCTCCCTACGCCCCCCACCCTAGTCGCACTAGCTTCTCATTTTCACACCACAAACAGCTTACAATGGCTTGTTCCCTTTATCATCGATACTTTTTTGCATATCTTTCATTCATTGTTCTTTATCTCTCCACCGTTATATCTCTCGTTTCCCTGAACCCTGACCACTCTAAAGAAGGGTCTCTCGACCCGAAACGTCGCCTATCTCCTTCGCTCCTTAGATGCTGCTGCACCCGCTGAGTTTCTCCAGCTTTTTGTGTAACACCCCGATTATTCAACCTCTGCTTCCTTCCATGGTCCAAGCCACTCCCTCTCGTCTCTCACCCTCCACTCAAAGTAACAGGAGCGGGTCATCTGGTCCCTCTATGTCCTCCCCCCATTCACAATGAATCATGGTGACTCCACCCCACACCTCCACCTCTCATTTAACAACCTCACATTACCGCTCTCCTCAATATCACTTTCCTCCGATCTGCCTCCATATCTGAATAGCCCGCTTCATTCCTCCATCCCCGCCTCAATCTCACAATCCTCCTCACTCTCCACACTCGTCCTCCCAGTCCACCCTCCCCCATTTCCCCTCGTCATCCCTGGATAAAAGCTCTGGGAAAGATGTGTGTTGTCCACCGGGTGTGGTTGGGGTGAAACCCCGGGCAAGGTTTCAGGTGTCCGCCCGCCTGTGCCTGAGGCCGAGCGGCATCTCCCCCGGTCCCGGGCCCCGCGCTGCCCTGAGTCTCCCCCCCGACCCACCCCCGGGGACTCTCTGATTCTCTGCTTCTCCCCCCAGTCTCCGTCACCCTGGATGTGGAAACAGCGCATCCGCGGCTCGAGGTGTCTGAGGATCGGAAGAGGGTGAGATGGACCTGGACCCGGAGGAGGTCTCCCTGACACCGGGAAGAGGTTTACAGACAGTCCGCGTGTGTGCTGGGATTGGAGGGGGATTCACATCAGGGAGACATTACTGGGAGGTGGAGGTGGCGGGGAGTGAGTGGTGGAGTCTGGGAGTCGCCGCAGAGTCTGTGGAGAGGAAGAGACGGGTCAGACTGACCCCGGAGACTGGAGTCTGGAGCATCGGGCGGGGGTGGTTGGGTGACAAGTTTGATGCATTCACGTCCCCTCCATCCCCTCTCCCCGCCCGTCCCATCCCCGGAGGGTGGGAGTTTATCTCAGTTACGAGTCCGGGACAGTTTCATTTTTACGACGCGGACACCAAGTCCCATCTCTCCACACCTTCAATGGGAATAAAATTCACGGAGAAACTTTATCCTTTCTTCTGGACTCTGAGTGGAGAACGGGCTGAGAATCTGCTCCGGGTTCCGCTCCGGGTGTGTAAAAGGGTCGGGTCCCGGGACCGGCGTCAGGAGCAGGGCTCAGGGGCTGTGGGGCAGAAACCCAGTGGACGACAGGTCGGCGCTGAACGGCTCCTATTTTAATCCCCAAATTCCGCGTCATAAAAGTGAGCGTGGAAATAAAACCAGGGGGAATGTAAATGTGGGAAGAGTGAAATAAACAGCAACTGAAAATCAGAGCTGTCTGTCTGTCGCTCCGTTCATTTCAACAACGCGTTAACTGCGTCACTTCTTGCTTCCGCCACTAGATGGCAGCAAAGCCACGTGGTGCGAACCACAGACCAGCTGTAACTGAGAATTAACTTTGACAATTGTAGAAACAGCGGGAATCCTGATTTAATAGTGCATTTTGTGACCTGTTACCACAGCTGCGGCCCAACCAAATGCATGCTGAAAATGTGGAATTAAAGGAGATAAATTTGTTAATTCATCACTACCGCTACCCAAGACTACTTAATGTAGGAAGTGGGTGTAAATATTAAAGCATACAGTAAGGGTGGGGTTAATGATGCTTCTCTACTATGATTGGTTCACATGCAATAACGAATCTACATCCTTCCCCGTAAAGAGCGAATGTGGGAGGGAGGCAGTGAACCTGGAAGGGAGAAAGCGGCAGGGGACACTTTAGGTGACCGATAGGGTTGAGCATGCGGGAGGGGGGGGGGGGGGGGGGGGGTGGTAGTGTTGTTTGTTAGATGTGGTCACCGGTCGAGGCGGAGAATGGGACACGCTGGGACTAGTGGTGGCCACGGCAGCAGAGGGTTTGAACAGCAGGGTGGAGCAAAGGCAGTCGGCTAGTGGCGGACAAGGGTTCTTTTACAAGCAGCGAGTGTTGGCGGCTCCGTCTGTACGGGGCACCAATCGACGTCGACACGGTAGGAGCGGGGTTCCTTAGACGGGCCGACAACGAAACCTAGATCGGGAATGTCCCACACTAGTCTGCAAACGGACGACGCGGCCTTGCAGTAGCAGTTTCAGCAGTTTGCTGGACTTGTCATAGGATCGTTTTCTTGATGTTGTGTTTCTCCTGGATGCGCTTCTAGACCGCGGCTGGCTTAAACACCTGTGGCACCAGCTTCTGCCTGGGCAATTGGTATCGGAGGTCGTGTTGTCCGATACATCAGGCGTTGGGTTGGTGAGCCTAGGAACCCCGTCTCTAGAGATGTTTCTGAGATTAAAAGGTCTAGATACACATCCGACTTGGCCAGGTGGGAGCTTCCATTGGTTGTTTTGCGCTCCTGACGGCCCGTTCAGCGAGCCTGTTACTTTGAGAGTATTCAGGGCTGTTTGTGACATGGTGAAGTTCCATCGGTTGACAAAGTGTTTGAATGCGTGACTGGTAATTGTCTTCCGTTGTCAGTTTGCTGTCGGACTGGTGGGCCCAATAATGGAAAAGTGTCCGTGTAGCTTTTATAAATGACCATTCTTGGATGTGATGGTGGGCAGTAAATCGAGTTTCGAACCAGTTAGAGTAGGAGTCAATGAGGACTAGGTAGTGTTTACCTTGCCATTCGAAAATGTCTGATGCCAGTGATGTCCAAGGCAGTGCTGGTGGGGAGTGTTGTAGCAGAGGCTGTTTTCTGTTGGTGTGGTGCCAAACTGTTGCAGATGGGACAGGAGGCTGTTCTGTCCGATATGTACTTGGCCATACTGGGTCAGTAGAACATGCTTTGTGCGTGGGCTAACGTTGGCATTGGTACCTGGGAGACTCTTTGTAGTGTTCGTCTTGTAAGGATGAAGGGATCACAACTTTGTGGCCTTAACTATGACACCGTCCTGTATTACCAGCTCGTTGCGGACTAGGAAGTACGGCTGCACCTCCAGTGGTGTGCTGGATTGTCTGTCTGGCCAGCCTCTTTTGATTATGGATGAGAGTAGCTGAAGAGTGCCATCGGCAGCTGTGTGTTCAGCTAGATGGTGCTAGCGTTCTGTGGGAACGAAGTCGATCTTGAGAACCATAAGCTCATCGCGTTCATAGGAATGTCGTTCACTTGGATGCACGTGGTGCACGAGAGAGAGTGTCAGCAACGAGCATGTCCTTTTCCAATTTTGTAAATGATTCTGAAGTGGAACCCGCTGGGGCTGCATCAATCATGCGCTGCAGTCGTGCAGTGCTGCGTGTATAGGTGTGTTCAGGATGGTTACAAGTGGTTGGTGGTCTGTTTCGACTGTGAAAGTGTTCCCAAAGGTGAAGTCCTTGAATTTTGAACAAGCGAAGACAAAGCTGGCAGCTCTTTCTCGATCTGTGCATAGCGCTGTTCGGTGTCCATCATAGTGCGTGAGGCATAAGATACAGGTAGTACAGTCCCATAGGCAGACATTTGAAGGCAGGCTGCGCCCAGCCCGTATTGTGAGGCATCGCAGGTTGTCATGACTGGATGCTTCAGGTCGAAGAATGTCAGGGTGGAAGCGATTGCCAGCTTTGGTTTTAAAAAAAAAATTGAATATTTGTTGATGATGCTGGTACCAGGTCCACTCAGTGTCCTTTCATGTGAGTTGTCTAAGTGGCGAACTCAGTTCGCTGAGATTCGGTATGAACTTTCCCAGATAGTTCACCATACCCAGAAATCGTTGTAGGCTTAACACGTCGTTGGGGCTGGCAACAGCTGATGGCAGCAGTTTTCTTCAGGTCAGGCTTAAGACCACCAGGAGTGAAAATATGTCCAACATTGGCGACCTCTGGAACCCAGAACTTGCATTTCGTAGGGTTGAATTTCAGGTTGATCTCACGTGCCCTGTCCGTAATACACTTTAGCTTGTTGTCATGCTCCGCTTTGTCCTTGCCATACACCAGGATGTCATCTACAATGATTCCTTCGAACAGCTGTTCCATGGTTCTTTGAAAAACCTCGCTGGCCGAGTTGATGCCGAATGGCATTCTAAGAAATTTGAATCTGCCAAATGGTGTGGCAAACGTGGTGAGGTTTGATGACTCGTCATCCAGTGGTATCTCACAGAACGAGCTTTTTTGCGTCAAGTACAGAAAATACTGTTGCATGCCCGATTTGTGCAGCAACGTCATCGACAGTTCTCACAGTGCAGGCGCCTGATGGCGGTGTTCAAGTCTTTTGGATTAATGCACACGCGGAGCTCGTTTTTGTCTTTCTTATAAATGACAAGCATGGTAGAGACCCAGTCTGTGGGTTCGCTGATTTCGGCTAGTACACTCATGGAGACCATGTTTTTTAATTCACTCTCAATTTTGTCTCGCATGGCATGTGGCACACGGTGGGGGGCTGATTGATGAAGGGCAATGTGCCAAAATCCTTCTCGACCTCATCCACCTGCGACTTGACCTTCACGTTCAAGTGAGTTTATTGTCATGTGTCCCTGATAGGACAATGAAATTCTTGCTTTGCTTCGGCACACAGAACATAGTAGGCATTTACTACAAAACAGATCAGTGTGTCCATATATCATTATATAAATACATACACACATGAATAAATAAACTAATGAAGTGCAATTAACAGATAATGGGTTATTAATGATCATAGTTTTGTCCGAGCCAGGTTTAATAGCCTGATAGCTGTAGGGAAGTAGCTATTCCTGAACCTAGTCGTTGCAGTCTTCAGGCTCCTGTACCTTCTACCTGAAGGTAGCAGGGAGATGAGTGTGTGGCCAGGATTGTGTGGGTCCTTGATGATGCTGCCAGCCTTTTTGAGGCAGCGACTGTGATAAATTCCCTTGATGGAAGGAAGGTCAGAGCCAATGATGGACTGGATAGCGTTTACTACTTTTTGAAGTCTTTTCCTCTCTAGGGCGCGCAAGTTGCCGAACCAAGCCACGACGCAACCGGTCAGCAAGCTCTCTACTGTGCACCTGCTGAAGTTAGAGAGAGTCCTCCTTGACAAACCGACTCTCCGTAATCTTCTCAGGAAGTAGAGGCGCTGATGAGCTTTCTTAATAATTGCATTAGTGTTCTCGGACCAGGAAAGATCTTCAGAGATGTGCAATCCCAGGAATTTGAAGCTCTTGACCCTTTCAACCATCGACCCGTTGATATAAACGGGACTGTAGGTCCCCATCCTACTCCTTCCAAAGTCCACAATAAGTTCCTTGGTTTTGCTGGTGTTGAGGGCCAGGTTATTGTGCTGGGCACCATAAGTACAGCTGCTCGATCTCTCTTCATACTCTGACTCATCCCATCAGTGATACGTCCCACTACAGTGGTGTCGTCAGCGAACTTGATGATGGAGTTCGCACTGTGCCCGGCTACACAGTCATGAGTATAGAGTGAGTACAGCAGGGGGCTGAGCAGGCAGCCTTGAGGTGCTCCGGTGCTGACTGTTATCGAGGCTGACACATTTCCACCAATACGAATGGACTGTGGTCTGTGAATGAGGAAGTCGAGGATCCAATTGCAGACAGATGCGCAGAGACCCAGTTCTGAGAGTTTGGTAACCAGCTTGGAGGGGATGATTGTGTTAAATGCCGAGCTGTAATCAATAAATAACAGCTGATATATGAGGTTTTATGGTCCAGAGCGGAGTGGAGGGCCAGCGAGATCGCATCCACCATTGATCTGTTGTGGCGGTAAGCGAACTGTAGTGGGTCCAGGTTTTTGTCGAGGTAGGAGTTGATTTGCCCCATGATCAACCTCTCAAAGCACTTCATCACCACAAGCGGTAGTGCCACTGGTCAATAGTCATTGAGGCACGTCACCTTACTCTTCTTGGGCACCGGTATTATTGATGCCCTTTTAAAGCAGGTGGGGGACCTCAGACCTCAGAAGTGACAGGTTGAAAATGTCCGTAAAACCTCCAGCCAGTTGGTCCGCACAGGTTTTTAGAACATGACCGGGTATACCATCAGGTCCAGGCGCTTTTCAAGGGTTCACCCCTCAGAAGGATTTCCTGACGTCTGCCTCTGTGACTGAGACTGAAATACCATCACAGTGAATGGGGGCTCGGGAAGGCACATCAGTATTCTCCCTATCAAAGCGTGCGTAAAACGCATTGAGATCGTCAAGGAGTGCAGGTACAGGTTCAAGGAACCATGCACCTGCACTCCTAGATCCTTCTGGTCTATAACACTCCCTAGAGGCCAACCATTCGCTGTGTAGGTCCTGCCCTTGTTAGACTCCCAAAATGCAATATCTCACACGTCTCTGTATTAAATACCATCAACCATTCCTCAGCCCACCTGGCCAATCGATCCAGATCCTGCTGCAAACTTTCACAACCATCTTCATGATCTGCAAAGCCACCCACTTTTGTATCATCAGCAAACTTACTAATCTTGCCCTATATGTTCTCATCCAAATCATTGTAGATGACAAACAGTAAAGGGCCCAGCACCAAACCCTGAGTCGCACCACTAGCCACAGGTCTCCAATCCGAGAAGCAACCTTCCATCACCACCCTCTGCTTCCTATCGTGGAGCCAATTTGCTATCCATTCAGAGTCCGGGACAGTTTCATTTTACGACATGGACATCAAGTCCCATGGCCACATCTTCACAGGGAATAAATTCACGGATAAACTTAAATACCAGTGCGGCAGTGTGTGTTGTCCATGTCAGATCCTCTGTGATGCGGACTCCCAGGTATTTAAAGCAGCTCACCCTATCCACAGTAGTCCCATTTATCTCCAGTGGCATGTACGTCCTCGGATGTTGTGCCCTTCTAAAGTCCACAATCAGCTCCTTAGGTTTTGTGACATTCTGTTGTCCTGACACCAGAGTGCCAGATCAGCCACTTCCTCCGGGTAGGACTTCTCATCGTTATCGGAGATCAGACCCACCACCACAGTGTCATCAGCAAACTTGACGATTGAGTTGGAGCTGAACCTGGCCACACAGTCATGTGTGTACAGGGAGTACAGTAGGGGGCGAAGGGTGCAACCCTGGGGGGATCCTGTGTTCAGGGTGAGGGGGTTGGATGTATGTCTCCCCATCTTGACCACCTGGGGTCCTGGCGGTGAGAAAGGTGAAAGATGAAATGCAAGGTGAAACAGACCTCCCATTTCAGATCTAATACTGATGATGAATTATGTTCAACCCGAGTCATTAACTCTGTTTCTCTCTCTACAGCCGCTAACCGACCTGCTGAGTATTTCTTGGATCTTATGTTTTTATTTCAGGTACTGTGGAGCAGCGGGTAGAGCCACTGCCTCACGGGGCCAGAGACCAGGGTTCAACCCTTACGATTATTTAGAGTCCACGCCGAGAACAACGGATACAGTAGATGTGGCTGGAGGAGGTGCAAGTGAACATCTGCCTCACCTGAAAGGACTGGTGGCTTCCCTGAATGGACTCTAGGGAAGTCATATAGGGACAGGTGTTGCATCTACTGGACTCCTATCCATCGGCGAGAGCAAGTGCAGTCTGGGCAATCGTTTCACTGAGCACCGATCGTCCGCATTGGCCTACGCAATCTCATGGTTATCAAACGTTTTTACTCTCCTTCCCATTCTGACATTTCTGCCCTGGGCCTCCTCCACTGTCAGAGTGAGGCCACATGCAAATTGGAGGAACAGCACCTCATATTTCGCTTGAGCAGCTTGCAACCCAGCAGTATTAATATTGAATTCTCGAATTTCAAGTAACCCTTTCATTCCCTCTCCCCCTACCCAACATAGGTGTGAGGGATAAAGTGATTAAACCCCATTAAAGTAAGGAGTTTTAAAGAGAATCCGAACTGAGAGGGGCTGGAGAGAGGATTCTGACACAGCTGTGTCTGAAGGTTGCCAGACCCATCCTTGAGTCCTTGAGTAAGAAGTAATAGCATTGTATAGCAGTAGAAGGGAGTGATGTAGAGAGATCCCTATCAGTGGAATGGAGTGATAGATGGGACCCTTGTCACTATAGCTTAGCTTTAGTACTGATATAGGAGAACTGAGAGGGTTCACTAGGAGGTGAGTAAACTGAGCATGCTTAATAGAATAAATGAATATTACAACACACCCCTGGTCAAGAAACTGCTCATTACCATGAACATGTTTGAACATGCGATGTATGATATGGGAGGTGCGAGGGGATGTACGGTGGGATGTAGCTACAGATTGTGCACCTCAGACCCTGGTTGGAGAAGGGTCCAGAGGGGAGGTTGAATGTAGAATTCTGTGTATAAAGGGGGATGACTTCTTTGGCTTCGGTGTGTCTCGATTTGGAGAGGCACCCGGGTCTGCAGAGTCGAGAGGAATAAAGAACTCTTGCTTCCAAGATTTAGCCTTTGAGCATTAATTGTGAGCACAAAGCGTATCTCACAAATTGGGGGCTCGTCCGGGATCACCACTCCGGCTGCTTGGTGGAGGCAAAGAAGGAGGGGAAGGTGCACCCTGCTGATTTCAGCAGTCTCCGATCTCCTTGCTTGCCATCAGCAGTTTGAGCGAGTGATATTCGGTGGGAAAGACTCGGGAAGCAAGAGGGGGTGTAAGGTAAATACGTACGGGACGGTCGAGCGATTCTTGTGCACAGGACCCAGGTAAGAAAAGCGACTATTCAGTATTGCCTGGGCGGCCGGGGTCTGTCGGACGGGAATAGTCTGACGAGACGATGGGAAACCGGAACGGGAAAAGTAAGGGTCCGGGGAACCAGGATGAGGCTCATACTGATATGGAGCCTAACATTCCGCCCGATAGTCCGTTGGGGCGAATGTTGTATGGATGGGGTGAAGGGAACACCCGGGGTAAGAGTAAGGAAACTATGATAAAGTTTTGTTACTTTGAGTGGCCAAAGGAGCCTATTCGAGGGAGCGCAGTGTGGAGCGCAGTTGGGTTCAAATGAGGACTGGGTGGGACAGGCGTTGAATGTTTTTGTGAATGAAAGACAAACGCTGAATCAAATAGAAAAGGAATATGCCCAGTGCTGGAAACCCAATAATGGGATGTTTCCGTTAAAGACGGAAAGAGAGCAGGATGAACCTGACTGGCCACCAATTGGTGATGATCACCTACGGAGACTGCCCCCGGCATATGAATCCCAGCCCCCAAATATATCCCCATCAGCGCCGGCTGCATCTGCCCAGGAGGTCCCACTAAGCCAGAGCGGATCGGCAGTAAACCTGTCCGCTCCTGTCTCAGAAGAGACAGATAACAGAGAATTACAGAAAGTAGAATGTGAAGGAGAGAGCCAGTCAGATAAGGAAGAGAAAATAAAAAGTGAGGACAAGGATGGGACGGGTGTCCCAGGCAGTAGTCGGAGGACGCGATCTCAAACGAGGGCAGCGGAACAGAGATTAGAACGATCTGTTCAAATGAAGCCCCTCAGGGAGGTCCCGTTAGGGGGAAATGCCGGGGGGATGGGATTTGTAAATGTGCCTCTCACCAGTATGGAGGTGAGGAACTTTAAAAAGGAGATGAAAAGTTTATTGGAAGACCCCTTGGGACTGGCTGAACAAATAGATCAGTTCCTAAGGCCAAATGTTTATACATGGGAGGAAATTATGTCGATAATGGGAAGTTTGTTTACTTCAGAAGAAAGGCAGATGGTCAGACAGGCGGGAATAAAGGTCTGGGATAAGGGGTTGCCGGTTGACGCGGAAGTAGCAGATGCGGGAGCAGTAAAATATCCCATTACTGCTCCGAATTGGAGTAACCAAACAGGGGAAGGAAGAAACAGTATGAGAAATCTCAGGGAAATAATAATTAAGGGAATCAGAGAGGCCGTTCCCAAGGGACAAAATTTTGAACGGGCTTTTGAAAATCAGCAGAACAAGGACGAACCTCCGACAGTGTTCTTACAAAGGTTAAGGAGGAATGTCCAGCAGTATTCGGGGATAGACCCTGATACGGCCGCAGGTCAGCAGTTGTTAAAGGTTAATTTTGTAACAAAATCATGGCCGGATATTAGAAAGAAATTGGAAAAATTGGAAGATTGGAATGAAAAACCATTGAATCAATTGTTAACAGAGGCTCAAAAGGTATATGTAAGACGGGATGAGGAGAAGCAGAAGGGAAAGGCAAAAATGATGTTGCAAGCAGTACAACAAGGAGTACAGAAGGGGGGAATCGAAGGTGATAGAAGGCCGGGTGCTCATGGAGACCGGGAAAGGGGAAGCGGTAGTATTGGAGGACGAGGAAGAGGTGAATGGGGGGACCGAAGTAGGGGTCCCCGGGAAAACAAGGAACAAGAATCAAGAAGATGGTGCACGGGGCCACCCCGGTGTTATTATTCTAAAGAGGAGGGTCATTTCAGGAGGGAATGTCCCAAGCTACGACGGGAGGTGCAGTCGTACGCACTCATGGAGGAAGAATAGGGGAGTCAGGGGTTCCGCTCCCTGGGGTGTATGGGATACACACGGGAACCTCTGGTAAACTTGAGATTAGGACCCCAGGGAGAGGATATGATATTTATGGTAGATTCGGGAGCAGAGAGATCGAGTGTAACTAAGGTACCAGAAGGAATGAGATTGGGTAAAAAACAGGTTAGAATCTCAGGGGTAGAAGGGAAAGTGATGACATTACCCGAGGTAGAAGGGGTGGTGGTAAAATATGAGAATCGGGAAACTACGGAAGATTTAATCTTGGTACCCCAGGCAGGGATAAATTTGATGGGGAGGGATTTACAAATCCAATTAGGAATGGGAACAGCCCTCGTAGGGGGACAGATAATAGTCCAATTGTATAAATTGACCACAGAGGACGAGGGAAGAATAGTCCCGCAGGTGTGGGCCAAGGAAGGAAACCGGGGAGGGCTGCAGATCCCACCCTTGAAAATAGCTCTGAAAAAAGAAAGTGAGGCAGTACGGGTAAGGCAATATCCAATTTCTATGGAAGGAAGGAGAGGACTTCAGCCAATTATAGAGAACTTACTAAAGGACGGTATATTAGAGAGTTGTATGTCCCCATATAACACCCCCGTACTCCCCGTAAGGAAGACCGACGGGACGTTCAGATTGGTCCAGGATCTCAGGGAATTAAATAAGGTAGTTAGAATGCGACACCCGGTAGTCCCGAACCCGTATACCATAATGGGACGGATACCCCCGAATCACAAGTGGTTCAGTGTGGTAGATTTAAAAGACGCTTTTTGGAGCTGTCCCCTGGCTGAAGAGAGCAGGGACCTTTTTGCGTTTGAATGGGGAAAACCCAGAGACCCAAAGGAAACAGCAGTATCGGTGGACTGTGCCCCCTCAGGGATTTACGGAGTCCCCAAACCTGTTCGGACAAATATTAGAACAAGTACTAGGGGACGTTCCGAGGACTGATGAGACACAGCTGTTGCAGTATGTGGACGATCTATTACTATCAGGGGAAGAAGAGGAGGCAGTTAGGGACGCAACAATAACCCTCCTGAACTTTCTGGGGGAAAAGGGGTTGAGAGTGTCTAAAAGTAAATTACAGTTTGTAGAACGAGAAGTTAAATATCTAGGACACCTGATAAGCGATGGGAAAAGGAGAATAAACCCGGAAAGGATAGAGGGAATTACCGGACTGCCAATGCCGAACAATAAGAAGGAGATTAGGAAGTTTCTTGGACTGATTGGATATTGTAGATTATGGATAGATGACTATACCCGACAGGTTAGGTTTCTATATGATAAATTAGGTGAAGAAAACGACAAAGTAAAGTGGGAATCCGGGGACGAACACCAGTTTAGGAAACTAAAGAACAGTTTAATCACTGCCCCAGTACTGGCTCTCCCGTCTATTGACCAGCCATTCCATCTTTTTGTGAATGCAGAAAATGGAATTGCGCTGGGAGTACTAACCCAAGAGAAAGGAGGGAAGCGGCAGCCCGTCGCGTTCCTCTCCAAACTCTTGGATCCAGTATCGCGGGGATGGCCAGTATGTATTCAAGTGGTAGCAGCAACAGCAGTGTTAGTGGAAGAAAGTAGGAAATTGACATTCGGAGGAAACCTGGTGGTGTTCACTCCCCACACGGTCCGGACGATACTAACTCAGAAGTCCAGTCGGTGGCTGACGGATTCTAGAATCTTGAAGTATGAGGTTATACTTATGGAAAAGAATGATTTGACTATTGTAACGGATAAAAACTTGAACCCCTCTCAGTTTTTGTACTCGGCAGGTGCTGAGCAGGAAGGGGAGTTACCCAAACATGATTGTAGTGAGATAATAGAACTCCAGACAAAGAGTAGGGAAGATTTAGAGGAACGACCGCTTGAGAAAGGGGAAAGATGGTTTATTGATGGTTCTTCCCGCTGTATAGATGGAAAAAGGTATAGTGGGTATGCTATAATAACAGGAGAAGGGTTTGAAAAAGTGGAAACAGGCAGGTTGCCAGGAAGTTGGTCAACACAAACGTGTGAACTGTATGCATTAATGAGGGCATGGGAACTATTGAAAGGAAAAAAAGGAACTGTGTATACGGACTCCAAGTATGCCTTTGGGGTTGTACACACCTTTGGGAAAATCTGGAAAGAAAGAGGGATGATTACAGCCAGAGGAAAAGAGTTGGCTCATGAGCAGTTAATTGAAAAAGCTTTGGAAGCACTAAATTTGCCAGAAAGAATAGCGGTGGTCCATGTAGCAGGCCACCAGAGAGGGAATTCGCTGGAAGCTAGAGGGAATAGGGCAGTCGATAGTGCCGCTAAGACAGCGGCGACAGAAGGAACGGTAAAAATGTTGTCTCTGATACCGATGAGAGAGCGAATAGAGAAGATACCTGTATTCTCGCAGGAGGAGGAGGATAAAATGAATGAGTTGGGTGCCCAGCGCTCCATGGACGGGAAGTGGTGGACGCCGGACAAAAAACAAATAATTACTAAAGGATTGACAAGGGATTTGATTAAACAACTACATTCGCAATCGCACTGGGGAGTTCAGGCACTGTGCGACACGATACTACGGACTTATGCATGTAGAGGCATTTATACTTTAGCCAAGCAGGCGGTGTCTGGTTGTGTAGTGTGTCAAAGGGTGAATAAGTACGTAATGAGAGCTGTCCCAGGGGGAGGACAACAATTGGCCATTAGACCCTTCCAGAGAATACAGGTGGATTTCACAGAACTACCAAAAGTACAGCAGTGGAAATATCTTCTGGTTATAGTGGATCACTTCACCAGGTGGGTAGAGGCATTTCCCACGATAAATGCCACTGCCCAGGTGGTCACTAAGATACTACTGGAACAGATCATCCTGCGGTATGGAGTTATTGAATCTATAGATTCAGATCGAGGAACACATTTTGCTTCCAAGGTGCACCTATTAATTTGTCGCGCCTTGGGAATAAACTGGAAGCTGCATACTCCATGGCACCCCCAGAGTTCGGGGAGAGTGGAACGGATGAATGCCACTCTAAAAATTCAGATAACTAAATTAATGGAGGAGACAGGGCTACCCTGGACTAAATGTTTACCAATTGCTTTATTACGAATACGGACGGCACCACGAAAGGATATTGCAGTGTCTCCTTATGAAATGTTGTTTGGATTGCCTTATTTTGGGAAGGTGGAAGGCACACCAACCTTTGAGGGAAGTGATGTGTTCTTGAGGAACTATTTACTGGCAGTGTCTCGTTCCCTTACAGAATTAAAAGCTAAAGGACTATTGGCTCAAAGCCCACCACTCGACTTTCCAATACATGCTGTAAAGGCCGGCGACTGGGTACTGGTCAAGAATTGGAAGGAGGAGAAACTCCAGCCCAGGTGGACCAGCCCATACCTAGTATTACTGACAACCGAGACAGCAGTACGAACAAAAGAAAAAGGGTGGACCCAAGCAATCCGGGTTAAAGGACCCGTTGATCCACCAGCCCCTGATGAGGAGGAACAGTGGATGGTGAAGCCAGGAAATAAACCCCTAACATTAACTTTAAAAAAAAAAGAATTGAAAATATAACTGACAGTATGAAAGGAGCAGTCGTGGTATTGTTTGCTTTGCATGTAATTATGGTAAAAGGTATTAATAATTGTGATAAATGTTATCATCCTATCAAATACAGAGGGCGGACAACCAGATCATTTACCTATCATTCCCATGTGAACAATACATGCTATAACCTGAAGACTAGAACCATTTGTGAAGAGGGGGGAGAGAAGTATTTGATGGTAGGGAATAGGGGGTATATAGGGAGGTTTGGGTACGTTACCTGCCCAAAGGGAGAGAGATGGGTTTGTGTAACCAAGGCAGGACAGTTAGGTTTCCCTTTCCAGGTCGTAAAATGGGCAATAGATCAGATGAAAGAGGAAGTAATAAAGATTTTACAGAAGTAGTAGTAACCAAGCCTCCCCCTCCCCACCTACTCAGCCTCAAGTGCACCAGACACTGTACGAAGAAATAAAGAAGCAGATTGAGATCCCTGAAGGAGAAAAAAACCTGTTTGTGGACTTGGCCCTCCGGATAGCTGGAACCCTGAATGTGACTAACTGCTGGGTCTGTGGCGGACCACTGATGAGTTCACGTTGGCCGTGGAGAGGATCCATTGTTGAAGTATGGGACCTGATGGAGTGGAACCTGACAGCTGGACAAGACCGAGATCCCCAGGCATGGGGCCTGACAGACGCTCCGGTTGGGATTGAGTGTATCGCTAGGCCCTGGGCAAAGGATGCCGTCCTAGTAGGCAGCAGCCCCTGCCAGCGCATCGTCACCCAGTGGCCAAATCAGTCCCGAGTGTGGTGGCCAGAGGAGCCTAAATGGTATCCAACTAAGAAATACGGGAGAAACTGCGCTATCTGGATGAAGACCGATGGAATGGAATCAACTGGACTATGGAACTGCACCGGCAACAACCCTTATCAAGGAATCCCGGTGTTGCAAGACATAAGGAACAAGGTTACCTCTAGTGGACCGGCCCCTGAAGGAATGTTATGGATATGCGGATATAAGGCATACTCGGTGTTACCAATAAATTGGAGCGGGACTTGCTTTATTGGACTGGTACAACCAGGATTTTTTCTGTTAAACACCGAAGAAGGGCGGTCGCTAGGAACACCTGTATTTGACGACCTATATCGGAAGAAGAGGAAAATAGACATTGGAGAATGGGAAGATGATGAATGGCCACCAGCAAGAATCATCTCATACTATGGACCAGCCACTTGGGCACAGGATGGATCCTGGGGCTACCGAACCCCAGTATACATGTTAAACCGGATCATAAGACTTCAGGCAGTACTGGAGGTAATTACCAACCAAACTGCGGGGGCACTGGAGATGCTGGCAAAGCAGCAGACACAGATGAGAGCAGCAATATACCAGAATCGGTTGGCCCTAGATTACCTCCTGGCAGAAGGAGGGGTATGCGGGAAATTCAACCTCTCTAATTGCTGTTTAAACATCGATGATAATGGACAGGCAGTGATGGACATATCAGAAGGGATCCGTAAGTTGGCACATGTTCCAATACAAAAGTGGAATTCGATTATGGGAACCCAATGGTGGGATTCCATCCTCGGATGAACATGGTGGAGAACGGTGGGACTCATGTTTCTATGTGCAGTGGCTGGACTGATCTTTATCCCCTGTTGCATCCCTTGTTTTAGGGAACTTATTACAAGGAGTATAAGTCAGATGCAGGCTGTAGTCATGCCAATGGGAGAGAAAGGGGAAATACTGAAAATTATGATAATGCGGCCAGGGGAGGTCCATGATCTACAGGAAAAGAAGATTAGGACAATGTTACGTCAATTCGAGTTAAGGGAACTTGAAATTGGGGTTTAATCAGTAGATGCGTAGCAAAAGAAAAAGGGAGGATTGTGAGGGATAAAGTGATTAAACTCCATTATAGTAAGAAGTTTTAAAGAGGATTCAAACTGATAGGGGCCAGGGAGAGGGTTCTGACACAGCTGTGTATAAAAGTTACCAGACCCATCCTTGAGTAAGAAGTGATAGCATTGTATAGCGGTAGAAGGGAGTGATGTACATAGATCCCTATCAGTAGAATGGAGTGATAGATGGGACCCTTGTCACTATAGCTTAGCTTTAGTACTGATATAGGAGAACTGAGAGGGTTCACTTGGAGGTGAGTAAAACTAGGATAGGTCATGAGCAACTGAGCATGCTTAATAGAATAAATGAATATTACAACACACCCCTGGTCAAGAAACTGCTCATTACCATGAACATGTCTGGACATGCGATGTATGATGTGGGAGGTACTGGGGGGGATGTACCTACAGATTGTGCACCTCAGACCCTGATTGGAGAAGGGTCCAGAGGGGAGGTTGAATGTAAAATTGTGTGTATAAAGGGGGATGACTTCTCTGACTTACTGTGTCTCAACTTGGAGAGGCACCCGGTCTGCAGACTCGTAAAATAAAGAATCTTGCTTCCACGATTTGGTCTTTGAGCAGTGATTGTGAGCACAAAGCGTATCTCACAATGAGGATATGTAAATGGGAGCAGGGAATGAAATTGGAAAAAATAATCCAAGTGAGGAAAATAATGCTGAATTCACTGAACTTCTCGCTACTTTGGCGGCGCCAGAAACGTGGTGCCTCTCTCTGTACTGCCTGGGTGAGGTCTGTATTTTACCGGATTACATGCAAAACAAAGAATGTCACCGTCCCTTGATACATGCGACAATAGAGTATAATTGGATCATTGAGTTGGATTCAAGTTTGCACATGAGACTGTTAAATACAATAACAGTGTTTGCTATAGAACGAATGTTATTGTGCAGCCTAATATAATGAACAAGTCACGATAGGAAACACGGATTATTTAGTTTAAGGGAATGAAATTGACCCGAAGCTGATTACAAATGACATCGGCTTTCTGGTCAGGGCTGTGATTGACGGGGCTGAGCCGCCTCCCCTCAGCCGGGCCCCGCCCCTTTCATTGATGTTCCGCCGCCGTTTCGCGCCCGAAACCCCATTGACCGCGGGTTGAGCAGCCGCGGCGGGTCCACAGCTCCGGGCTCCCCCGGGTCCTAAAGCCCGTCCACACGTTGTTGTCCGACCTCACTTACCTCCTCTGGCAGCTTGTTCCATTTCCCCACGACCTTCTGTGTGAAAATATTGTTTCTCAGGTTCCGATTAAATCTTGCAACTCTCGCCACAAACCTGTGTCCTCTAGTTCTCGTCTCAACTACTCCGGGTAAAAGACTGTGCATTCATCCTATCCATTCACCTCTTGATCCCATGCACTTCAGCCTCCGGCGCTCCAATTAATTATTGCAGGGGGTCAGCAGTTTCAGCGAATGGGAATGAACCCTTTGAACCAGGAAGTGGCGGATTAAAATGGCTTCGAAAGAGCAGGTCGAGAGTTGGACCGAGGAGGTAGTTTGTCCCATCTGCCTGGATTTCTTCACCGACCCGGTTATACTGGACTGCGGGCACAACTTCTGCCGCTCCTGCATCACACAGAGTTGGGACAGAGAGGGGAGAAACTCCTGCCCGGAATGTAGAGAGGAGTTCACAGACCGCACCCTCAGGGCGAATCGGGCCTTGGCGAGACTGTCTGAGAAAGCTCGAACACTGAGCCTGAATCGGACAGAGAAGGAAAGTAAACTTCAGTGCGAGGAACATCAGGAAGAACTGAAGCTGTTTTGTGAAACTGACAAGAAGCTGATCTGTGTGATTTGTGCAGCCGGGCGGGAACACAAGTCTCACAGCTTCATGCCGGTTAAAGAAGCTGTTGAAACCTACAAGGTAAATGCAAACCGATTTTGATCGCATCATTGTTTAATTCTATCTTTATAATCTAACACTTTTATTCTCTGATTTTCAATCACAATCCCAGGATCAGGTGAAATCTTCCATCCAGTCTCTCACAAAAAATAAATCAGAGATCCAGCGAATGGAGCAGCAACAGAAACAGAAGATTTCTGGAGTTCTGGTGAGGCTTTCCAGTTTCGATTTCCTGATCTTGTGTAGATTTGATCCCTGTGATGCGTGTAATAATAGGGCAGCGCAGTGACACAAGTAGTGCTGCTGTCTCCTAGTTCTGGTGAGCGGCTTCAATTCTGACCTCGGGTGCTGCCCGTGTGGTTCACGCCTTCTCCCTGTGACCACGTCGGATTCCTTCCACGTCACCAATACACGCTGGTTCAATGGTCAATCGGCGACTGTTATAATCCCTGGGAAAGTGGGTGGTGGGCGGATAAATGGGAATTAATGGGCACGTGAAAAGGAATAGGCAGCAGGGAATTGTATTGGGATAGAGGATTGATGGGTTATAACATTACCCTCACGACATTTCAGAAGCTTTTAGACAAACTGTCTAAATGGCTCTGAAGTCTGATGAAGGATCTCGACACGAAACGTCGCCTATTCCTTATCTCAATAGATGCTGCGTCACCAGCTGAGTTGCTCCAGCATTTTTGTTTGCCTTAGACAAACTATTGAATTGCCAAAGCAAATAAAACATGTACAGACCAAATGTCACCGTTAAAGTCGTGAGGAAACACAATCAGTGACATTATATATTGTTCTTCACCTTTTATTTCACAGGAACAATCACACAACCTTCAGTCCAAGATCACATCCCAGTATGCTGAACTGCACCAGATTCTCACTGAGAAAGAGCAGCGCACACTGGCAGATATCCGGGAGGAAGAGAAGAAGATTCTAAATACAATGGAGACAAATCTTGGAAAGATTCAAGAGAATTTAAAATCCATTCAGGAGGAACTCTTAAAGTTGCAGCAACAGATGGATCTAAAAGATAGTGTGGTGTTTCTGAAGGTGAGGGGTTACACTACAGTTTGGTGAAGTGAAAGTGCAGTCACAAAAATGGTGGTGACATTTCAGAAATAAATGCTGCATTTACCAGTAAATTCAGAATTGAGTAAATGTTCCCTCTGGTCCAGCTGTTGTTGTTCAGAAACTAATTGGCCTCCCGCTGAATCTATGGGATCTCAGGACTGTCTGGGCCAGAATGTAGAGAGGTGTTTATATTATGTGGAGTTTAGAACAATGACAGGTGATCCTATATCTGATCCCAAGGACCACGAATGGGCAGAAGGCAGTGAATATCGGGGAGTCTCCTACCAAGAGACCGAGACATTTTAACATGTTAGACATATTTTAAACCAGAGGAGGTTAAATTTAATTAAAAAATTGGGGAATGGTAATAGATGGGAATGAGGCAAAGAGGAGGGGTTCAGTCCTGGGCTAGATCAACCATGACCACATTGTGGGGATTAACATTGTAATCTAGAACGTGGCGCACACATCATATTGATCATCTATATCCGGTTCCCATCAGCAGTGGGTGTTCACCTTGAGGGAATTAGCTCTGTTTGTTTTGTCCACCTTGTTTCACCATAGAATGACATCCCATTCTACACCATAGACAGACCATTTGGACTTCAAAATGGGGTTAAGTTTCAGGGTTTGCTGGGAGATTTGGTCAAATTGGAATTGCTCTCTGGGACAGGCTGCGAGAGATGCCAGGAAGTCTGGAACTTAGATACAATTTGCAAGCAAAGAATGGGAAGCCTTGCAAATCCTGTCAATCTGCTACTAAATGAATAGAATGGGTTGGATGGCTGCAAACCAGACATACACCTTGTAAATAGCTCGTAAATAATGTTGCAGAGTCTGACTCTGCTAAGTGTTGATTGGATGGGGTGTTGAGCCTTGTCTGAGAGTTCTGTTCATCAGGGTAAATGTTTCCAAGTTGACTTCATCTTGAACTCTGTTGTGAATACAATGTATTGAATTGTTGTTTCATTGGGTTAGGGAAATGCCTGTTATGTATGGGGTTAATCGATATTTGTAATTGGATGATTAAGAGACAACCCCCGTGTGGTTCGGCCCTCGAGTTCGCGGGGCATATAAAAGTCCCTGGTCATGAGGCTCAGGGCCGATCTTCTGGAAGAGCGCTCAGGACCACGTACCCTTCTGGAGTGCCTCTGTCTGTGCGAGGCCTAGAGGGCTTGAACAGATAGACGCAGGGATCGAACCCACGGTGGGATAGGTACAGGTACAGTGAACTTTGACACGCTTTTCGTAGAATAAAAATTTAGTTGATTCAAGTGCTTGATTCAGTGTTTTTACTGAAACTAGACTGGGGGGAAGCTTAGAACCGAGCAATTATCACCGCTTGCATTTAAATTTATCTCTGCTGTTGGTTTCAGTCCCTCAAAGGCAAGTGAGGTCCATGTTCGCATGACTGCATTCCTTTAGGTATTTATTGAAGGCCACGTTACATTTCAACTTTGATTATTGGTCTCCCCTCGATTTGGGATATTATTTCATCCCCACACATTTAAATCCACTGATAATATTAAAGTCCCTCTCATCATTCCTGAAAACATCTCCAGGTGAAATCCCACGACCTGCCCAGTCTTTTCATTAAGTTCCATCCTCTCAGTTATGGTGTCATTCTCATGAATATTCCTTGTGCTTTCAATCATCGTTCTACATCTCTGCGACAATATCTGCTTTCTCTCTGCATGACCGCGGTGATAAGAGTTGGGAAATGGGAATTATCAGAGTGTTGTAGAAATTTGGTGAAATTCCCGCTGTCGGGATGAGGACAGTCCATCTCAGTCAATTGAGATTTGTGTTTTATTTCTTTCAGGAGGAAGCTGGTCGCAAGCGAAGGTAGGACATTGTCTTGACGGAAACAGTGTAAGTGTTTTGTGGAAGACCTTAAAACATTTCTAATGCTCAGTTTATAACAGGCTGTTCAATATTTGCAGGGTTCGTGATGAAGACAAACCACTGTCGGTGGTAGATGAAGCCTTGCCGATTGAAAAGTTTAATTGCCCTGTTTCGTTCAACACGGCATTCAAAGAAACATCTGATGACTTCAAGCAAGGTAATGCTTGTGCCTTTTCCATTATTCTTGTTTCTGATATCTTTAAGCAATACCTAGATGCAAACATTAATGGTCTTTTGGAAGGGAAATTTGATCTACCACTAAACCCATCAGCTGGGAAGCATCACAGAGTCAGACGTTCATACTCTCTTGCTTTGGGTGAAATACTGTGGCTATTCACCCTATCTGTGCACCTTGTATAGATCTTATACACATCTATAAAAACACCCGGATGGGCTCCAAAGACAAATGTCCCTGCCTGTCCATCGTCCCCTTATAACCCAGCCCTTCAGACCTGACGAAATTATCATAAATCCTTTTGCACCCTCTCTAATTTGCTAACATTCTTATTTTGTCAAACGCTGTATTTAATACCCTGACCTATGAAAGCATGAGTGACAAAACACATTCTTCACCACCTTGCCTGTCACTGTTGCATCTTCCATGGGACTGTGTCCCTGCAGCCCGAGATCTCTCAGTTCTATAAAGTTCCCCGTTTACTGTGTATGTCCTGCCCTGGTTTGTCTCAGCAAAGTGCATCACCTCACCTTCACACGAATAAATCCCACCTGCCGTTCCTGACCCCATTGGCCCCAATTCACAGGGATCCCATTTACTCTCAGATAACCTTCTTCACTCTCCACAATGTCACCAATTTTAGTTCCATCTGCAAACTGACTAACCGTGCAACCTACATACACACCCAATCGTGTATATAAATAAGGAACAACAGTGGACTCTGTCTCCAGTCTGAAAAACAACCCTCTACCCACCATCCTCTCTCTGCGACCTTCAGGTAAATGTTGTTTCCATCGGCTAGTTCACCCCGGATTCCATGAGATCCAACCTTCCAGAGCGGTCTCTCATGCGATGTGTAGAATATTGCTTAGATCAAATATTTAAGATTATGGGGAACTAACACAGAAGAGGAATTGGTGGCAGCTTTAGATCACCATGATCACATTTGAATGGAGGGGCACGCCTGAGGAGGTGGATCCTAATCCTGCTCCTGTTTTCTTGTGTTCCTATGCTCCTGTGTACCGATAAATTGACAGACTTGACACTGAGGAATTGCAGCAAAGATTAACAATACTTGTTCCTCGGACAATGAGTTTGCTGTGTGTGGTGAGATTGAGTAGACTAGGCCTGTGTACTCGAGAGTTTGGGTACATTGGAGGAGATCTCAGTGAAACACGAAGTTCTTACAGGGCTCAGTGGGCTGGATGCTCCGGTTCCTCTCCGGGTGTGTAAAAGGGTCGGGTCCCGGGACCGGCGTCAGGAGCGGGGCTCAGGGGCTGTGGGGCAGAAACCCGGTGGACAACAGGTCGGCGCTGAACGGCTCCCATTTAATCCCCAAATTCCACGTCGTGAAACCCCAGTGAGCGCGGAAATAAAACCAGGGGGAATGTAAATGTGGGAAGAGTGAAATAAACAGCAACTGAAATCAGAGCTGTCTGTCGATCCGTTCATTTTAACGCGTTAACCGTGTCTGGCAACAGAACAGAAATTGCTTTTGTGAAAATATAAAGATTGAAACAATCTCCCTTCCCGCGGGTTCAGAGGCAGCCGCGGGCGGCGGGTCCCGAGCTCTGGGCTCCCCCCGGGTCCTAAAGTCTGCCGCCTCTTGTCCCTTCCCACCTAAACCACCCCCACCCCTGGTACTTTCCCTTGCAACCGCAGGACATGTTACACTTGTCGCTTTACCTCCCCCCTCGACTCCATCCAAACACCCAAGAAGTCTCTCCAGGTGAGGCAGAGGTTCACCTGCACCTCCTCCAACCTCATTTATTGCAAGTTCAAGAAGGAACTGCAGATGCTGGAAAATCGAAGGTAGACAAAATTGCTGGAGAAACTCAGCGGGTGCGGCAGCATCTATGGAGCGAAGGAAATAGGCAACGTTTCGGGCCGAAGCCCATCTTCAGTCTGAAGAAGGGATTCCAGCAATTTTGTCTACCCTCATTTATTGCATCAGCTGTTCCAGCTGTCATCTGCTCTGCATTGGGGTGACCAAGCGCAGGCTTGGCGATCGCTTAGCTCAGCACCTCCGGTCAGTTCGCAATAACCAACGTGGTCTCCCCATGGCTCAACACTTCAAGTCACCCTCCCTTTCCGAATCCGACCTTTCTGTCCTGGGTGTCCTCCATGGCCAGAGTGAGTCCCACCACAAATTGGAGGAGCAGCACCTCATATTTCGCTTAGGTAGCTTACACCCCAGCGGGTATGAACATTGGTTTCAAATATCAGGTAGTTCTTGCTTTCTCCCTCCTTCCCCTCCCCTTCCCAGCTCTCCCACAGCCTACTGTCGCCGCCTCTTCCTTTCTCTTCCCCACACATCAGTCTGAAGAAGGGTCTCGACCTGAAAAATCACCTATTCCTTCTCTCCATAGATGCTGCTTCACCCGCTGAGCTTCTCCAGCATTTGTTGTCTGCCTGAGAATTTAAAGCGTGTTTGCAGCATTTGCTCTCCACACAACGGATTTGTTTTCTTCGGAACGGATCCTTGGAAGAATGGGTTCAAAGCCAAGGAGGGAGGAAATTGGTGTAAACTTTGCTTTGACAGCCAATGAGTGGGTGCTTCGAGCGGCCCACATTAACATCATTTAATGTATTAAAGGGCTGTTGTAATACAACATTCGGTGCAAGGCGGTGCAGCGGAAGAGTTGCTCACGGCGCCAGAGACCCGGGTTGGATCCCGTCTGTAGGTGCGGTCTGGACGGAGTTTGTACGTTCTCCCCGTGACCTGCATGGCTTTTCTCCGAGATCTTCAGTTTTCCTTCCACTCGCCAAGGACGTACAGGTTTGCAGGTTAATTGGCCTTGGTGTAAATGTAAATTGTCCCTAGTGTGTGTAGGATAATGCTAATGTGTGGGGATTGCTGGTCGGCGGGGACTCGGTGGGCAGTGGGGCCTGTTTCTCTAAACTAAATATTCGAGTCAAGAGTGATTTATTGTCATGTGTCCTGAAACAAAGCAATGGCATACTTGCTTGCAGCAACACACGGCTCTGTAAAACCCAGGATACACACAAACAACATCAGTGTATATAAAAACAGACAAACATGAATAAATAGAAAATGGTAGGGCAAATTCAAAATATATTTCCACAAGTTTATATAGTTTGGAGTATATTTGCATGGCCGATGCAGTTTCCAGGCTCCTGTACTTTTTCCCGATGGTAGCAACGAGATGAGAGCGTGGCCATGGTGGTGTGAGTCTCTGATGATGCCGGCTGGCTTTTTGTGACAGCGCCTCCTGTAGATCCCTCAGATTACTATTAAATCTTTTCCCCTTCACCTTGAACCTATGTCCCCTGGTCCTCGATTCCCCTACTCTGGGCAAGTGACTGTGTGCATCTACCCGATCTATTCCTCTCATGTTGTTATAAGATCAATACACCTCTAGAAGATCATATGTGCACATAGATTTTGCCGGTGGAGGGAAAGGGGAAAGAGAGGGAGGGGTGGGGTGGGGAGATGACTGGAAATTTGAGTGTACACATTTCTGTCATCATCCCCCATCCCTGCACAGTCACCCTGCTCCTTTCCCATCTTCCACACGATCTTCCCATTTCCCTGTTATCCAGCCCGAGCCCCATTATCAGTACCCCATTCCTGCTTTCTCCCCAAATCTCTTGATTCCTTTAGTCCCAAGAGCTCTGTCTAACTTTCTAACTCCGCACAGACAGCACCCGTAGTTAGTATCTAATCCGGGTATCTGGCGCTGTTAGGAAGCAATAAACAATAGGTGCATTCGGCCCTTCGAGCCAGCACCGTCATTCAATGTGATCATGGCTGATCATCCACAATCAGTACCCGGTTCCTGCCTTCTCCCCATATCCCCTGACTCCACTATTTTCAAGAGCCCTATCTAGCTCTCTCGTGAAAGTATCCAGAGAATCGGCCTCCACCGCCCTCTGAGGCAGAGAATTCCACAGATTCACAACTCTCTGGGTGAGCAAGTTTTTCCTCATCTCAGTCCTAAATGGCTTATCCCTTATTCCTAAACTGTGCGACCCTTGGTTCTGGACTCCCCCAACATGGGGAACATGTTTACTGCATCTTGCCTGCCCAATCCCTTGAGAACTTATGTATGTTACGGAGAAAACGTGGCAACTCACCGGCATCAGGACGGAGTTAACTCTCTCCAATACAATTGTCAACTAAACACAATTCATCCTTCTGAAGAAGGGTCTCGACCCCAAACAGCACCCACTGCTTCTCTCCAGAGATGCTGCCTGTCCCGCTGATTTACTCCGGCATTTTGTATTTATCTACAATTCAACCCTCTCTGATCCGGAAGTGGTTTAGTTCACGCCTCCTCGGGACGTGCATTGCATGGGCGGTTCTCTCCAACACAGCAGAGCAGGTAGTTACATATCTACACGCTGCCGCGTCCTTAACTGGGCTGCACGGACTCGGTGGCGGGTTGGGCAGCGTCTGTGGGGCGGTGAACGGTCATTGCTGGGGGGGGGTCGGAACCCTGCCTGATGCACAGACGTTGCCCGACCCACCGGCTTTACCAGCTCCTCCCCGAGGTAGACATCATTCCTATCGTCTCTCATTGACATCTCCCCCCCTTCATCCTCCTCATCTCCACCCTCCCCCGTACGCTGATCTCCCATTCCCGCCTCCCACGTTTCCATTTTCCCTGATGTTGGGGGAGTCCGGAACCAGGGGCCACAGTTTAAGTATAAGGAGTAAGCCATTTAGAACGGGGCGAGGAAACACTTTTTTTCACAGAGAGTTGTGAGTCTATGGAATTCTCTGCCTCAGAGGGCGGTGGAGGCCGGTTCTCTGAATGCTTTCAAGAGAGAGTGAGATAGGGCTCTTAAAGATAGCGGAGTCAGGGGATATGGGGGGGGAAGGCAGGAACGGTGTACTGATTGGGGAAGATCAGCCATGATCACATTGAATGGCTCGAAGGGCCGAATGGCCTACTCCGGCACCCATTGTCTATTGTTTATAGCCTGTCCAATCCCATAAGATATTTACATGCTTCTATAAGAAACCTCTCATCCTTCTACATTCCAGTGAATACAAGCTCAGCCGATCCATTCTTTCATCATATGTCAAGTCTGTATGTTGTACTTAACTGGATAACACAGAGACAGGAGTTTGTCACTGGATCTCTGTACACATACAACAATGAACCAACACCGATAACCTTCGTTGCATCAGGCAGAGGGTTACATGACAGGCACCGGGTGCTAAAATTAATCTGATTTAATATGTACAAAATGCATGTTGCAATGTCATTCCAAGCTGCAACAAACGTGCAGAACAAACATCCGTGGCATCAATATTCAGATTTTGTATAATTATCGCTTCTCAAAGGGCAACAGATGGAACAATAGTCAATGGGGATTGGATAGCTGTTGTATACATATACTTTGGTAAAGTTTACGACAAGATCCCTATAGGAACATAGAAAAGTACAGCACTCCCCACAATGTCCATGTTGATAACGATGCCAAAATGACCCAATCTCATCTGGCTGTATATGATCCATGTCCCTCCATAACCATGTGTCTCTTAAACTCCACTATCATGTCCGCCTCCATCACCATCCATGACCAGGTTTGTCCAACCTCTCCTTGTCGGTGAACACCTGTAATCCAGGCAACATTCTGGCGAGCCTCCTCTGCACCCTCTCCAAAGCCTCTCCATCCTTCCTGCAATGGGGCGACCAGAACTGCATGCATTACTTCAAATGCAGCAAAAGTAATACTTGGTAGTATTGTGTGCAGTTCTGGTCGCCAAGTTACAAGAAGGGTGCGCAGGCTTTGGAGATGGTGCAGAGAAGGTGCACCAGGATGCTGCCTGGATTAGAGGGTTTCAACTGCAGGCAGTTTGTACGTCCATGGTCCCTGTGACCGCGTGGGTTTCCTCTGGGTGCTCCGGTTTCCCCCCACACCAAAGACCCACAGGTTTGTAGGTTAATTGTCATGTTCGGTGCGGACATTGTGCGTTATAAATGAAAAAATACAGACAAAAGGCTGAGACAAAGTGACGGGGAACGCGGACAGAATCTTCAAACCATCGTCGGTGAAATGGACTGGGACCATGTACAGGGGGCTCCCATCTGCCACAGAGTCGAGACTGCAGCAAACCCGTTCTCCATCACCAAGGGACGGGTTAACTGTGAACCCCATGGACAGCGGTCCGCATTTTTCAACTCTCCCCGTCGTACACCATCCCGCTCCTCGTCCTTGCGAGAGAGAGAGAGAGAGAAGGTCCAGTGTTGGTGACCTGGCATCGCGGCCCATCCATCCCGTGCACTCGGGGGCAGCGTGGCCCCACAATGTTAGCTGAGGGAGAGGGGGGTGGGGGGACGGGGAAGAGGTGGGGTGGTCGGGGAAGGGGGGGATCGGGGGAAGGAGGGGTTCGGAAGAAGAGGTGGGGGGATCGGGGAAGAGGGGGGGGGTTGCGTCTGGTAAGAAGTCGGGGGAGGGGTGGGGCGAGGGAAGGAGGGGGGCGGGGGGGGGGACAGAGGGGCGGGGGAGGGGAGGGCGGGGGGGGATGGAGGGGGCGGAGAGGGAGGGGAAGGGTGGGGGGGGACGTGAGAGGGGGCGACGGGAGAGAGGGGGACGGGGAAAGGGGGTGGGTGAGGGTGTGATGATGATGAGGGACACTCACGGCACGGTGTGGGGTTTGCTGCTGAGATACGATGCCCAGACACCCAGCACGGCTACAGGGAGAAGGATCACGCCAGGAATGATTCCCCCAACGTTTACTGGACCCTAATGGAGGAGAGAAAACGTCTCACAGTGAACCTGTGGGGGGGGGGTGGGGGGGGGGGGGGGAGAGTGGTACAGTGCGGAAACAGCCCCTTCGGCCCACCTAGCCCGCACCGACCAGTGATCCACGTACACTACCACTATCCAACACAAACGAGGAACGATTTACAATTATAGTCAAGTAGCCAATAAACCCGCACTTTAGAATGTGGGAGGAACCTGGAGAAACCCACGCAGTCACGGGGAGAACGTACAATCCCCGTACAGACAGCTCCCGTATTCAGGATCGAACCCGGGTCTCTAGCACCGTGAGGCAGCGTCTCTGCCCGCTGCGCCGCTGTGCTGGCCTCTGGAAAGTTTGGGGGGTATGGGTCCATAACGCGGGCAAGTGGGACTAGTGTAGATGGGGCATGTTGATGGGCAGGGGGGAGGAGTGGGGCCGAATGGCCTGCTCCTTCGCTGCGTGATTCGCCCATTGGCAGAGACCCAGCATTGACCCACTCACCTCCGGGCAGGGCGTCGCAGTGCAGCCTTGCAGGGACTGCGCGGCGGCTGCAGCAAGCGTCTGCCACGCAGGTGCAGGTGTAGCCAGCGTGGAGACGAAGCGCTAATTCCAGCTCAACTCTGCCTGTCCCGTCGGGTTAACCGACAGCCCTGGACTGTGGAGTTAGCGCTTCTTCTCCGCGCCGTCAGTCCAGGGCTGTAGGTTAACCCGGCGAGACAGGCAGAGTTGAGCTGGATTTTGCGCTGCTTCTCCGCGCTGGCTGTAAGCCTGGGCCGCCGCTCCCGTCTGACTCCCGGCGTCTTTTTTTTTTCCCAATCTCTTACCTTGCCAGAGATGCGATTGTTTTCCGGGTCGTATCTCCGGTCGCTCTGCGGCCTAACATAATGGAGCTGACGACCTTGCTCGGGATTGACTTTGAGCGCCACCATCGGAACCGATCTCTTGCCTGGGATCGACGCTCCAACCGCGGACTGCGGATTTCAACATCGCGGAGCTCGCAGTCTCGGGTAGAGACCGAGTGGGGAGCTCCAAAGTCGCAGAAGGTTTCGACCAGCCCCGACCCGTGGTCCGATCGTCCGGCGCAGAGGTCCATCCCGATGCAGGGGCTTGATCGCCCGACGCAGAGGGCCCGCCGCGGGCTGCGGGAGTCAAGTTCGTCCCGTCAATGGAAGGCTTAAGACCACTGACCGCGGGAGAACAAAGAGGGAAGAGACTGAACTATATTTGCCTTCCATCACAGTGAGGAATGTGGAGGAGTCACTCTGGTGGATTTTTATGTTATAATGTATTTAGTGTGATCTGTATTTTATTTGTATGAAACCCTCCCGAGAGGAAGGGTTTAGAGTGCTCCGTGCAGCAAATAGGACTCGGCCAGAATGCCCCACTGGGTCAGCATGGACCATGTGGGCCGAAGGGCTAGACTGGGTGGTGCACCACTCCCCAGCTCAAAGCGTTCCCGGTCACGGTTCCTCAGCTCACTCCCAGAGTAGTTTGTCTGCCCCTCGTACGTCCCCTGGTCACCCGGCCCCACGGCCCGCAGCTCGATGAAGGCGTCCGGCTGGAAGCGGACCCTGTCCCCATAGGACGGGCGAACCATGTACGGATTCCGGGCTGTCAGACTTCCAGGCCAGGATTCGATGATTGGGAGATATCCGCCCCAGCGTCACCTTGAACATCTCCTGGCTGTGATGCAGGAGGGGAAATCTCACCGTCCCACCCACGGGGACGGTGGTGATGGAGCCCACGGTGACTGCCGTTCCTGCTCTGCACGGCGCCGCAGTGTGGAGGCCTGCAACACAACAAGGGCCATCCGCAATAAAACATTGCCTCTCACATACGTACCTACTGAACCTGACACCTCTCACCTTAAACCCACGCCCTCTTGTTTAAGTGTAGGAAGCAACTGCAGATGCTGACCCCAACTGCAGATCGCTTATCATGTATCTATACACTGTAAACGGCTTGAGTGTAAACATGTGTTGTCTTTCCGCTGACTGGTAAGCGCACAACAAAAGCTTTTCACGTGACGATAAACTAAGCTGAACTGAACAGGTTAAATCCAACACGGACGCGTTATTTGGCGTAAACTGGCAGTTGTGCCGATCTGCTGTGTACCTGGCAGCAGCCGCAGCAAACCCACGGCCTTGCAGATACAGCGCCGCATCACTCGCGATGTCCCGGTCCCGGTCCCGGTCCCGGCCACGTCTGCCGACCGACTACAGGCTGCGCTGAATCCCCCCGAGTCAAGCGGCACGCTGGGCTGGCGGGGAGAGATGGTGGTGACAGTGCGAAGGGGGTGGGGTAGAGGTAGAGATCGGAAAGAGGGGCAGAGAAGGCGGGAACATGAACTGCCACCTATCCTTCCCGCTTCTGTCACGACGGTAGCTGGTGTTTACAGACCTGTTGTGCTGCTTGACTCGGCTCAAACCCTGCTGCATCCCTCCCTTCTCACCGAACTTCAGTTTACTTCAGAGATACAGCGCGGAAACAACCCCGTCGGCCCGCCGAGTCCGCGCCGGCCAGCGATTACATTCAGTGGCGGACGTACATTGTTGGGGCCCTGAAGCTTGAAGCCTCGTCTCCATCAGCAGCACCAATATCGCGTGGACACTCGGTCCGCAATAACCAACCCGACCTCCCGGTGGCTCAGCACTTCAACTCCCCCTCCCATTCCACATCCGACCTCTCGGTCCTGGGCCTCCTCCACGGCCAGAGTGAGCAACACCGCAAGCTGGAGGAACAGCACCTCATATTCCGCCTGGGGAGTCTGCATCCTTGGGCTTGAATATTGAATTTTCTCATTTGTTAACCCTTGCTGTCTCCTCCCCTTCCACCTCTCCCTCAAGCCCTCGGGCCCAGGCATTCCTCTATCTATCTCCCTCCCCCACCCCAGTTCGCACCAGCTTCTCATTTTCACACCACAAACAGCTTACAATGGCTTGTCCCTTTATCATCGATTTTTTTTGCATATCTTTCATTCATTGTTTTTTTTTTTTTTTTTTCTTATCTCTCCACATCACCGTCTATATCTCTCGTTTCCCTGATCCCTGACCAGTCTGAAGAAGGGTCTCGACCCGAAACTTCGCCTATCTCCTTCGCTCCTTAGATGCTGCTGCACCCGCTGAGTTTCTCCAGCTTTTTGTGTACCCTCCATCAGCAGCACCTCGGTCTCCCTTCCTGGGCTCAGAGTGTCGATATCTCCTTCGCCGCCGCGGTCTGGAGGAGTGGAGGGGGAAATGGATAGGAGCCGGGAGGGGAGACAGAGTAACTCACCAGTAACGTCAGACAACTGAGGTCCAGGGCACTCTCGATTGCAATATATGAAATTAATCCGCTGGCGCTTTTAATGTGTAAAACCCACATGTTGACCGGATGCACAATTTGTGCCTGTCGGTGAGTGCTGTGTCAGCGCCGCCCATGTCACCATATAAAGCCGATGGTGAGGAAACCCGCTATCAAGCATAAGCGCGTCATCAGGCTCATATAGTGCAATTGGCGGTGCTGATACAGCGCTCTCTCCCCCCGCCCCCTCTCTCTCTCTCTGTCTCTTTCTCTCCTCTCTCTCTCTCTCTCTCGCTTTCTCCCTCTCCCTGGCTCTCTCTCCCTCTCCCCTCTCTTCTCTCCCTCAGCTCTCTCCCCCCCATCTCTCCCTCCCCCTCCCTCTCTCCTTCTCCGCTCTCTCTCCATCCCCCTTCTCTCTCTTCCTTCTCCGCTCTCTCTCCCTCTCCCGTCCCTCTCATTCTCCGCTCCCCCTTCTCTCGTCCTTTGCCGCTCTTTCTCTGTCTCCTTCGCCGCTCTCTCCCTCATCCACGCCTCTCTCTCCTCTCCACTCTCTTTCCCTCCCCCCCCTCCCCCCCCCCCCCCCCACCCTCTCTCTCTCTCCGCTCTTTCTCCCTCGCCACTCTCTCTCCCGCCACTGTCTGTGCCGCCTGCTGCGCCGGCATCTTGTTGTGTTCACTTAGAACACAATCGGCGGCATGTGAAGAGCAGCTCGCCGATCTGCAGGTCCTTGCTAGTCTGCAGACCTCTCCCTTTGCCCTCGCTCAGGAATATCTCGGCGGCCGCTGGCAAGTTTCATAGCGCAGATCCTCCGCCTCCGCAGTCCCCCTCCCCTCCCCCGGGGGACAGACAGACGGGCAGACAGGCTCGGCCGCAAGGCGCTGGGCTCTGCTCTGTTGCTGCGCTAAGTTGCCGCAGCCCGTCCGCCTTCACTTTGGTATCCGGCGAGCGAGCGAGCGGGCGGACCCCGCGGCCGCCCGACCGACCCAGTCCCAGCGCCGCGTCTCCCCCGTGCCCGCGCACCACCACCCGCTTCAATGGGAGCCGACCAGCCGCGCTCGCTCCCGCGACCAGCCCTGTGCTCACCCGGGTCCTAGCGCTCGTCTACATTCAACCACTCAAGAAGCCTCAAACGTCTCTTACGTCTCACTGACAACTTTTTTGCTCATGAGTTTAAATCATTCTCACTGTTAAGTGAAATATTTAGTGGACCTGCCACTAAACTTTTTTTTTAAAGAAATGTAGGAAAACGTCACCCATTGCTTCTCTCCAGAGATGCTGCCTGTCCCGTTGAGTTACTCTAGCATTTTGTGTCTATCTTTGGTTTAAACCCGCATCTGCAGTCCCTTCCTATACAAAATTATTATGTATATTCCCTATCTTTACAGAGTTATAGAGGACCAATAATTCGTAGTAGGATTGAAAATTACAGTGACAGGCAACGGGAAGTTCAGTTCTACACTACCATAATAAGGCACACAGAGCCACGTATCGTGTACACACTCGCAAACCGCGAGTACAACAGTCGATCTCCTGGCACCCGTTTCCGACGCGGTCTGAGGCCGGGGATCTCTCTCCTGCTCTCGGGAGGGCGCTGACACGGTCTTTTAATGGTTCCTCTTCCATTCAGACCGTGCCATACCCCCTCCGTGAGCCAATCGTCAGCCCGTTTTGCGCACCGTTTCTGCACCACGCGGTGCGGGGTCCGCCCAGCCATTGCAGTGTTCTGCTCAGCAAATCCAGACAAACCGGTCAGAGTAGTTGTTTGGGAACAATGTTGGAATATCTTCGACTTGTTGTGTGGAAACGTCTTCGAAACCATCGACTTGTTTTAGTAGGGTTTGGAATGCCGAGCTGCTAATGTTTGGCTGAGAAAACACAATGTTAGCTTACATGTTTAAGAAAGATCTGCAGATGCCAGGAAAAATCGAGCTGGACAAAAAATGCTGGAGAAACGCAGCGGTCAACCTATTACCAGCCAGGTTTTGTCCTGCCCCTTCTGCCATCGTTCTTCCAGCCCCACCCACCGCCCTACAATCAGTCTGAAGAAGGGTCAGCCAGACCCGAAACATCACCTGTCCATGTTCTCCAGAGATGCTACTTGACCCGGTCTGAGTTAATCCAGCACTTGTGCCTTTTTGTTGTGAGAAGCAGCATCTGCAGTTACATGTTTCTGCATCTTCACTCTGAAACACCTTGCAGCGAATTACATTCATTCCCCGAGACGGCAGCGGCGCAGTGTCAGCAGTTCAGCGAATGGGAATGCGTTTTGAACCAGGAAGTGGAGGATTAAAAATGGCTTTCGAAAGAGCAGGTCGAGAGTTTAACCGAGGAGGCAATTTGTCCCATCTGCCTGGATTTCTTCACCGATCGGTTGTCACTGGAGTGTGGCAACAACTTCTCGTCCTGTGCATCACACAGAGTTTGGGACAGGGAGGGAGAAAACTCCTGCCGGAAGTAGAGAGGAGTTTACAGACCGCAGCCTCAGGGGTTAGTCGGGCCTTGGCGAGACTGTGTCTGAGAAATTTCGAAACACTGAGCCTGAATCGGACAGAGAAGGAAAGTAAACTTCAGTGCGAGGAACATCAGGAAGAACTGAAGCTGTTTTGTGCAAATGACAAGAAGCTGATCTGTGTGATTTGTGCAGCTGGCGGGATCACAGAGATCACCGCTTCATGCTGGAATAGATGAAGCTAATATATTTAGAAATCTACAAGGTAAAATGCAACCCGATGTTGATCGGCCATTGTTTAATTCAGATTTTTATAATCTAACACTTTTATTCTCTGACTTTTCAATTACAATCCAGGATCAGGTGAAATCTTCATCCAGGTCTCTACAAAAATAAATCAGAGATCCAGCGAAAGGAGCATAGCAACAGAAACAGAAGAATTTGGGAGTTCTGGTGAGGGTGGCTTTCCAGTTTCGATTTCCTCATCTTGTTGTGTAGGTTGGGCTGATCCCTGTTGATAGTGTTGTAATAATAGGGCTGCGGTGTGTATCTTTCCAGTCAAATTTGGACAGCTCCCTCCCTCATGGCCCCATAGTCCCCTTTATTCAACTGCAACACTGACACCTCCGATCTACTATTCTCCCTCTCCAATTGTAGATTTAAACCTGACCATGTTATGGTCACTGCCTCCTAATGCTCTTTAACCTCGAGGTCCTTTAATCAAAATCCAGTTCATTACATAACGCTAAATCAGAATTGCCTTCTCCTCTGGTAGGCTCCAATACAAGCTGTTCAAAGACCTTCCATCATAGGCACTCTACAAGAGTCCCCTTTCTTGGGGTCAGTACCAACCTGATTTTCCCAATCTACCTGCATGTTGGAAATCCCTCATAAACAACCACAGCATTTACTTTTATGCATGCCAATATTAACTCGTGATTCAAACTGTGCCCTATGTCAGGTTTGGGGGCCTGTAATTAGTCCCATTAGGGTTCTTTTTACCCGTGTACATATTCCTTAGTTCCTCGCAGATTTTTGTCTACCTTAGACAAAACTGTTGCATTGCCAAAGCAAATAAAACATGTACAGGCCAAATGTCACCGTTATTAAAGTCGTGAGCAAACACAATCAGTGACATTTTATTATTGTTCTTCACCTTTTATTTCACAGGAACAATCACACAACCTTGTCAGTCCAAGAATCTACATCCCAGTATGCTGAACTGCACCAGATTCTCACTGAGAAAGAGCAGCGCACACTTGGAGTGTATCCGGGAGGAAAAGGAAGAAGATTCTCAATACAATGGAGACAAATCTTGGAAAGATTTCAACAGAATTTAAATTCCATGCAGGAGGAACTCTTAAAGTTGCAGCAAACAGATGGATCGATAAAAGACAGTGTGTGTGTTTTCTGAAGGTGAGGGGTTCACACTTCAGTTTGGTTGTGAAAGTGCTCAGTCACAAAATGGTGGTGACATTTCAGAAATAAATGCTGCATTTACCTAGTAATTCGGATGAGTAAATGTTCCTCTGTTCCAGCTGCTGTTGTTCAGAAACTAATTTGCCTCCGCTGAATCTTGTATGGGATCTGTCAGGACTGTCTGGCCGAATGTTAGAGAGGTGTTTATATTATGTGGAGTTTAGAACAATGACTGGTGATCCTATATCTGATCCCAATGGACCACGACGATGGACAGAGGGCAGTGATAGATATTGGGGAGTCTCCAACCAAGAAACTCTGAGAGGTTTTACATGGTAGACACATCTTTTAAACCAGAGGATGGGATACATTTTAAATAAATCGCGGGAAATTGTACAACTTGCCTATTGACGGGAATGAGGCAAAGAGAAGAGTTCAGTCCGGGGCTAGATCAGCCATGACCACATTGTGGGGATTAACATTGTAATCTAGAACGTGGCGCACAATCATATTGATCATCTATATCCGGTTCCGATCAGCACGTGGGTGTGTTTCACCCTTGAGGGAATTTGCTCTGTTTGTTTTGTCCACCTTGTTTCACCATAGAATGACATCCATTCTACTCAGAGGCAGACGAGACCATTTGGACTTCAAAATGGGAGATATGTTTAAGTTTCAGGGTTGCTGGGAGATTTGGTCAAATTGGAATTGCTCTCTGGGACAGGCTGCAAGAGATGGCCAGGAAGTCAGGAACTTAGATACAATTTGCAAGCAAAGAATGGGAAAGCCTTGCAAATCCTGTCAATCTGGTACTAAATGCAATGAATGCATTTGATGGCTGCAAACCAGACATACACCTGTAAATAGCTTGTAAATAATGTTGGCAGAGTCTGACTCTGCTAAGTGTTGATTGGATGGGGTGTTTGAGCCTTGTCTGAGAGTTCTGTTCATCAGGGTAAAATGGTTTCCAAGTTGACTTCATCTTGAAGTCCGTTGTGAATGGGACAAGAGAAACAGGACGGTCTGCACCTGGGGGCTGAATTGAACCAATGTTCTGTGGGGAGTGTTTGCTAGTGCAGTCAGGAAGGATTTAAACTAATGTGGCAGGGGAATGGGAGCATGAGACCGAGAGACAGAGGGATGTAAAATGAGGGTAGAAGCAATAGGTAGCAGGTGAAAAGATGTGTTAAAGTGGCAGGCAGAAATATCGGGGCGCAAAAATCAAAAAGGGCCACTTTTCAACATAATTGTATAAGGTGGGGGGTAATCGAGTGTTATAAAAACAAGCCTGAAGTCTTTGTGTCTCAATGCAAGGAGCATTCGCAATAAGGTGGATGAGTTGAATGTGCAGATAGTTATTCATGAATATAGTTGGGATCATGGCGACATGGCTCCAGGGAGACCAAGGCGGGATTGGGGATATGAACATCCAGGGATATTCAATATTCAGGAGGGGATAGACAGAAAGGAAAAGGAGGTGAAATAGCGTTGCTGGTTAGAGAGGAGTTTAATGCAATAGAAAGGAAGGACATTAGCTTGGAGGATGTGAATCGATATTTCGTAGAGCCGCGAAAAACTAAGGGAAGAAAACGCTAGTGGGAGTTGTGTACAGGCCACCTAACAGTAGTAGTGGAGTTGGGGATGGCATCAAACATGAAATTAGAAAAGCATGCAACAAAGGTAAAACAGTTATAATGGGTGACTTCAATCTCCATATATAGATTGGGTGAATCAAATTGGCTGGGTTGCTGAGGAAGAGGATTTCTTGGAATGTATGCGGGATAGTTTTCTAAACCAACATGTAGAGGAACCAACGAGAGAGCAGGCTTTTCTAGGACTGGGTATTGAGTAATGAGAAGGAAGTGGTTGGTTGGGTGGGTTAGTATTAGCGGTCTTGTAGTGCGTGTGGCGCCTTGGGCAAGAGTGACCATAATATAGTTGAGTTCTTCATTAGGATGGAGAGTGACCATTGTTAATTCAGAAACAAGGGTTTTCTGACTTAAAGAAAGGTAACTTTGAGGGTATGAGGTGAATTGGCCAAGATAGACTGGCAAGTAATTCTTAAAGGGTTTGACGGTGGGATATGCAATGGAAGGGCATTTAATGACTGCATGGATGAACTACAACAATTGTTCACAGTTTGGCAAAAGAATAAATCAGGGAAGGAGTCCATCCGTGGATAACAAGGAAATCAGGGATAGTATCAAAACAAAAGGTGAAGCATACAAATTAGCCAGAAAAAAGCAGGCCTACCAGAGGACTGGGAGAAATTCAGAGTCCAGCAGAGGAGGACAAAGGGCTTAATTAGGAAAGGGAAAATAGATTTATGAAAGAAAACTGGCAGGGAACATAAAAACCGACTGCAAACGTTTTTTTATAGATATGTGAAAAGAAAAAGGTTATTTAAAACAAATGTAGGTCCCTTGCAGTCATAAACTGGTTGATTGGATTCATGGGAACAAGGGACATGGGTCAGACCAATTGAATAACTACTTTAGTTCTGTCATCACTGTCTCATAAGAAATCTTAATAGCAGGGGACCGGGGGGTCAAATGAGATGGAGGAACTGAGTGAAATCCAGGTAGCCGGGAAGTGGTGGTTAGGTAAATTGAATGGATTAAAGGCCGATAAATCCCCAGGGCCAGATAGGCTGCACATCCCAGAGTACTTAAGAAGGAGCCCCAGAATAGTGGATGCATTAGTGATAATTTTTTCAAACCTCTTCAGATTCTGGAGTAGTTCCTGAGGATTGTAGGGTAGCTAATTATAACCCCACTTTTTTTAAAAAAGGAGGGAGAGAGAAAATGGTGAATTACAGACCAGTTAGTCTAACATCGGTAGTGGGGAAAATGCTAGTCATTGATGGGATAGCAGCACATTTGGAAAGTGGTGAAATCATTGGACAAAGTCAGCATGGATTTATGAAAGTTAAATCATGTCTAAACGAATCTGATAGAAGCTTTTTCGAGGATGTAACTAGTATAGTGGATAAGGGAGAAAAGTACCAGTGGATGTGTTATATCTGGACTTTCAGAAGGCTTTCGACAAGGTCCCACAAAAGAGATTAGTATGCAAACTTAAAGCACACGGTATTGGGGGTTCAGTATTGATGTGGATAGACAACTGGCTGGCAGACAGGGAAGCAAAGAGTAGGAGTAAACGGGTCCTTTTCAGAATGGCAGGCAGTGGGACTAGTGGAGTACAGCAAGGGCTCAGTGCTGGGACCCACCAGCTATTTAAATATATATTAATGATCTGGATGAGGGAATGTGAATGCAAGAGAGGCCCACAGGAGCCGTTGGAAGAAGAGGAGGAGGGGGAGGAGCGACACCCGACCGGTAAGGATAAAAATCTCTAGCGCGGGGCTTGTTTTTTCCAGAGGCCCACAGGAGCCGTTGGAGAAGAAGAGGAGGAGGGGGAGGAGCGACACCCGACCGGTAAGGATAAAAATCTAGCGCGGGGCTTGTTTTTACCAAAATCCATAACGTTCCATTTGGAGAAGTGGGTTTTTTTTTTTTTGAGGAAGCCGCTGATTGGTGGAAGAGGACCCGAGGAAGCAGCTGATTGGGTGCAACCCCGGGTTTACAATTTTACATTTCTGCCTTCTGGGGAGTGAGGATTCTGGGAGTTAAGGATTCAGTATTAGTAGTAAAGTTTAAAGGATATATTTAATATTTAATACAGTGTAATTTGGGAGTAAGGTATGGCAGTAGAGATTGGCCCCGTGGTTTGTTCAGCTCCTGCAACATGTGGGATCAGGGAGATGGTCGGTGTCCCTGCTGACTACGTTTGCAGGAAGTGTGTCCAGCTGCAGCTCCTGGCAGACCGCATTGAACGATTGGAACTGCGGCTGGTTCTACTGGAGCATCCACGATGCGGAGAAAGTCGTGGATAGCACGTACAGTGAGTTGGTCACACCGCAGAGGCAAAAGGTAAGAGGACAAGAAGGGAACGGGTGGCCAATAGCAGTAAAAAGCAGTAGGCAGGTAGTGCAGGAGTCCCCTGCGGGGTCATCTCCCTCCTAAACAGGTATATACCATTTTGGATACTGTGAGGGAGATGGCTCATCAGGGGAATGCAGCAGCAGCCAGGTCATGGCACCATGGGTGGCTCTGCAGCACATGAGGGGGGGAAAAAAAAAAAACTGAAAAAAGAGGGGAAGGGCAATAGTAATTGGGGATTCGAATTGTCAGGGGAATAGATAGGCGTTTCTGCGCCGCAAACGAGACTCCAGGATGGTATGTTGCCTCCCTGGTGCAAAGGTCAGGGATGTCACTGAACGGCTGCAGAACATTCTGGAGGGGGAGGGTGAACAGCCAGTTGTCGTGGTGCATGTTGGCACCAACGATATAGGTAAAAAAAGGGATGAGGTCCTACAAGGTGAATTTAGGGAGATAGGAGTGATAAACTTAAAAGTAGGACCTCAAAAGGTAGTAATCTCCGGATTACTACCAGTACCACGGGCCAGTCAGAGTAGAAATAGGAGGATAATGCAAATGAATACGTGGCTTGAAAAGTGGTGCAAGGGGGGGGATTCAAAAAAAAAATTTTTTTTGGGCACTGGGACCAGTTCTGGGGGAGGTGGGACCAGTACAAACAGGGACGGTTGCACCTGGAATGGAATGGAACCAATGTTCTTGGGGGAGTGTTTGCTAGTGCTGTCGGGAGGATTTAAACTAATGTGGCAGGGGGGATGGGTACAAGAGCAGAGAGGCAGGAGGGTGTAAAATGAGGGTAGAAGAAGCAATTAGGTAGCAAGGTATGAAAAGTAAAAGTGGCAGGCAGACAAAACCAGGGCAAAATCAAAAAGGGCGCACTTTTCAGCAAAATTGTATAAGGGGTAAGTGCGTTGTAAAGACAAGCCTGAAGGCTTTGTGTCTCAATGCAAGGAGTATTCGTAATAAGGTGACGAGTTGAACGTGCAGATAGATATTAATGATTATGTATAGTTGGGATCACGGAGACATGGCTCCAGGGTGACGTAGCTGGGAGTGAACATCCAGGGATATTCAATATTCAGGAGGGATAGAGAGAAAGGAAAAAGGTGGGGTAGCGTTTGCTGGTTAGAGAGGAGATTAACGCATGGAAAGGAAGGACATTAGCTTGGAGGATGTGGAATCGGTATGGTAGAGCTACAAAAACACTAAGGGGCAGAAAACGCTGGTGGGTGTTTGTGTACAGGCCACCTAACAGTAGCAGAAAGAAGTTGGGGATGGTATCAAACAGGAAATTAGAAATGCGTGCGACAAAGGCAAAACAGTTATAATGGGTGACTTCAATTACATATAGATTGGGTAATCAAATTGGCAGGGTGCTGAGGAAGAGGATTTTTTGGAATGTATGCGGATAGTTATCTAAATCAACATGTAGAGGAACCAACGAGAGAGCAGGCTATTTTAGACTGGGTTTGGAGTAATGAGGAAGGGGGTAATTAGCCGTCTTGTTGTACGTGCCCCCTTGGGCAAGAGTGACCATAATATGGTTGAGTTCTTCATTAGATGGAGAGTGACATTGTTTGAATTCAGAAACAATGGTTCTGAACTTGTAGTAAGAAAGGTAAACGTTTGAGGGTATGAGACGTGAATTGGCCAAGATTGGCTGGGCAATTAATTCTAAAAAGGGTTGACGGTGGATATACAATGGAAGACATTTAAAGACTGCATGGATGAACTACAATGAATTGTTCATCCCAGTTTGCAAAAGAATAAATCGGGGAAGGTAGTGCATCGTGGATAACAAGGGAAATCAGGGATAGTATCAAAGCAAAGGATGATGCGTACAAAGTAGCCAGAAAAAGCAGCCTACCAGAGGACTGGGAGAAATTCAGAGACCAGCAGAGAGGAGGACAAAGGGCTTAATAAGGAAGGAAAAATAGATTATGAAAGAAAACTGGCAGGAACATAAAAACTGACTGCAAAAGTTTTTATAGATATGTGAAGAGAAAGAGGTTAGTTAAAACAAATGTAGGTCCCTTGCAGTCAGAAACAGGTGAGTTGATCATGGGGAACAAGGATATGGCGGACCAATTGAATAACTACTTTGGTTCCGTTCGTCACTAAGGAAGACATAAATAATCTGCCTGAAATAGCAGAGGACTGTGGGTCAAAGGAGGAAATTGAGTGAAATCCAGGTCAGTCGGGAAGTGGTGTGGGTAAATTGAATAGATTAAAGGCCGATAAATCCCAGGGGCCAGATAGCTGCATCCCAGAGTACTTAAGGAAGTAGCTCAGGAAATAGTGGATGCATTAGTGATTAATCTTTCAAAATCTCTTTAGCTTCTGGAGTAGTTCCTGAGGATTGGCGGGTAGCAAATGTAACCCCTCTTTTTAAGAAGGGAGGAGAGAGAAAACGGGAATCACAGACCAGTTAGTCTAACATTTCGGTAGTGGGGAAACTGCTAGAGTCGGTTATTAAAGATGGGATAGCAGCACATTTGGAAAGTGGAGAAAATCATTGGACAAAGTCAGCATGGATTTTACAAAAGGTAAATCATGTCTGACGAATCTTGTGGAATTTTTCGAGGATGGAACTAGTAGCGTGGATAAGGGAGAACCAGTGGATGTGGTTATATCTGTGACTTCCAGAAGGCTTTCGACAAGGTCCCACATAAGAGAGTATTAGTATACAAACTTAAAGCATACGGTATTAGGGTGTCAGTATTGATGTGGATAGAGAACTGGCTGGCAAACAGGAAGCAAAGAGTAGGAGTAAACGGGTCATTTTCACAATGGCAGGCAGTAACTAGTGGGGTACCGCAGGGCTCAGTGCTGGGACCCCAGCTATTACAATATATATTAATGATCTGGATGAGGGATTTGAAGGCAATATCTCCAAGTTTGGATGACACTAAGCTGGGGGGCAGGTGTTCGCTGTGAGGAGGATGCTAGGAGACTGCAAGGTGATTTGGATAGGCTGGGTGAGTGGGCAAATGTTTGGCAGATGCAGTATAATGTGGATAAATCAGAGGGTGATGGAGAGAAGGCAGGTACGGGATACTGAGTTGGATGATCAGCCATGATCATTATTGAATGGCGGTGCAGGCTCGAAGGGCTGAATGGCCTACTACTGCACCTAATTTCTATGTTTCTATGTTTCTATCTCCAAGTCTTGCAGATGACACGAAGCTTTGCTGGGGGCAGTGTTAGCTGTGAGGAGGATGGCTAGGAGGCTGCAAGGTGACTTGGATAGGTTGGGTATGTGGGCAAATGCATGGCAGATGCAGTATAATGTGGATAATTGTGAGGTTATCCACTTTGGTGGCAAAAACATGAAAGTAGACTATTATCTGAATGGTGGGCCGATTAGGAAAAGGGGAGATGCGACGGGACCTGGGTTGTCATGGTACACCAATCCATTGAAAGTGGGCATGCAGGTGCAGCAGGCTGTGAAGAAAGCGAATGATATGTTGGCTTTCATAGCTAAAGGATTTGAGTACAAGAGCAGTGAGGTTCTACTGCAGTTGGTATATGGGTCTTGGTGAGGCCACACCTGAGTATTGCGTACAGTTTTGGTCTCCTAATCTGAGGAAAGAAATTCTTGTCATAGAGGGAGTACAGAGAAGGTTCACCAGACTGATTCCTGGGATGGCAGGACTTCCATATGAAGAAAGAACTGGATAGACTCGACTTGTACTCGCTGGAATTTAGAAGATTGAGGGGGATCTTATAGAGACTTACAAAATTATTAAGGGGTTGGAAGGCTAGATGCAGGAAGATTGTTCCCGATGTTGGGGATGTCCATAACAAGTGGTCACAGTGGGGGGATTTAGGATAAGGGGGGAAGTCTTTTAGGGACCGAGATGAGAAAATCATTTTTCACACGAGAGTGGTGAATCTGTGGGGAATTCTCTGTCACAGAAGGTAGTTGAGATACAGTTCATTGGCTATATTTAAGAGGGAGTTGGGATGTGGCCCTTGTGGCTAAAAGGGATCAGGGGGGTATGGAGAGAAGGCAGGTACAGGATACTGAGTTGGATGATCAGCCATGATCATATTCAATTGCGGTGCAGGCTCGAAGGGCCGAATGGCCTACTCCTGCACTTATTTTCTATGTTTCTATAAATACAATGGATTGAATTGTTGTATCATAGGGTTAGGGGAAATGCTGTTATGTATGGGGTTAATTGATAATTTGTAATTTGGTGATAAGAGAATATCCCGTGTGGTTTGGCCCTCAAGTTCGTGGTGCATACAAAAGTCCCCGGTCACGAGGCTCAGGTCTGATCTTCTGGAAGTGGGCTCAGGACCACGTACCCTTCTGGAGTGCCTCTGTCTGTGCGAGGCCTAGAGGGCTTTGAACAGATAGACGCAGGGATCAAACCCACGGTGGGATAGTAGTACAGTGTGTGATGTCTGTGACGCGCTTTTGGTAGTATAAAATTTAGTTGATTCATGTGCTTGATTCAGTGTTTTTACTGAAACTAGACTGGGTGGAAAGCTTAGAACCGAGCAATTATCACCGCTTGCATTTAAATTTATTCTCTGCTGTTGGCTTCAGTCCCTCCAATGTGAAGTGAGACCAATGTTCTCATGACTGCCTTCCTTTAGGTATTTCAGATTTAGATTCAGATCAGATTCAGATTCCTTTATTGTCATTCAGACCTTTCGGTCTGAACGAAATTTTTTTTACCTTGCAGTCATAACATGTAATAAATTAAAACGAAAAAACACACAATAAACACATATGTTTAACATCCACCACAGTGAGTTACACCAGGCACCTCCTCACTGTGGTGGAAGGCAAAAGCTTAAAGTCTTTGTCTTTTTCCCCACATGTTCCCCCACCTGTACTGAGGCAATCCAGGCCTCCGAATGGTCATCGCCACCAGGCCCGCGGCCGAGCCTCCGAAGTCAGGCCGTCACCTGCCGCCGTTGCCGGAATGCTGGAACACCACCACAGCTCCCAATCTGGATCGGAGGGCCACGTGGGAACGCTGGAGCCCGCCGGAGCTCTGAAGCCTGGGCCGCCGCTGGAGCACCTGCTGGGAGACCGCTGGAGAGCCGCCGGGAGCGCCGAAGCCGGGCCGCTGCTGAGCACCGCTGGAAGCAACTGCCGAGCGCCGAAGCCGGCCGCTGCTGAGGGAGCACCGCTGGAGAGCGCGCCGGAGCGCCGAAGCCGGGCCACTGCTGGAGAGCCGCTGAAGCAACTGCTGGAGCGCCCGTTGAAGCCCCGAAGCCCCGAAGCCGGCCGCTGCCGGAGCACCGCTGGAGAGCCGCCGAAGCCCCGAAGCCGGGGCCGCCGCTGGAGCATCGCTGGAGAGCCGCTGGAGCTGCACGGAGCTCTGAAGCGGGCCGCCACGTTTGGAGAGCCGCGCGGTGCGTTTGGAGAGCCGCTGGAGCCGCCGGAAGCGCCGAAGCCGGGCCGTGCTGCTGGAGCATCGCTGGAGAGCCGCCGGAGCTCTGAAGCCGGGGCCGCCGCTGGGAGCACCGCTGGAGAGCCGCTGGAGCAACTGCTGGAGCCGCCGGAGCGCCGAAGCCGGCCGCTTTGCTGGAGCATTCGCTGGATTAGAATCCGCCGAGCTCTGAAGCCGGGCCGCCGCTGGAGCACCGCTGGAGTGTAAACTGCTGGAGCGCCGAAGCCCCGAAGCCGGGCCGCCGCCGCCGCTGGAACACTGGAGCTCTGTAACGCTTCGCCACAGCTCCGAGGCCACCAGCTCTCCGCCATTAGGCCTCAGCACAGACGGAGACGGTGACGGGGGACACGACAAGGAATGAGTTAAAGATAACAGAAAAGGTTCGCATCCCCCGAATTTCGAAAGGAGAGACTCTCTAAATAAAAACCCTGTTTCCCTCTCCACCCTCCCCCCCCCCCCCCACACAAACACAGCCTAAGTTAAACCGAGAAAATTCAAGAACTAGAACAGACACAAAAAGACGAAAAAAAAGAAAAAACAGACGGACTGCAGATGAGCCGCAGCTGCCACGCAGCGCCGCCACTTTCCGGACATTTGTTGAAGACCACGTGTTTACATTTCAACTTGATGTATTGGTCTCCCCGTGATTCGAAGAATTTGAGATATTATTTCATCCCCCACACATTTAAATCCACCGATAATATTAAATTCCCTCTCATCATTCCTTGAAAACTTCTCCAGATGAAATCCCACGACCTGCCCTGTTTTTGCATTAAGTTCCATCCTCTCAGTTATGTGGTGTCATTCTCATGAATATACCTTGTGCTTTCAATCATCGTTCTACATCTCTGCGACAATATCTGTGTGTCTTTCTCTCTTTGCTATGTTACACCATGGTGATAAGAGTTGGGAAATGGGAATTATCAGAGTGTTTGTAGAAGTTTGGTGAAATTCCCCGTCGTGTCGGGGATGAGGACAGTCCATCTCAGTCAATTGAGATTTGTGTTTATTGTCTTTCAGGAGGAAGCTGGTCGCAAGCGATGAGGTAGGACATTGGCTTGACGGAAACAGTGTAAGTCGTTTGTGGAAGACCTGTAAAACATTTCTAATGCTCAGTTTATAACCTGAAAATTGTTCAATATTTGCAGGGTTCGTGATGAATGCGCCAAAGTGTGCCCCACTGTCGGTGGTAGATGAGCCTTGCCGATTGAAAAGTTTATTGCTCAAGTTTCGTTCAACACGGCATTCAAAGCAACATCTGATGACTTCAAGCAAGGTAATGCTTGTACCTTTTCCATTATTCTTGTTTCTGATATCTTTAAGCAATACCTAGATGCAAACATTAATGGTCTTTTGGCTCACTGAAGGGAGATTTGATCTACCACTAAACCCATCAGCTTTGGGGAAACATCACATTCAACGTTCATATTATTCTGCTTTGTGGTGAAAATACTGTGGCTATTTACCCTATCTGTGCACTCTTATATAGAATCTTATAGACACATCTATAAAATACACAGCCGGCTGGGCTCCAAGAAGACAAATGTCCCTACCTGTCCAACGCCTCCTTATAACCCAGCCCTTTCAGACCTGATGAAATTATCAGAAAATCCTTTTACACGCTCTCTAATGTTGCTAATGCGCAATCTTATTGTGTGTCAAAATCTGTATTTAATATCCTGACCTATGAAAGCATGAGTGGCAAACACATTCTTCACCACCCTGCCTGTCACTGTTGCATCTTCCATGGGTCTGTGTACCTGCAGCCCGAGATCTCTCAGGTTCTATAAAAGTTCCCCGTTTACTGTGTCGTATTGTACTGCCCTGGTTTGTCCTCAGCAAAGTCCATCACCTCACCTTCACATGAATAAATCCCACCTGCCGTTTCCCTGAGCCCATGTTGTGCCCAGTTCAGCAGGGATCCCGTAATTTACTCTCAGATAACCTTCTTCACTCTCCACAATATCACCAATCTTAGTTCCATCTGCAAACTGACTAACTACGTGCAAATGCCTTCAATGCACACCCAATCGTGTATATAAATAAGGAACAACAGTGGACTCTGTCTCCAGTCTGAAAAACAACCCTCTACCTGTAACATCCTCTGTCTGTGACCTCCAGGTAAATGTTTGTATTCCATCGGCTAGTTCACCCCGGATTCCATGAGATCCAACCTTCTCAGAGCGGCCTCTCATGCGTGTTGTGGATTTATTGCTTAGATGGAATATTTAAGATTATGGGGAACTAACACAGCAGAGGAATTGGTGCCAGTTCTTAGATCAGCCATGATCACATTAGAAACACAGGTAAACATAGAAAATAGGTGCAAGAGGAGGCCATTCAGACCCTTCGAGCCAGCACCGCCATTTAATATGATCATGGCTGATCGTCCACTATCAATAATCTGTGCCTGCCTTCTCCCCATATGCCTGTGTTGACTCCAATAGCCCCGAGAGCTCTTATCCAACTCTCTCTTAAATCCAGCCATGTGACTTGGCCTCCACTGCCTGTTATGGCAGGGAATTCCATTAATTCACACTCTGGGTAAAAAAGTTTTTTCGCAGCTCAGTCTTAAAGTCTAAGACTGTGTGCACTTGGTTCTGGACTCACCCAACATTGGGAACATGTTTCCTGTATCTAGCTTGTCCAGTTCCTTTTATAATTTTTCTATGTTTCTATATGATCCCCTCTCATCCTTCTAAACTCCAGTGAATACAAGCGTAGTTTTTCAATCTTTTCCTCATATGACAGTCCCCGCCATCCCTGGGATCCAGAATCGCGTGAACCTACGCTGCACGGCCTCAATCACAAGGATGTCCTTCCTCAAATTAGCAGGCCAAAACTGTTACACAATTAGTCCAGATGTGTGGTCTTCACCAGAGCCCCATACAACTGCAGAGAGAACCTCTTTACTCTCTGTACTGAAATCCTCTTGTTATGAAGGCCAACATTCCATTAGCTTTCTTTCAATGCCTGCTGTACCTGCACGACAACCTTCAGTGACTGGTTATACAAGGACACCCAGATTACTTGCTGTACCTCCCCTTACCTTAACCTAACCCCATTGAGATAATAATGAAAGAGGGGCAAACCTGAGGAGCGGATCCTAATCCAGCTCCTGTTTTTTCTTGTGTTCCTATGCTCCTGTTGATCTAGATAAATTGACGGACTTGACACAGAGGAATTGCAGCAAAGATTAACAATACTTGTTCCTGGGACAATTATTTTGCTGTGCGGGGTGAGATTGAATAGACTAAGCCTGTTGTACTCAGTTTGAGGGCGCATTCGAAGAGATCTCAGTGAAACACAAAGTTCTAACAGGGCTCAGTGGGGCTGGATGCATGGAGGATGTTTTCACCTGTATGCGGGGTCTAGAGAACGGCACCATCTCAGAATGTGGGGTCTGCGCCATGGAGGACAGGCTTTAGAAGGACATTACTGCACGCAGAGACTGGGGAACATTAGGAATTCCCTGCGCAGTTGGTGTTGTGACTCAGTCATTCAGTGCTCTTGGAGGAGCTGAGAGCCATGGTTGTACATTACAGCGTCAGGCCCTTCGGCCCGTCATGTCCATGTCCACCTATTTCCCAGCTGTTTTACTAATCGATTTGCCCACATTACATTGATATTCTTTTTTCTGCGCGTGCCTCACCATAGATAAGTGCCTCACATATAATGGATTAGAACTCACCACAGCCTCCCCTGTAGCATGTTCCAGATATCAACCATTCTCAGTGTAAAGAAAACATACTACTCAGATTCACTTTAAAATCCTTGCTCTCAAGATAAACCTGCATCTTGATTTGATATCCCTGCTGCAGCACCGGATCTCTGCTGCATCTGCCACCAGTCACAGACCTCCAAGCAGGAAACTCATCCTTCTGCCGCTACGTCTGCCTCCAACCACCAAGCCAATTTTGGGTCCATTTCACCACCGCTCCAACTTGGATCCCACGTGCCTTCACTTTCTGGACCATCCTTATATGTGGAACATTATCAAGTCCCTCAGTGAAGTTAATATATTGGTTCACAAGTGAGATCAGTGTGATTCTTGGTTGTACACACCCATCAAATCCACCCGTGAATCCCCTCTCAGCGACCCTACGACCACAAGTTTCCACTCATTCTGTCTATAACACCTGATCAGTCAACCCTTTAGCCTTTACGCTTCCATGGTCCAAGCCACCCCTCCCTCTTCCCTCACCCCTCCACTCAAAGGAAGAAACAGGGCTCACGGGTCATACTGCCCGCTCATGACTCCCCCCCCCCATTCTCTTATGATCATGGTGACTCCACCCCACCACCTCCACCTCCTCTTTGACAACCTCAAATTACCGCTTCTCCTCAATGGTTCCTCCTTGCTCCGATCTGCCCTCCATATCTGAATTGGCCCGGCTAATTTCCTACATGTCCAACTCAATCTTCGCTCGCAATCCTCCTCACTCTCCACACACGTCCTCTCCCCGTCCACATTCCCCCACCTCACGAGATCCCCTCTCCACCCTTGGGATTAAAACTCCGGGAAAGATGTCTGTGGTTGGGGTGAAACCCGGGGCAAGGTTTCAGGTGTCCGCCCCGCCTGTTCCTGAGGCCGAGCGGCTTCTCCCCCCGGTCCCGGGGCCGCGCTGCCCGAGTCTCCCCCCGACCCTCCAAGGGGGACTCTCTGATTCTCCGCTTCTCCCCCCAGTCTCCGTCAATACCCTGGATGATTGGAAACAAGCGCATCCGCAGCTCGAGGTGTTCTGAGGATCGAAGAGGGTGAAACGGACCCGGACCCGGAGGCGGAGTCTTCCTGACACCGGAAGCAGAGTTTATATACAGTCCGGTGTAGTGCTGGGATCGGAAGGATTACACATCGGGGAGACATTTCTGGGAGGTGGATTGGGGGTGGCGGGGATTCGGGACTGGAGTTCTGGGAGGTCGCCGCAGAGTCTGTGGAGAGGAAGGGATGGGTCACACTGTTCCCGGAGACTGGAGTCTGGAAGCATACAAGGCGGTGGGGGTGACAGAGAGTTTGATGCACTCACCTCCCCTCCATCCCCTACAGCCCCGCTGTCCCATCCCCGACTTGAGGGTGGGAGTTTATCTCAGTTACGAGTCCGGGACAGTTTCATTTTTACGACGCGAGACACCAAGTCCCATCTCCACCCTTCACTTGAGAATAAATTCAGGGGGTAGAAACTTTATCCTTTATTCGAGGCTTGTGATGGAAACTGGCTGAGAATCTGCTCGGGTGTGTAAAAGGGGTCGTGGGTCCCGGACCGGCGTCAGGAGCGGGGTTCAGGGGCTGTGGGCAGAAACCCGTAGGTGGACAACAGGTCGGCGCTGAACGGCTCCCATTTCACCCCCAAATTCCGCGTCGTGAAACTCCAGTGAGCGCGGAAATAAAACCAGCGGGAATGTAAATGTGGGGAAGAGTGAAATAAACAGCAACTGAAAATCAGAGCTGTCTGTCGATTCCGTTCATTTTAACGCGTTAACCGCGTCCGGCAACGGAAACAGAAATTACTTTTTTTGTGAAAATATATAAATTGAAACAATCTCCCTTCCCGCGGGTTCAGCAGCAGCCGCGGGCGGGCGGGTCCTGAGCTCCGGGCTCCCCGGGTCCCAAAGTCTGCAAGAATTCAGTGGATTCAGAGTGTGTGTTTTGCAGCATTTGCTCTCCACACAACAGATTTGTTTTCTAAACGGATCTTTGGCAGAAATGGGTTCAAAACCGAATTCCCGGTTCCAGGTGGGAGCCCGTTGTGCTCAGGCTCTGTCTGTCTCTCTATAATATGTAGATCATTCCTGTGTTTCAGTCCCCACCAGACCCGTCCTTCACTTCTCTCTCAGGTACATCTAGTCTGTATCGCGCGGTGCTGCTTCCTGCTCTCGTTCACCGCTTTAACGCTTCAATCTCCCTCACTGCCAGTTTCCAACCAGCTCCCTCTTTCCTCTGCTCGAGCCCCGACATCTTCGCCTTCGCTTTCTCGCCGTCTCTATCTCCGTTTTAGTAGAAAAACGCGAGTGGCTAAAGTCCATTCCAATGTCCGTCCCGGTGGACGCCATGCGGCGCTACTTCGTATATCCACTACCCCAGTTTGAAACATCGGAAATAGAATATTCACTCCAAGATCGAGTTCGTACAGAAACGAATGCCACAACCCGCTTACATTTTACACAAGGGCCTCACATCTCAAGTTTTAGGAGACCCCAAAGTGCTTACTGGTCTAAATCTCTTTGAAGTGCAGCCACGGATGGCAACTGAAATGCAGGCAGGGAGATACACAAAAAGAGTTTAAAAGCAAGCTATACAGTTGCAAAGAGGTTTAGTTTTATTCCAATTGCAGTATTAAAAGCCACCAGCACATATAGACCTTCAGCCCAGAGACATTTAGGTTAGACGAACTGTAGTTGGTACCAATGTCTGACTATGGGAGTGTGTAAGAGGGGGTCACCTGAAATGAATAGAATTGTGAGTCTGCCGGGTAGGACCTCCTGTCACATCCTGGCCTCAGATGTGAAGTAATAATGATACTGACATTCATCCTGTACTGATCTCCCATTCATCTTTTACTGATCCTCCATTCATCTTTTTACTGAACCCCCCCCATTCATCCTGTACTGATCCCCCCCCCCCCCATCCATCCTGTACTGATCCCCTCATTCATCCTGTAGTGATCCACCCCATGTCATCCTGCACAGACCTCCAATTCACATTGTACTGACCCCACAGATCATTCATCTGTGCTGACACCCCCCCCTTCATCGTGCGTGTGCGCCTGAACCATCCCGTCCCCCCCCCCCGACATCCATTGTTGTACTGATCCTTCCATTCAAGAAGAAATGGTGGGGGGAACAGTCTGAAGAAGTGTCCTTGACCCAAAACTTGCCTATTTCCTTCGCTTCATTGATGCTGCCTTCAGCGCGAACATTGACTATGTGTTTGATAACAGAATGCAATCAAAATGTTGTTGTTTAATTCCCAATGTTATTATTTGTTTTCGTCCCATAAGAATGGATTCATTCAATTGTGAACACGTGAAACATTAAAACTGCAGTGTTCGATTGTTTACTGCTTACGTTGACACGTTATTACATAATTCATTTAATGGCAAATCAATGCTCTTAATATGGAGTATCCCGGGTACTGTAGTTATTTAATAAACGACATCACAACTAAATGTTTGATTTATCCAGGTGTTTCTTCTACAGTCGTCATATATATCACAAATTGGTCAGGAGATATTTCAGTTGAAATTTTATGTTTAATTCTGAAGTGTGAAAGAGGAAACAGCATTTATCAATTTTTTTTTAATCTGGTGCGTTCATACTGGTATCATCATTGCTGTTCACAACTCGTACAGTCTAATCTACTGTCGTAATAAGGCATATTGACACCTTTAAACATATTACCAAAAAAACTATTGTTGCAATTCTGTCCTTTTTGCCATCCTCTTGTTAGTTAGTGTAATTTTTAACTGTCAGATTGGTTTATAGTCCGGTGTTAACCAGCCATTATCATAAAAAGCTTTAGAAATGTCCTTGTAACCTGTATTTTTTGTTACGGAACAGTATGTGGAAGCGAGAGTGTTTCTGAAACCAATAGCAATAACGACCCATGCAAATGGCCATTGTATGGTAATTTTCGGTCTATACTTCACAGAAAACATGCTTGCATCAATATGTAGTTTCCATGGTTTAAGCATAAATGTTTACCAAGATTTAGTGACAGGTAGATCATACCTGAATGAATCCAACCACAAAATTTTGTTTGGAGTGGAAAGACCTAATAGAAATAGTGCAATTAAATGCAATGTTTAAAAGGGGGGGAGTTCAGATACTGTATTATAAGTTTGCCGCATGTCATTGTGATGATATCAATTCTTGATTTGCCAAAATAAATGTGAATGCTCATTGAGCAATAATTCCGACGGTAACGACGCACTTCGTCCATCACATCATCGCACGCGTCCACGTAAACCATCTTAAATGACCACCTAAACTGTCATTGCAACGGAAAAAGCTGCCAAGGTTGCCGACTGCAACAGGACCCTGACGCCTTTCTTTTCACTGACTTTCCTTCCTTGTTGTAATGACTTGTCTTGTCTTTGGTCCTTACATTTAAATTTCTTTTGTAAAATCTCTTATTCCACATTTCCTATATGTTTACCTTTGCTGGACAACATAGAAACATAGAAAATAGGTGGCAGGAATAGGCAATTCCGGCCTTTGAGCCTGCACCGCCATTCAATAAGACAAGGCTGATCATCGAACTCAGTGATCCGTGTACCTGCCTTCTCTCCATACCCCCATTCCTTTAATACACAGAGTGCTGGAAAAAATAAACAGCAGGTCAGGCAGCACCTCAGAGAACATTGATAGGTACAGAGTCTGGAGTAACTCAGCGGTCCAGGCAGCATCTCTGAAGAACATGATAGCCAGAGTGCTGGAGTAACCAGCGGGTCAGGCAGCATCTCAGGAGACATGATAGGTACAGAGTGCTGGATAACTCAGCGGTCAGGCAGCAACTCTGGAGAACATTGATAGGTACAGATGCTGGAGTAAACTCAGCGTCAGGCACTCTCTGGAGAACATTGCTAGTCCAGAGTGCTGGAACTCAGCGGGTCAGGCAGCATATCTGGCGAACATGGATAGGAGACGTTTCAGTCATGATCCTTCATAAGGTATAGGAGCAGAAATTAACCATTTGGACCATCAAGTCCTACTCTGCCATTCTTCATGGCTGACCAGTGATCCCCACACTATCCTAACACACACGAGGGATAGTTTACACTACACCAAGCCAATACTCTATACACAACCTGCACATCTTTGGTGTGGGAGAAACACAGAGTACTCGGAGAAAACACACACAGGTCACGGGGGAGAACGAACAAACTCTGCACAGATACCTGCAGTTTAATATCTAACCCTGGTCGCTTGCGCATGTTAGGAAGCAATAAACAATAGTGCAGGAGTAGGCCATTCAGCCCTTCGAGCCATCACCGTCATTCAAGTGATCATGCTGACATCCACAAACATGTACCCGGTCCCTGCCTTCTCCCCCTTATCCCCTGAATCCGCTATTTTTTAAGAGCCCTATCTAGCTCTCTCTTGAAAGTATCCACGAACCGCTCCATCACCTCTGAGGCAGAGAATTCCTGTTGGGCGGGCGCGGGGAGAGGGGTTGGGGGGGGGGCCGAAGAGGGGGGGGGGGGGGGGGAAAACGACCTCAATTACTTTCTCCTCCCGAGATGCTTCCGTGTCCCGCTGAGTTTATGCCAGCGTTTTGAGTCCATCTTCTGTTTGCTGCTAACATACTCGCCACTCGGTTCCTGGGAGAGGGCCCAGACGCGCCCTACGAGCCCTCACCGGCCCTTCACGAGTTGACATACACACAAACCGACCCCGCCAACCAGCCAACCACCCCATAACCCATTGCCTGCACTAACTTTAAACACTTCTATCTAGCTCACGTCTTGAAAGCATCCAGATAATTTGGCAACCACTGGGGCCTTTCTGAGGGCAGAGAATTCCACAGATTCACAACCCCCTGGGGAAAACGCTTTTTCCTCATCTCCGTTCTAAAATGGCCTACGCACTATTCATAAACTGTGGCCGCCGTGGTTCTGGACGGCCCCAACAGTCAGGAACATGTTTTCCTGCCTCTAGCGGATGTCCCAACCCTTAAAAATCGTATATACGTACAATAAGAATCCTCCCTCACCTCCTTCAAAACTCTAAGTATACAGACCCACCGTGCTCCATTCTCTCATCGATATGACATTCCCGCCATCTCACGCATTAATTCATGTGAACCTACGCAGCCAAAACTTCACACAACTACTCCGAGGGGTGGTCTCATTATGCCGCTGATGAGTCTGTACAACAGCTGAAGGAATTCTTTGTTGCCGGGGGGGGCCTTTCCTATACTCAACTCCTCTTGTTTACAGAAACATAGAAGCAAGAAAATGAGGTTCAGATAGGCCAATATGCCCTTCGATGCCTGCACCACCATTCAATAAGATCAAGGCTATTCATTCCAACGTTCCTATCCTACTCTCCCAAACCCCCTGATCCCCTTTAGCCACAAGGCCACATCTAACTCCCTCTAAAATACAGCCAATGAACTGGCCCTCACCTACCTTCTCAGCTCCCGAGCAGCGCCGCTCCCCGAGCCACGCCGGGCTCCCCGAGCAGCAACACGTCGACGCCCCGAACGCGGCCGAGCTCTGAACTGGACCGCATCTCTGCGCTAAGCCACCGGCCCGGCTGCACACCTTCGGAACCCGTTTAAGAAGAACTGCTATGCTGGAAAAATTCGAAGGTGGACAAAAATGTCTCACCCGCCTGAGTTTCTCCAGCATTTTTGTCTACACTTCTGTGAACGCGTGATTTGATGCCTGCCCAACCGGGGCGGGATGGGTGGGAATACATGTGTACACGTGATAAGATATGGCCCGCCATCCGCTCACAGACATGTGTCCCGGCCCCTATGCAGAACAAGTTGCCAGACCCCTGCGCTAGAATCCTCAGTCCTCATGTAGTTTCTGGGAATTGTTCTTCCTCGTGAAGACAGAACCAAAGTTCTTGTTTAACTGCTTTGCCATTTCCTGTTTCCCATGAAAATTCACGTGTTCTGACTGTAAGAGACCTACATTTGTCTTCACAATCATCTTCATCTCCACACATCTAAAGAAGCTATACAGTCAGTTTTAATATTCCCCTCAAGCATACTTTCATGCTTCTATTTTCCCCCTCTTTAATTAACCCCCTCTGTCAATACAAATTTGCTCCACACATCTCCATTTGGTTGCTTCCTCTGGACAATTTATATGCCTCTTGGCTGGATTAAACACTGTCCCTAAATTTCCTTCATTAGTCATGGTTGAGCCGCATTTCCCCGTTTTATTTTTACACAGAGAGGATGAACAATTGTTGTAATTCATCCGTGCGATCTTTGAATCTTTCCATTGCATGATCCACCGTCAAACCCTTGAAGTACCATATGCCAGTCTAACCAAGACCATTCCAGTCTCATACCATCAAAGTTTACCTTCCTATGTTTCAGTACCATTGTCCCTGATTATCTGGTATACTCTCCATTTTAATGCAGAATTCTACCATATTATGGTCACTGTTGCCCAAGAGGTTTTGCACAACAAGACTGCTAACTCATCCTTCCTCATGACACAAAACCCAGTCTGTGATGGGCCTGCCCTCTATTAGTTCTCTGCCCTCATTTTGGTGGTGACAAGGATTAATATGATCTGTCCTCCTTAAAAAGGGTTGATTTGAAAGTTTAAAAATAAGGGTTTACCCATTTAAAAATATGAACAGGGTATTGTTTTCCCTCAGTATATTACATACACAGTACAGCGCAACGGAACATGACCTATGTCTGTGCCACAAATAATGCCTAGATCTGGCTGCACATAATCCTACCTCCCTCCATGTCCTGAGTATTCTATTTGCTATCCCAAAACGCTCTTAAATGCCACTATCGTATCTACTTCCACCACCACCACACGGGCAAGCGTGTTGCAGCACTCCACGGCTCTGTGTACAAATTTGCTCCACACACTCCTTTAAACCTTGGCCCCTCTCACCATAAAAACTATACCCTGTTGTAGTTGGTATATTTTCATCCTGATAAATATGTTCAGTCCAACCTTATCTATGCTTCCGAACATATTACAACCTATCAGGTCACCTTGCAAATCTCCGGCTATTCCAGAAAAACATATCCAAGACCTGTCCAACCACTCTCCCTGTTGCTAAAACCACCTAAGCCAGAGTAGACGCAAAATGCTGGAGAATACCTATCTCTCTATGAGTGGGAGGGGCAAGCATCAATGGAGCGAAGGAAATAGGCAACGTTTGGGGTCGAGCCCCTTCTTCAGACTAAGAAAGCCAGCAATCCGTTTTGGTAAACACAAATGCTGCAGTAACGTATGGCGGGTCAGTCGCAGCATCCTGAGCCGTGTTTACTCCAGCATCTGTGTCTATCTTTGGCATAAAAAAGCATCCCTGCATTCCTTATTATCATATTCATTCTGGTAACCTCCTTGCCACCTTTCCAAAGCCTCCATGCCTTTGTATGGGACAACCAGAACTGTGTGCAATACTCACACCGATCACGATCACCGTTTATCCAGTTCATATCCAACACACTAGATTAATATATGAAGCCAATTAACCTGCAAACCCTGCCCGTCTTTAGAATAGGGGAGAAACAGAGCTCCCGAGGAAAACACCCGCGTCACAGGAGAACTACAAACTCCCTACAGCAGCACCCCCCCTTATGGGTTTAGCCACCACAATCAAACGGAACTCTGGTGTGGACTCAGTGGGCCAAAAGGCCAGTTTCTGCCCTGTTATCTGTAAAGTCTAACTGCTGCGCCACTCTGGAATTCACAGAGGGCCAATTATTCTACACACCTGCACCCTTT
>CM069160.1:16968597-17006994 GCA_035221665.1 Okamejei kenojei
GACCTAAGATTAGATACAAAAACTGAGTAACACACGTGTCTGCAGCATCTCTGGAGAAAAGGAATAGGAGACTTTTCGGGTCGAGACCATTCTTCAGATTGAAGTCGGAAAAGGGAACGCCGAGGATATAGTCTGTTATTCAACACATGAATAAAAGGTATTCAAAAAAGGTAATGATGATAAAGGAGACAGTCTTTGTTTATAGCTGTGGCTGGTGAAAACGAGTTACATACAATGGGACTCAACAAGACTACTTTTATCTATACAAGGACGGGTGTTGAGGGATGAGGGTGATGGTATTTTGAAGCAGAGAAAATTAATATTCATAGCACTCTGTTGTCGGAGTTACTCAGGCACCAGCCAGAAGAGGTCAGGTTGGGAATGGAGAAGAAATTAAAGTGTTTTGCAACTCCAGGAGATTAAGTAAACATAAATTAAACTGATCCCTTCTGAAATTCACATGTACCCTATCCTTCCCTTTCCCTGCAATTTTGTGCATGTTATCAAAGCTTCTAAACACCACATATATCTGCTTCACCATCCAGCCCAAGCAGCAGCGTTTCAGGCACTTACCCACTCACCTGTGTAAAAAAAAAATAAATCTTGCCCTGCAGATCTTCTTTTAAACTTAGCCTGTCTCTCACCAGTAAGCTATGCCTCAGCCTTTGACATATCCAACTTGGGAAAAATACTTTGACTGTCTACCCCCACGGAGTCTCCATATTTTCATAAAACATCTTTTAGGTGTCCCTCTATCCATAGTAAACAATTCCCCCCCATTTGTCCCACATTCTCTAATTGCTAATACCCTCTGATCTAGGCTGCATTCTGGTAAACGTAAGTCTTTCTGCTAAATCACCAAAACCTCAGCATCCTTCCTGTGACATGGCGACCAGAATTGCACACTATACACCAAATATTGTCCGAACCAAAGTTTTATAAAGCTGCATCCTGACAGCCTGAATCTCACACCTTCTGAAGAAGTTGACCCGAAACTCGTCTATTTTCTTCGCTCCATGGATGCTCTGCCCTCACCCCTGAGATTACTCCAGCATTTTTTGTCCTATCTATGATTTTCTGCTTCTGCAGTTCATTCTTAAACACAAAATGCTGAAGTAACTCAGCGGGACAGGCAGCATCCTCTGGAGGAAGGAATGTGTGAAGTTTTCGGTCCCGACCCTTCTTCAGACTAAGTCATAGCCCCACTAATCAAGGTGCATTCTGGTAAACCTCTTTTCTACATAATACCTCTCAAACCCTCTGGCATCCTTCCTGTAATGGATGCGAAGTAAAGGATAAAGGGAATAACGATTAGGGCAAGATAAATCCAGTAAAGTCTGATTCAAGCTATGTGGCCTCCAATTGAGGAGGAAGGGAGGACCGGACCACTATAAAGCCTCCAATGAGGTGGATGGGGGGTCAGGACCCACTCTCTCGTTGGCAGGATGTTTGCAGTTGCCTGGTAACCTCTGGGAAGCAAACTATTCAGAATCTGGATGTAGTGTGTTTCCATCACTCCTGTACCTCTTAGAGAAATGAGGAATTGTCAAGATGTTTTCTTTGCCAAAGAAATAGACACAGAGTTGGAGTAACCCAGCGGGTCCAGGCAGCAACCCGGGGGAAAAAAGGATTGTGCACTGTTTTCAGGACGGGGTCTGAAGAAGTGGTCCCACTCGATGCGCCACCACCTCCTTTTCTCCAGAGTGCTGCCTGACCCCTGAGAATACTCCAAGACTTGTGTCTATCTTCAGTACCTCTGACATATGGAGAGGAGAGAAGAGTAGTGAACGGATGCGACACATTCTTGATAATGCTGGATGCCTTGCAGTGAAGTGTCGATGGAAGAGAGGTTGTTTGTGTGGTGGTCTGGGCTGCATCCACACTCTCTGCAGTTTATTGCGTACTAGAATGGAGCTGTTCCCAAAACCAGGCTGTGAAGCATCCCGATAAAATGCTTTGTGTTTCGCATCTGTAGAAATTAAATCTGGCCAGCAAATAAGACCAATACTTCAGCAATAACATCTCCATTCTCTCTGTTTACAGGTGAAGGAAGATGTTCCCTCTCAAACTGACTGGCCAACAGGTTGCTTCTCATACTTCCTCTCCGTGGTCATCCTGCAGTGTACTTCGCCACTGGAGTAAGAGCCAGCCATTCCTCAACAGAGATGGACCAGTCACCCTAGCGACTGCCTGGTACGGCACCGCACGCAACCCTACGGCGTCGGACAGAGCTGAGACACTGCATCTTCCATCTCGTGGAAGAAAGCCTATGGAACCTCCCAGCAGCAAGCGATGTCCCACCAGAGATTTCACGTTCATAAGTTATAGGAGTAGAATTAAGCCATTCACATCCCATCGGGTCTACTCCACCATTCAATCATGGCTGATCACCACCCCTCTCATCCCATTTTCCCTGCCTTCTCCCTAATCTCTTGACATCCATTCTAATCAAGAATGTGTCTATCTCCGCCTTATAAATATCCACTGACTTGGTCTCCACAGCCCTCTGCAGCAAGGTGTTCCACAGATTAACCACCCTCTGACAAAATAATTCCTCCTCGCCTCCTTTCTAAAAGAGCACACTATAAATCTGAAGCTTGACCTCTGGTCCAGACTCCCACCAGTGGAAACATCCTCTCCACATCCACTCTATCAATGCCTTTCATTATCTGTATGTTTTTCAATGAGGTGGCCCCCTCTCACCCTTTAAACTCCAGCGAGGAAGGCCCAGGGCTATCAAGAGGTCATCAAATGCTAACCCACTCATTCCTGGAATCATTCTTGTAAACTTTTTCCGCTGGACCCTCTCCAAGCCAACAAAATCCTTCCTCAGATATATGGAGCCCAAACTTGCTCACAGTACCCAAATGTGGCCTGACCAGCGCCTCTAGAGACCTCACATCACATCCTATTTCTGTGTTCCAGCCCTCTTGATGTAAATGCTAGCATTGAATTTTGCCTTCCCGTTTGGGTGGGTGGAAACAGACCACATGTCACATGTACCCGAGGAACAGTGAAAAAGCTTTTGTCGCGTACTAAATCAAGTCAGTGGGAATACAACACATTAAATTCCCTTCAATGGAGGCATTTATTATATACGTGCTAAGGGAAGATATGTTTAGGCATGGTCTAGCCTGTAAAGTCCGACGAGGATAGTCCGAGGGTCACCAATTGAAGTAGATAGTAGTTCAGGGCTGCTTTTCTGGTTAGGTAGATGATTCCACCCTCCTTAATGTCGTTCCCCATTTCCCAATCTCTCCAAACTTGGAGGGATCCCATTTCCTTTCCAACCCTTTCCACATTTTTCAGCCTTTCACAAGATCGAATGGGGAGGAAAACTGAAGACCTCTTAGATAAACCCACGCAAGAGCGGGGGAATGTAAAAACTACTCGGTGCGAGATAAGCACCCGTAGTCAGGATCGAACCCGATCTTCTCCGCGCTGTGAGGCAGCAACTCTATCCTACCGCTGCGCCACCGGGTTCCAAAATCAAGAGCCGTTTAAACAGTGACTGTGAGACAGTGGTTCCACCTGCTGCACCAATGTGTTGCCTTACCAGCTAAGTATTCAGAAACCCAGAACATATGACTCAGGAAGTAGGCCATTTGACTCTCAAAAACACCTCAACACACGAACGGTTATCAAGCACTTCAGGTCCCTGTTCCAGGCGCCCCTCCAAAATCCCTTTGATCCGTTTATTCCAAAGCCAATACACCACCCGCTGAGAAAGATACAAATTTGCTGGGGTAACTCATCGGTCAAGCAGCTCTCTGGAGAACATGGATTGGGTTTGGGGTCGAGAACCTCTTTCAAAACCTCCTTTTTGTGTTTTTTCCACGCTAATTGTATCCAGTTCATTACTGGGGAGCCATGCTGAATGCATTGAGCAGTTTGCAAGTTTAGTATTATTTATATTATTTAATTATATTTATTTATTGCTCTTATTTAATCTATGTAATGTGACCTTATGCTCGTAAGTTGTTATGAATTCTAACTTGCGCAGCAAGATGTAGACTGCCGTATTAATGTCACCAGAGAGTGAAGGAATAAATGCTGTGTTTGCAACAGGGATTCGTGAATAGAATTTTTACGTCTACAATGTTTGATAACAGTGTGGGAAGGCACTGCAGATGCTGGTTTACACCAAATATAGACACAAATGCTGGAGTAACCCCTGGTCCGGCAGCATCTCCAGATAGATTGGAATGGATTGAACTTTTGGATCAACACCCTTCTTCAGACAGTTTGCAAAAAAAATAATGTTCATCAAAGTTGTCAAGTGTGTGTGTCCTCAGTGTTTTTTCTGTGTATTTGTGTGTCCTGTGAATGAATGAATAATACATACAGTTCCTCTTGGAGAACCATCTTCGTCATGAGCAAGGGAGGACATCAAGAACGACGGGTACTGGCGGGGGGGTGGTTGGGGGAGTCCTGTTGCCAAGCGCAGCAGCAGGGGGTAGACAGGACAGTTTTTCGTAACGTGTCGGAACCCAGACACGTGGGCGACACTTGTCTGCTTGCCGCAGGTTGTATGTAAACAAAGCCATTTCACAGTACCTAGGTAAGTTACAGATAACATTGTTGGAGAGAGAGAGGGTCGATGAGGACATTTTAGAATTGTTTAGTTTAATTTTAGAGATACACGCGGAAACAGGCCCTTCGCCCATTGAGTACACGACGGCCGACCGGAAATCCCCGCACACAGATGCCTATCCTACACACACTAGGGACAGGTTTAACAATATACCAGGCAAGTTAGCCAACATAACATTTACGCCTTTGTAATGTGGGAGAAAAGCGGAGATCCCGGAGAAAACCCACACAGCCCACGGTAGAACGTACAAACTCCGCACAGACACTCAGCATTGGTCCAAATCGAGCCCCAGGTCTCCGGCGCTTGTTTGGCAGCAACTCTACCGCTGCAACGGCAGGTTGAAGGCGGACATGGAAACCACGAATCCGCCATGAATTAGAATATCATCCTCCCTGCTTTTGACAAACTCAATAGTTTCTAATATATTGCCAGAGCACACCCCCTCTCAATGGCTATTACCGATGTGTGAATTTAGATTAGTTTTCGATAGAGATACAAACGCGGAACAAGCCCTTCGCGCACCGACTAACGGTCCCGCAGTCCCGCACCGACCAGCGATCCCCGCACATTAACACAAACCTGCACACACTCGGGACAATTTACAGCTTTACACCAAGTCAATTAGCCTCCATACCTGTACGTCTTTGGAGTGTGGGAGAAAACGGAAAAGTCGGAGAAAACCCACGCGGGTCACGGGTGCAGAATCGTAACAAACTACGTGACCGACAGCGGCCATAATCGGGATTGGACCCGGGTCCTCTGGCGCAGCAAAACGCTGTAAGGCAGCAACTCTAGCGGGATAGTCTTATCATCAGGCTCTTCTAAGCAGCTAAGTCATAGTCTTGTCGCAACTATGTAATCAACATCCCGTCAATCTTTGTTTTAAGAAGACCAATGCTTGGCCCTCCCACAGCCGGCTGTGTCAATGAATTGTACTATTCACAACCTTCTGGCTAAAGAATTTCTCCTCATCTCCATTCAATAGGGGGGTTCTCCTTTTATTCAGAGGCTGTGCCCTTTGGTTTTCAAAGACTTCCACTGCTGGAAACGTCACAGAAGGTTTGCGAGTCGGAGTCCTTGTTGAGGATAGTCCCTTATAGAAGGGCGTTCGGGAGCTCATAATAGCAGGGAAAGAAGCTGATTTTATTACACTGGGAGCGAAGTGTTTGACAGATGTTATCCATGTTCTGCCTGACAAAGAGGGGAGAGAGGGAATGACTTATGGCTGCACTCAACAGTCAGTCGAAGTAGGGTACCGTGTACAAAATCATGAGAGGAATTAGATCGGGTAGAGAGCCATCAGGTAGAGTCTCTTGCCCAGAGTAGGGGAATCAAGGACCTGAGGACATAGGTAGAAGGTGAAGGGGAAAAGATTTTATAGGAATCTGAGGGGGAACTTTTTCACACAGAGGGCGGTGGGTGTATGGAACAAGCTGCTAGAGGAGGTAGTTTAGGCTAGGGACTATCCTAACAGTTAAAGGAAAACAGTTAGACAGGGCCATGGATATGACATATTTGGAGTGGTTTGGACCAAGCACAGGCAGGTGGAAAACTAGTGTAGTGTGGAAATGGAATCAAATTGCCAGGTGGGCCAAAGGGCCTGTTTTTCCACGATTTGCACTCTCTGACAATATGACCCCAAACATCCCTCCTACTATATGAGCCCTGCTCTTCCCCACCCACACCACAGCCCCCTTACCCCCCCCCCCCCCCCCCCCCCCCCCCCCCCCCCCCCCCCCCCCCCCCCCCCCCCCCTGGATCTCTGACCATACCCCTGACCACCCCACTCCACCCCCTCCTCCACACAACGCTTCATCCTCAGTCCACTCACCTGCCTTCCTCCGGCCGCAACCCCCATCCTTGCCGCGTGTTCGCCATCACCCTTCACCCGGACCCCCCCTCTCTGACACCGAAAGGTCATTGTCCTCAGCAGAGGGTCTTACCTTTCTCCCCCTCCGTCCCCACCTCAATGAGTTACCGTGCCCACCACGACTTTGGAGCTCTTCTACCGTCGCCTCCGCCTCACAGCGTTCTTCCACGGGAAGAAGTCTTTGCCTCCCACTGATGATCCCTTTTCCTGTCTCCAACAAACCCCTTCCTCGTGGACCCCCCCTTGTGGTAGAAACCCTCCAGCTTTACCAATAACGAACTCTTTATCCAGAACTGCCGTCGGGACATCAACCACCTCAACTTCTCCACTCCCCTGCCTCACTCCTCCAATCTCCCCCCCCCCCCCCCCGAACGTACTGCCATCGACTCACTCCATAACAACCCAGACTTGGGTTATCAAACCTGCTGACAAGGGAGGTGCCGTGGTAAATCTGGCGCGTCGATCTCTACAAAGCGGAGGCCACGCTCCTATTCTCGGACACCTCCTCCTACTTACCCCTGGACCATTAGATCCCCACTGACGGAGCACCAGGCCAACCATTCTCGAGCACCATATAACCGACTTCATCAACTCCGGCTCCCTGCCCCCCCCCAACCTCTAACCTCATCATTTCCCAAGCCCCCGCACGGCCCGATTTATACCTTCTGCCCAAAATCCACAAACCTGACTGCCCCGGCAGACCCATTGTCTCAGCCTGTTCGTGCACCCACCGAACAATATTTCCACATTCCCTTGGTTAAATCCCTCCCCACCTATGTTCAAGACACCATCAGACACCCTCTGTAGGCTCCGTGCATTCCATGCTCCAGGCCACCATCCTCTCATCTTCACCATGGACATCCAGTCACTCTACACCCGCCATCCCCCACCAGGATGGTCTCAAAGCCCTCCGGTTCTTCCTCGACCAGAGGAGCAACCCATGCCCGTGCACTGACACCCTCCTCCGCCTAGCGGAGTTGGTCTTACCCTCATAACTTCTCTTTTGACTCCTCCCATTTCCTCCAAACACAAGGCGTAGCTATGGGCACACGCATGGGCCCCAGCTACGCTGCCTCTTTGTTGGTACGTCGAACAATCCTTTTTCTCGGCGTAACCAGGGCCCCCATCCCCGACCTCTACTCCGTTACATCGACGACTGCTTTGGTGTCACCTCCTGCACCCACACACAACTGACTGACTTCATCCATTTCACCACCAACTTCCATCCGGCACTCAAATACACTTGGACCATTTCCGACACTTCCCTACATTCCTTGACCTCACCATCTCTATTGCAGTGATACATGCCTGACCGACATCCACTACAAATCAACTGACTCCCACAGCTACCTCGACTATCTTCCCTCCCACCCTGCTTCCTGTAAGGACTCCATCCCCTATTCCCAATTCCTCCGTCTATGCCGCATCTGCTCCCAGGATGAGGTTTCCACACCAGGTCATCAACAAATGTCCTCATTCTTCAGAGAACGTGGATTCCCCTCCCCCACTATAGATGAGGCTTGCAGCAGGGTCTCCTCCATACCCCTCAACACTGCCCTCTCTCCCCATTCCCCCCACTCGCAACAAGGGCAGAGTCCCCCTGGTCCTCACCTTTCACCCCACCACCAGCCGGCACATACAACACATAGTCCTCCGCCAGTTTCGCCACCTTCAACGTGACCCCCAACCACTCGCCACAAATCTTCCCATCTCCCCCGTCTGCCTTCCACAAAGACCGCTCCCTCCGCAACTCCCTTGTCAATTCTACCCTTCCCGGGGCACTTTCCCTTGCAACCGTAAGAGATGCTACACTTGTCCCTTTACCTCCCCCCTCCACTCCTTTCAGGGACCCAAGCAGTCCTTCCAGGTCCGACAGAGGTTCACCTGCACCTCCTCCAACCTCATCTACTGCATCCGTGGCTGCTCTAGATGCCAGCTGATCTATATCGGTGAGACCAAGCGGAGGCTTGGCGATCGTTTCGCCGAACACCTCCGCTCGGTCCGCAATAACCAACCCGACCTCCCGGTGGCTCAGCACTTCAACTCCCCCTCTCATTCCGTATCTGACCTCTCTGTCCTGGGCCTCCTCCACGGCCAGAGTGAGCAACACCACAAATTGGAGGAACAGCACCTCATATTCCGCTTGGGGAGTCTGCATCCATCTCTGGGCTTGAATATTGAATTTTTCTTAATTCTGTTAACCCTTGCCGTCTCCTCCCCTTCCCACCTCTCCCCCAGCCCTCGGACTCCTCCTCCTCCTATTTCCTTTCTTCTCCTCTCCCCGCCCCGCCCCCCCCCCCCCCCCCCCCCCCCCCCCCCCCCCTCCACATCAGCCTGATGAAGGGTTTTGGCCCGAAACGTTGCCTATCTCCTTCCCTCCTTAGATGCTGCTGCACCCGCTGAGTTTCTCCAGCATTTTCCAGCATCTGCAGTTCCTTCTTTATCACCTTATCCATGGTTCTCCAGGGATGCTGCCGCGTTGTGACTCGCGGGGAGTTTAGGTCCCGGGAGCCCGGAGCTCAGGACCCGCCGCCCGCGGCTGCTGCTGAACCCGCGGGGAGGGAGATTGTTTGAATCTTTATATTTTGCACAAAAGTAATTTCTGTTCCTTTGCCGGACGCGGGTTAACGCGTTGAAATGAACGGATCGACAGACAGCTCTGATTTCAGTTGCTGTTTATTTCACTCTTCCCACATTTACAATTTTTTTACACACCCGGAGCGGAACCGGAGCAGATTCGCAGCCAGTTTCCATCCTCAGTCCAGAAGAAAGGATAAAGTTTCTCTCGTGAATTTATTCCCAGTGAAGGTGTGGAGATGGGACTTGGTGTCCGCGTCGTAAAATGAAAACTGTCCCGACTCGTAACTGAGATAAACTCCCCACCCTCCCGGGGATGGGACGGGTGGGGAGAGGGGACGGAGGGGAGGTGAGATGCCATCAAAACCCGTCACCGAACCCCCGCCCAATGCTCCAGACTCCAGTCCTCCGGGGACAGTGTGACCCATCCCTTCCTCTCCACAGACCTCTGCGGCGACTCCCAGACTCCAGCCCCCGACTCCCCGCCACCTCCACCTCCCAGTAAATGTCTCCCCGATGTGAATCCCTCCGATCCCCAGCACACACATACTGCCTGTAAACCTCTTCCCGGTGTCAGGGAGATTCCTCCGGGTCCAGGTCCAATCTCACCCTCTTTCCGATCCTCAGACACCTCGAGCAGCGGATTACGCAGTTTCCACATCCAGGGTGACGGAGACTGGGGGGAGAAGCAGAGAATCAGAGAGTCCCCGGGGGTCGGGGGGAGACTCGGGCAGCGCGGCCCCGGGGACCGGGGGAGGAAGCCGCTCGGCCTCAGGCACACAGGCGGGCGGACACCTGAAACCTTTGCCCGGGGTTTCACCCCAACCACACCCGGCGGACAACACACATCTTTCCCAGAGTTTTTTTATCCAGGGATGGAGATGGTATCCGTGAGGTGAGGGAGGGTGGACTGGGAGGACGAGTGTCGAGAGTGAGGAGAATTGCGAGATTGAGGTGGGGATGGATTGATGAAGGCGGGCTAATTCAGATATGGAGGGCAGATCGTAGAGCAAGAGGATATTGAGGAGAGCGGTAATTTTGAGGTTGTTAAAGAGGAGGTAGAGGTGTGGGGTGGAGTCACCATGATCATAGAGGATGGGGGAGGGGGGGATCATGAGGGGGCAGATGACCCGCCCCTGTTTCTTTGAGTGGAGGGTGAGGGAGAGGGAGGGTGGGTGCTTGGACCATGGAAGGAAGCAAAGGTTGAATGATCAGGTGTTAGACAGAATGAGTGGAGACTTGTGGTCATAGGGTCACTGAGAAGGGGGATTTTTTTTTTCACCGGTGGATTTTGATGGGTGTGTACAACCAAGAACACACGATCTCATTGTGAAATCCAATATATAAACTTCACTGAGGGACTTGACAATGTTCCACATATAAGGATGGTCCAGAAAAGTGAAGGCAGATGGGATCCAATTTGAAGCTGGTGAAATGGACCCAAAATTGGCTTGGTGGTTGGAGGTAAAAGGTAGCGGCAGAAAGGATGAGTTTTCTGCTTGGAGGTCTGTGACTGGTGGAGTGCAGCAGAGATCGGTGCTGCAGCAGGGATATCAAATCAAGAGTGCAGGTTTATCTTGAGAGCAAGGAATTTTAAAGTAGATCTGAGTAGTAGGTTTTATTTACACTGAGAATGGTTGATATCTGGAACATGCTACAGAGGAGGCTGTGTGAGACCTTAATCATTATATGTGAGGCACGTATATAGATGAGGTGGCAGAAGAAATATCAATGTAATGTGGGCAAATCGATTAGTAAAGCTGGGAAATAGGTGGACATGGACATGATGGGCCGAAGGGAACTGACGCTTTGTAATGTACAACCATGGCTCTCGGCTCCAAGAGCACACTGAATGAGACTGAGTCACCACAACCTCCTGTGCAGGGAATTCCAAAGGTTCCTCAGTCTCTGCTGCAGCAATGTCCTCCTTATCTCAGTCCTACATGGTGTAACCCACATTCGTAGAGAATGGCCCGTTCACCAGACAGGGAAACAACCTCCTTGCATCCAGCCCACTTGAGCCCTGTAAGAACTTTGTTGTTTTCACTGAGATCTCGTCCAATACGCCCAAACACTTGAGTACACAGGGCCTAGTCTACTCAATCTCACCCTGCACGAGCAAAAATCATTGTCCCAGGAAACAAGTATTGTTAATCTTTGCTACAATTCCTCTGTGTCAAGTCTGTCAATTTATCGGTACACAGGAGCATAGGGACACAAGAAAACAGGAGCAGGATTAGGATCCGCTCCTCAGGCAGCGTGCCCCTCCCTTCAATGTGATCATGGCTGATCTAAGCTGGCACCAATTCCTCTTCTGTTAGTTCCCCATAATCCAAAATATTCGATCTAAGCAATATTCTACAACACATCGCATGAGAGACCGTCTCATGGAAGGTTGGATCTCATGGAATCCGGGGTGAACTAGCCGATGGAATACAACATTTACCTGAAGGTCGCAGACAGAGGATGTTGGTAAAAGAAGGTTGTTTTTCAGACTGGAGACAGAGTCCACTGTTGTTCTTATTTATATACACGATTGGGAGTGCATGTAGTTTGCACGGTTAGTCAGTTTTGGAGATGGAACTAAAATTGGTGACATTGTGGAGAGTGAAGAATGTTATCTGAGAGTAAATGGGATCCCTGTCAATTGGGCCAATGGGCTCAGGAACGGCAGGTGGGATTTATTCATGTGAAGGTGAGGTGATGCACTTTGCTGAGACAAACCAGGCAGACATACACAGTAAACGTAAACTTTATAGAACTGACAGATCTGGGGCTGCAGGTACACAGTCCCATGGAAGATGCAACGGTGACAGGCAGGAAGTTGAAGAATGTGTTTGTTACTCATGCTTTCATAGGTCAGGATATTAAATGCAGCGTTTGACACAATAAGATTGTTAGCAAATTAGAGAGGGTGCAAAAGGGATTTATGATAATTTCATCAGGTCTGAAGGGATGGGTATAAGGAGACGTTGGAAGCAGCAGGGACATTTGTCTTTGGACCCATCCGGGTGTTTTTAATAGATGTGTATATAAGATCTATATAAGGTGCACAGATAGCGTGAATAGCCACAGTATTTCACCCAAAGCAAGAGAGTATGAATGTCTCACTGTATGTTTTCCCAGCTGATGGGTTTAGTGGTAGAATCAAATTTCCCTTCCAAAGGACCATTAATGTTTGCATCTAGGTATTGCTTAAAGATATAAGAAACAAGAATAATGGAAAAGGTACCAGCATTACCTTGCTTGAAGTCATCAGATGTTTCTTTGAATGCAGTGTTGAACGAAACACGGCAATTAAACTTTTCAAATCGGCAAGGCGTCATCTACCCACCGACAGTGGTTTGGCTTCATCACGAACCCTACAAATATTGAACAGCTTGTTATAAAACTGAGCATTAGAAATGTTTTTAAGGTGGTTCCACAAAACACTTACACTGTTTTCCGTCAAGACAATGTCCTACTTCGCTTGCGACCAGGCTTCCTCCTGAAAGAAATAAAACACAAATCTCAATTGACTGAGATGGACCGTCGCTCATCCCGACAGCAACAGGAATTTCACCAAATTTCTACCAAACCTCTAATAATTCCCATTTCCCATATCCCCCTCTTATCACCGCGGTCATGCAGAGAGAAAGCAGATATTGTCGCAGAGATGTAGAACGATGATTGAAAGCACAAGGAATATTCATGAGAATGACGCCCTTAATAACTGAGATGGATGGAACTTAATGAAAAAGTCTGGGCAGGTCGTGGGATTTCACCTGGAGATATGTTTTCAGGAATGATGAGAGGGAGGTTTAATATTATCAGTGGATTTAAATGTGTGGGGATGAAATAATATCTCAATTCGAAGGGGAGACCAACAATCAAAGTTGAAATGTAACGTGGCCTTCAATAAATACCTAAAGGAAATGCAGTCATGAGAACATGGACCTCACTTGCATTGAGGGGACTGAAGCCAACACAGAGATTAACCCCAATTAAAAAGTGGTCAAGCTCGGTGATAATTGCTCGGTTTCTAAGCTTCCCCCCAGTCTAGTTTCAGTAAAAACACTGAATCAAGCACTTGAAATCAACTACATTTTATTCTACCAAAAGCGTGTCACAGATCACACACTGTACCTATCCCACCGTGGGTTCGATCCCTGCGTCTATCTGTTCAAGCCCTCTAGGCTTCGCACAGACAGAGGCACTCCAGAAGAGTACGTGGTCCTGAGCGCTCTTTTCAGAAGATCGGCCTGAGCCTCGTGACCCAGGGACATTCATATGCCCCGCGAACTCGAGGGCCGAACCACAGGGGGGTTGTCTCTTAATCATCCAATTACAAGTATCGATTAACCCCATACATAACAGGCATTTCCCTAACCCAATGATATAACCTTTGAATACATTGTATTCACAATGGACTTCAAGATGAAGTCAACTTGGAAACATTTACCCCGATGAACAGAACTCTCAGACAAGGCTCAACACCCCATCCAATCAACACTTAGCAGAGTCAGACTCTGCAACATTATTTACAAGCTATTTACAAGGTGTATGTCTGTTTTGCAGCCATCAAATTCATTCTATGCATTTAGTACCAGATTGACAGGATTTGCAAGGCTTCCCATTCTTTGCTTGCAAATTGTATCTAAGTTCCAGACTTCCTGGCATCTCTCGCAGCCTGTCCCAGAGAGCAATTCCAATTTGACCAAATCTACCCAGCAAACCCTGAAACTTAAACCCCATTTTGAAGTCCAAAATGGTCTGTCCTCTGGTGTAGAATAGGATGTCATTCTATGGTGAAACAAGGTGGGACAAAACAAAACAACAGAGCAAATTCCCTCAAGGTGAACACCCACTGCTGATGGGAACCGGATATAGATGATCAATATGATGTGTGCGCCACGTTCTAGATTTCAATGTTAATCCCCACAATGTGGTCATGGCTGATCTAGCCCAGGACTGAACTCCTCCTCTTTGCCTCATTCCCGTCAATTACAATTCCCCGATTTTCTAATTAAATGTATCCTCCTCTGGTTTAAAATGTGTCTAACATGTAAAACGTCACAGTCTCTTGGCAGGAGACTCCCAGATATTCACTGCCTTCTACCCATTCGTGGTCCTTTAGATCAGATATAGGATCACCTGTCATTCTTCTAAACTCCACATAATATAAACACCTCTCTACATTCCGGCCAAACAGTCCTGAGATCCCATAGATTCAGCGGGAGTCCAATTAGTTTCTGAACAACAACAGCTGGAACAGAGGGAACATTTATTCAGTTCAGAATTACTGGTAAATGCAGCATTTATTTCTGAAATGTCACCACCATTTTGTGACTGCACTTTCACTTCACCAAACTGTAGTGGAACCCCTCACCTTCAGAAACACCACACTGTCTTTTTGATCGATCTGCTGCTGCAACTTTAAGAGTTCCTCCTGAATGGAATTTAAATTCTCTTGAATCGTTCCAAGATTGTCTCCATTGTATTTAGAATCTTCTTCTCTTCCTCCCGGATATCTGCCAGTGCGTGCTGCTCTTTCTCAGTGAGAATCTGGTGCAGTTCAGCATACTGGGATGTGATCTTGGACTGAAGGTTGTGTGATTGTTCCTGTGAAATAAAAGGTGAAGAACAATATATAATGTCACTGATTGTGTTTCCTCACGACTTTAACGGTGACATTTGGCCTGTACATGTTTTATTTGCTTTGGCAATTCAATAGTTTGTCTAAGGCAAACAAAAATGCTGGAGCAACTCAGCTGGTGACGCAGTATCTATTGAGATAAGGAATAGGCGACGTTTCGTGTCGAGATCCTTCATCAGACTTCAGAGCCATTTAGACAGTTTGTCTAAAAGCTTCTGAAATGTCGTGAGGGTAATGTTATAACCCATCAATCCGCTACCCCAATGCAATTCCCTGCTGCCTATTCCTTTTCACGTGCCAATTAATTCCCATTTATCCACCCACCTCCCACTTTCCCAGGGATTATAACAGTCGCCGATTGACCATTGAACCAGCGTGTATTGGTGACGTGGAAGGAATCCGACGTGGTCACAGGGAGAAGGCGTGAACCACACGGGCAGCACCCGAGGTCAGAATTGAAGCCGCTCACCAGAACTAGGAGACAGCAGCACTACATGTGTCACTGCGCTGCCCTATTATTACACGCATCACAGGGATCAAATCTACACAAGATCAGGAAACTGGAAAGCCTCACCAGAACTCCAGAAATCTTCTGTTTCTGTTGCTGCTCCATTCGCTGGATCTCTGATTTATTTTTTGTGAGAGACTGGATGGAAGATTTCACCTGATCCTGGGATTGTGATTGAAAATCAGAGAATAAAAGTGTTAGATTATAAAGATAGAATTAAACAATGATGCGATCAAAATCGGTTTGCATTTACCTTGTAGGTTTCAACAGCTTCTTTAACCGGCATGAAGCTGTGAGACTTGTGTTCCCGCCCGGCTGCACAAATCACACAGATCAGCTTCTTGTCAGTTTCACAAAACAGCTTCAGTTCTTCCTGGTGTTCCTCGCACTGAAGTTTACTTTCCTTCTCTGTCCGATTCAGGCTCAGTGTTCGAGCTTTCTCAGACAGTCTCGCCAAGGCCCGATTCGCCCTGAGGGTGCGGTCTGTGAACTCCTCTCTACATTCCGGGCAGGAGTTTCTCCCCTCCCTGTCCCAACTCTGTGTGATGCAGGAGCGGCAGAAGTTGTGCCCGCAGTCCAGTATAACCGGGTCGGTGAAGAAATCCAGGCAGATGGGACAAACTACCTCCTCGGTCCAACTCTCGACCTGCTCTTTCGAAGCCATTTTAATCCGCCACTTCCTGGTTCAAAGGGTTCATTCCCATTCGCTGAAACTGCTGACCCCCTGCAATAATTAATTGGAGCGCCGGAGGCTGAAGTGCATGGGATCAAGAGGTGAATGGATAGGATGAATGCACAGTCTTTTACCCGGAGTAGTTGAGACGAGAACTAGAGGACACAGGTTTGTGGCGAGAGTTGCAAGATTTAATCGGAACCTGAGAAACAATATTTTCACACAGAAGGTCGTGGGGAAATGGAACAAGCTGCCAGAGGAGGTAAGTGAGGTCGGACAAAAATGTGTGGACGAGCTTTAGGACCCTGGGGAGCCCGGAGCTGTGGACCCGCCGCGGCTGCTCAACCCGCGGTCAATGGGGTTTCGGGCGCGAAACGGCGGCGGAACATCAATGAAAGGGGCGGGGCGCGGCTGAGGGGAGGCGGAGCTCAGCCCCGTCAATCACAGCCCTGACCAGAAAGCCGATGTCATTTGTAATCAGCTTCGGGTCAATTTCATTCCCTTAAACTAAATAATCCGTGTTTCCTATCGTGAATTGTTCATTATATTAGGCTGCACAATAACATTCGTTCTATAGCAAACACTGTTATTGTATTTAACAGTCTCATGTGCAAACTTGAATCCAACTCAATGATCCAATTATACTCTATTGTCGCATGTATCAAGGGACGGTGACATTCTTTGTTTTTGCATGTAATCCGGTAAAATACAGACCTCACCCAGGCAGTACAGAGAGAGGCGCCACGTTTCTGGCGCCGACAAAGTTGCGAGAAGTTCAGTGAATTCAGCGTTATTTTCCTAACTTGGATTATCTTTTCCAATTTCATTCCCTGCTCCCATTTACATATCCTCAGTGTGAGATACGCTTTGTGCTCACAATCACTGCTCAAAGACCAAATCGTGGAAGCAAGATTCTTTATTTTACGAGTCTGCAGACCGGGTGCCTCTCCAAGTTGAGACACACTAAGTCAGAGAAGTCATCCCCCTTTATACACACAATTTTACATTCAACCTCCCCTCTGGACCCTTCTCCAATCAGGGTCTGAGGTGCACAATCTGTAGGTACATCCCCCCCAGTACCTCCCACATCATACATCGCATGTCCAGACATGTTCATGGTAATGAGCAGTTTCTTGACCAGGGGTGTGTTGTAATATTCATTTATTCTATTAAGCATGCTCAGTTGCTCATGACCTATCCTAGTTTTACTCACCTCCAAGTGAACCCTCTCAGTTCTCCTATATCAGTACTAAAGCTACGCTATAGTGACAAGGGTCCCATCTATCACTCCATTCTACTGATAGGGATCTATGTACATCACTCCCTTCTACCGCTATACAATGCTATCACTTCTTACTCAAGGATGGGTCTGGTAACTTTTATACACAGCTGTGTCAGAACCCTCTCCCTGGCCCCTATCAGTTTGAATCCTCTTTAAAACTTCTTACTATAATGGGGTTTAATCACTTTATCCCTCACAATCCTCCCTTTTTCTTTTGCTACGCATCTACTGATTAAACCCCAATTTCAAGTTCCCTTAACTCGAATTGACGTAACATTGTCCTAATCTTCTTTTCCTGTAGATCATGGACCTCCCCTGGCCGCATTATCATAATTTTCTGTATTTCCCCTTTCTCTCCCATTGGCATGACTACAGCCTGCATCTGACTTATACTCCTTGTAATAAGTTCCCTAAAACAAGGGATGCAACAGGGGATAAAGATCAGTCCAGCCTCTGCACATAGAAACATGAGTCCCACCGTTCTCCACCATGTTCATCCGAGGATGGAATCCCACCATTGGGTTCCCATAATCGAATTCCACTTTTGTATTGGAACATGTGCCAACTTACGGATCCCTTCTGATATGTCCATCACTGCCTGTCCATTATCATCAATGTTTAAACAGCAATTAGAGAGGTTGAATTTCCCGCATACCCCTCCTTCTTCTGCCAGGAGGTAATCTAGGGCCAACCGATTCTGGTATATTGCTGCTCTCATCTGTGTCTGCTGCTTTGCCAGCATCTCCAGTGCCCCCGCAGTTTGGTTGGTAATTACCTCCAGTACTGCCTGAAGTCTTATGATCCGGTTTAACATGTATACTGGGGTTCGGTAGCCCCAGGATCCATCCTGTGCCCAAGTGGGGTCCATAGTATGAGATGATTCTTGCTGGTGGCCATTCATCATCTTTCCATTCTCCAATGTCTATTTTCCTCTTCTTCCGATATAGGTCGTCAAATACAGGTGTTCCTAGCGACCGCCCTTCTTCGGTGTTTAACAGAAAAAATCCTGGTTGTACCAGTCCAATAAAGCAAGTCCCGCTCCAATTTATCGGTAACACCGAGTATGCCTTATATCCGCATATCCATAACATTCCTTCAGGGGCCGGTCCACTAGAGGTAACCTTGTTCCTTATGTCTTGCAACACCGGGATTCCTTGATAAGGGTTGTTCCCGGTGCAGTTCCATAGTCCAGTTGATTCCATTCCATCGGTCTTCATCCAGATAGCGCAGTTTCTCCCGTATTTCTTAGTTGGATACCATTTTAGGCTCCTCTGGCCACCACACTCGGGACTGATTTGGCCACTGGGTGGACGATGCGCTGGCAGGGGCTGCTGCCTACTAGGACGGCATCCTTTGCCCAGGGCCCTAGCGATACACTCAATCCCAACCGGAGCGTCTGTCCGGCCCCATGCCTGGGGATCTCGGTCTTGTCCAACTGTCAGGTTCCACTCCATCAGGTCCCATATTTCAACAATGGATCCTCTCCACGGCCAGCGTGAATTCATCAGTGGTCCTCCACAGACCCAGCAGTTAGTCACATTCAGGATTCCAGCTATCCGAAGGGCCAAGTCCACAAACAGGTTTTTTTCTCCCTTCAGGGATCTCAATCTGCTTCTTTATTTCTTCGTACAGTGTCTGGTGCACTTGAGGCTGAGTAGGTGGGGGAGGGGGAGGCTTAGTGACTACTACTTCTGTAAACTCTTTTATTACTTCCTCCTTCATCTTATCCATTGCCCATTTTACGACCTGGAAAGGGAAACCTAACTGTCCTGCCTTGGTTACACAAACCCATCTCTCTCCCTTTGGGCAGGTAACGTACCCAAACCTCCCTATATACCCCCTATTCCCTACCATCAAATACTTCTCTCCCCCCTCTTCACAAATGGTTCTAGTCTTCAGGTTATAGCATGCATTGTTCACATGGGAATGATAGGTAAATGATCTGGTTGTCCGCCCTCTGTATTTGATAGGATGATAACATTTATCACAATTATTAATACCTTTTACCATAATTACATGCAAAGCAAACAATACCACGACTGCTCCTTTCATACTGTCAGTTATATTTTCAATTCTTTTTTTTTTAAGTTAATGTTAGGGGTTTGTTTCCTGGCTTCACCATCCACTGTTCCTCCTCATCAGGGGCTGGTGGATCAACGGGTCCTTTAACCCGGATTGCTTGGGTCCACCCTTTTTCTTTTGTTCGTACTGCTGTCTCGGTTGTCAGTAATACTAGGTATGGGCCGGTCCACCTGGGCTGGAGTTTCTCCTCCTTCCAATTCTTGACCAGTACCCAGTCGCCGGCTTTTACAGCATGTATTGGAAAGTCGAGTGGTGGGCTTTGAGCCAATAGTCCTTTAGCTTTTAATTCTGTAAGGGAACGAGACACTGCCAGTAAATAGTTCCTCAAGAACACATCACTTCCCTCAAAGGTTGGTGTGCCTTCCACCTTCCCAAAATAAGGCAATCCAAACAACATTTCATAAGGAGACACTGCAATATCCTTTCGTGGTGCCGTCCATATTCGTAATAAAGCAATTGGTAAACATTTAGTCCAGGGTAGCCCTGTCTCCTCCATTAATTTAGTTTATCTGAAATTTTTAGAGTGGCATTCATCCGTTCCACTCTCCCCGAACTCTGGGGGTGCCATGGAGTATGCAGCTTCCAGTTTATTCCCAAGGCGCGACAAATAATAGGTGCACCTTGGAAGCAAAATGTGTTCCTCGATCTGAATCTATAGATTCAATAACTCCATACGGATGATCTGTTCCAGTAGTATCTTAGTGACCACCTGGGCAGTGGCATTTATCGTGGGAAATGCCTCTACCCACCTGGTGAAGTGATCCACTATAACCAGAAGATATTTCCACTGCTGTACTTTTGGTAGTTCTGTGAAATCCACCTGTATTCTCTGGAAGGGTCTAATGGCCAATTGTTGTCCTCCCCCTGGGACAGCTCTCATTACCTACTTATTCACCCTTTGACACACTACACACCAGACACCGCCTGCTTGGCTAAAGTATAAATGCCTCTACATGCATAAGTCCGTAGTATCGTGTCGCACAGAGCCTGAACTCCCCAGTGCGATTGCGAATGTAGTTGTTTAATCAAATCCCTTGTCAATCCTTTAGTAATTATTTGTTTTTTGTCCGGCGTCCACCACTTCCCGTCCATGGAGCGCTGGGCACCCAACTCATTCATTTTAATCCTCCTCCTCCTGCGAGAATACAGGTATCTTCTCTATTCGCTTCTCATCGGTATCAGAGACAACAATTTTTACCGTTCCTTCTGTCGCCGCTGTCTTAGCGGCACTATCGACTGCCCTATTCCCTCTAGCTTCCAGCGAATTCCCTCTCTGGTGGCCTGCTACATGGACCACCGCTATTCTTTCTGGCAAATTTAGTGCTTCCAAAGCTTTTTCAATTAACTGCTCATGAGCCAACTCTTTCCCTCTGGCTGTAATCATCCCTCTTTCTTTCCAGATTTTCCCAAAGGTGTGTACCACCCCAAAGGCATACTTGGAGTCCGTATACACAGTTCCTTTTTTTCCTTTCAATAGTTCCCATGCCCTCATTAATGCATACAGTTCACATGTTTGTGCTGACCAACTTCCTGGCAACCTGCCTGTTTCCACTTTTTCAAACCCTTCTCCTGTTATTATAGCATACCCACTATACCTTTTTCCATCTATACAGCGGGAAGAACCATCAATAAACCATCTTTCCCCTTTCTCAAGCGGTCGTTCCTCTAAATCTTCCCTACTCTTTGTCTGGAGTTCTATTATCTCACTACAATCATGTTTGGGTAACTCCCCTTCCTGCTCAGCACCTGCCGAGTACAAAAACTGAGAGGGGTTCAAGTTTTTTATCCGTTACAATAGTCAAATCATTCTTTTCCATAAGTATAACCTCATACTTCAAGATTCTAGAATCCGTCAGCCACCGACTGGACTTCTGAGTTAGTATCGTCTGGACCGTGTGGGGAGTGGACACCACCAGGGTTCCTCCGAATGTCAATTTCCTACTTTCTTCCACTAACACTGCTGTTGCTGCTACCACTTGAATACATACTGGCCATCCCCGCGATACTGGATCCAAGAGTTTGGAGAGGAACGCGACGGGCTGCCACTTCCCTCCTTTCTCTTGGGTCAATACTCCCAGCGCAATTCCATCTTCTGCGTTCGCAAAGAGATGAATGGCTGGTCAATAGACGGGAGGGCCAGTACAGGTGCAGTGATCAAACTGTTCTTTAGTTTCCTAAACTGGTATTCATCCCTGGATTCCCACTTTACTTTGTCGTTTTCTTCACCTAACTTATCATATAAAAACCTAACTTGTCGGGTATAATCATCTATCCATAATCTACAATATCCAATCAGTCCAAGAAACTTCCTAATCTTATTCTTATTCTTCGGCATTGGCAGTCCGGTAATTCCCGCTATTCTTTCCGGGTTTATTCTCCTTTTCCCATCGCTCATCGGTGTCCTAGATATTTAACTTCTTGTTCTACAAACTGTAATTTACTTTTAGACACTCTCAACCCCTTTTCCCCCAGAAAGTTTAGGAGGGTTATGGTCGCGTCCCTAACTGCCTCCTCTTCTTCCCCTGATAGTAATAGGTCGTCCACATACTGCAACAGCTGTGTCTCATCAGTCCTCGGGACGTCCTCTAATACTTGTTCTAATATCTGTCCGAACAGGTTCGGGGACTCCGTAAATCCCTGAGGGAGCACAGTCCACCGATACTGCTGTTTCCTTTGGGTCTCTGGGTTTTCCCATTCAAACGCAAAAAGGTCCCTGCTCTCTTCAGCCAGGGGGCAGCTCCAAAAAGCGTCTTTTAAATCTACCACACTGAACCATTTGTGGTTCAGGGGTATCCGTCCCATTATGGTGTATGGGTTCGGGACTACCGGGTGTCGCGTTCTAACTACCTTATTTAATTCCCTAAGGTCCTGGACCAGTCTGAACGTCCCGTCGGTTTTCCTTACGGGGAGTACGGGGGTGTTATATGGAGACATACAATTCTCTAATATACCGTCCTTTAGTAAGTTCTCTATAATTGGCTGAAGTCCTCTCCTTCCTTCCATAGAAATTGGATATTGTCTTACCCGTACTACCTCACTTTCTTTTTTCAGAGCTATTCTCAAGGGTGGGATCTGCAGCCCTCCCCGGTTTCCTTCCTTGGCCACACCTGCGGGACTATTCGTTCCTCATCCTCTGTGGTTAATTTATACAGTTGGACTATCAGTCCAAGAAACTTGGATTCTACCAAGGGGGCTACGGGGGCTGTTCCCATTCCTAATTGGATTTGTAAATCCCTCCCCATCAAATTTATCCCTGCCTGGGGTACCAAGATTAAATCTTCCGTAGTTTCCCGATTCTCGTATTTTACCACCACCCCTTCTACCTCGGGTAATGTCATCACTTTCCCTTCTACCCCTGAGATTCTAACTTGTTTTTCACCCAATCTCATTCCTTCTGGTACCTTAGTTACGCTCGATCTCTCTGCTCCCGAATCTACCATAAATAGCATATCCTCTCCCTGGGGTCCTAATTTCAAGTTTACCAGAGGTTCCCGTGTGTATCCCATACACCCCAGGGAGCGGAACCCTGACTTCCCTATTCTTCCTCCATGAGTGTGTACGACTGCACCTCCCGTCGTAGCTTGGGACATTCCCTCCTGAAATGACCCTCCTCGTTACAATAATAACACCGGGGTGGCCCCGTGTATCATCTTCCTAATCCTTGTTCCTTGTTTTCCCGGGGACCCCAACTTCGGTCCCTCCATTCACCTCTTCCTCGTCCTCTAATACTACCGCTTCCCCTTCCCCGGTCTCCATGAGCACCCGGCCTTCTATCACCTTCGATTCCCCCCTTCTGTACCCCTTGCTGTACTGCCTGCAACATCATTTTTGCCTTTCCCTTCTGTTTTTCCTCATCCCGTCTTACATATACCTTTTGAGCCTCTGTTAACAATTGATTCAATGGTTTGTCATTCCAATCTTCCAATTTTTCCAGTTTCTTTCTAATATCTGGCCACGATTTGGTTACAAAATTAACCTTTAGCAACTACTGACCTGCGTCCGAATCAGGGTCTATCCCCGAATACTGCTGGACATTCCTCCTTAACCTTTGTAAGAACACTGTCGGAGGTTCGTCCTTGTTCTGCTGATTTTCAAAAGCCCGTTCGAAATTTTGTCCCTTGGGAACGGCTTCTCTGATTCCCTTAATTATTATCTCCCTGAGATTTCTCATACCTCTTCTTCCTTCTTCTGTTTGGTTACTCCAATCCGGCGCAGTAATGGGATATCTTACTGCTCCCATCTCTGCTGCTCCCGCTTGAGCCTGCAACCCCTTATCCCAGACTTTTATTCCTGCCTCTCTGACCATCTGTCTTTCTTCTGGGGTAAACAAACTTCCCATTATTGACATCATTTCTTCCCATGTATATATATTTGGCCCTAGGAACTGATCTATTTGTTCAGCCAGTCCCAAGGGGTCTTCCAATAAACTTTTCATCTCCTTTTTAAAGTTCCTCACCTCCATACTGGTGAGAGGCACATTTACAAATCCCATTCCCCCTGCATTTCCCCCTAACGGGACCTCTCTTAGGGGCTTCATTTGAACAGATCGGCATGATCTTTGTTTGGCTGCCCTCGTTTGAGATCTCGTCACCCGACTACTGCCTGGGGCACTCATCCCATCCTCATCCTCACTTTTTCTTTCCTCTTCCTTATCTGACTGGCTCTCTCCTTCACGTTCTATGTTTAAATCACAGTTTCTTTCATCCTGTTTCTTCTCTACTTTCCGTGATTCTCTACTATCTGTCTCTTCTGAGACAGGAGCGGACAGGTTTACTGCCGAGCCGCTCTGAATTAGTGGGACCTCCTGGGCAGATGCAGCCGGAGCTGATGGGGATATATTTGGGGGCTGGGATTCATATGGCGGGGGCAGACGTTGTAGGTGATCATCACCAATTGGGGGCCAGTCAGATTCATCCTGCTCTCTCTCCGTCTTTAACGGAAACATCCCATTATAGGGTTTCCAGCACTGGGCATAGTCCTTTTCTATTTGATTTGGCGTTTCTCTTTCATTCACAAAAACATTCAACGCTTGTCTTACCCAGTCTTCATTTGAACCCAACCTTGACCACCACACTGCGCTACCTCGGATAGGCTCCTTTGGCCATTCAAAGTAACAAAACTTTATCATAGTTTCCTTACTCTTACCCCGGGTGTTCCCTTCACCCCATCCGTGCAACATTCGCCCCAATGGACTATCGGGCGGAATGTGCGGCTCTATACCATTATGAGCCTTATCTTGTTTCCCCGGACCCTCACTTTTCCCGTTCCGGTTTCCCATTGTTTCGTCGGACTATTCCCGTCCGACAGACCCCGGTCGCCCAGGCAATACTTAATAGTCAGTTTTCTTACCTCGGTCTTGTGCACAAGAATCGCTCGACCGTTCCTTATTTATTCACCTTACACCCCCTCTTGCTTCCCGAGTCTTTATACCTGAATATCACTCGCTCAAACTGCTGATGGCAAACAAGGAGATCAGAGACTGCTGAAATCAGCAGGGTGCACCTTCCGCTCCTTCTTTGCCTCCACCAAGCAGCCGGAGTGGCGATCCCGGACGAGCCCCCAATTTGTGAGATACGCTTTGTGCTCACAATCACTGCTCAAAGACCAAATCGTGGAAGCAAGATTCTTTATTTTACGAGTCTGCAGACCGGGTGCCTCTCCAAGTCGAGACACGCTGAAGTCAGAGAAGTCATCCCCCTTTATACACACCAATTTTACATTCAACCTCTCCAATCAGGGTCTGAGGTGCACAATCTGTAGGTACATCCCCCCAGTACCTCCCACACATCCTACATCGCATGTCCAGACATGTTCATGGTAATGAGCAGTTTCTTGACCAGGGGTGTGTTGTAATAATTCATTTATTCTATTAAGCATGCTCAGTTGCTCATGACCTGTCCTAGTTTTACTCACCTCCAAGTGAACCCTCTCAGTTCTCCTATATCAGTACTAAAGCTAAGCTATAGTGACAAGGGTCTCATCTATCACTCCATTCTACTGATAGGGATCTCTCTACATCACTCCCTTCTACCGCTATACAATGCTATTACTTCTTACTCAAGGATGGGTCTGGTAACTTTTATACACAGCTGTGTCAGAACCCTCTCCCTGGCCCCTATCAGTTTGAATCCTCTTTAAAACTCCTTACTATAATGGGGTTTAATCACTTTATCCCTCACAGTATCTACTGCCAGTAATATGTACAGTACATGTACACTGTAATTACTAAGAAATACACATTTTTTCCACAAAACATTTAATTGTACCCTTTTTTCCATATGTATTTTTTGAAAATTTTATTTATTCGTTATGAAAATTAAATGATAGCTTTGTAATTGTTGGTGGGCCCCCTTTGTCTCCTGGCAACCTATATTTTTAGACCCAGTTCGCCACTGCTCTGAACTATGATCTGCTTTGGTTGCACTAGGGACTTGAGGTTTTATTTTTACACTACATTGTTTGATTTGTATTTGATTGAACATTGTTGTGTTTTTTTTTTAATGGCGCTTACTGAGAACTATGTTTACATATCTGTGGCGCTGCTGCGAGTAAGAATTTCATCAAGTGCTTTATTGGAACGGACATATGACAATAAAACACTTGACTCGCCTGACTCTTGAACAGGGACGTTGAATTGGACTGTGCTCCCCCTCTAAACAATGCTTCCCAATGCCAGGAAATTCTGGAGGGTTATGGACAGCAATAAATAAACTGCAGATACCTCTTCATTGTTTGCTGGCAATTCCTGGGTCAGGAATAACTTGTTTCCTGCATGTTCCATGGAAGATGTTTACATGTAAACCATCTTAACACGGAGCCCAGTTAAAAATAAACCGGTGAGACTATTTTGCAGAAGATAGAACAGTTCTACGGTTAATATTTAACCTTCAAGGCTGGTTATATTATGTTTAAGATAAGAGCATAGAAAATGGGGGGGGGGGGGGGGGGGGGGGATTCAGTGCATTCTTCTACTGCTGTTCAAAGAGATCCGAAAAAGGTTTATAGGGTTATAAATGTGGGAAGGTGGGATTAGCATAGATGGAGCCTCTTGCTCAGTATAAAAACATACTGTTTTATGACTATATCTAATGTTAATCTTATACTGAATGCTGTACCCTTTATCCTTTATCTGTGCACTGTGGACAGCTTTATTTTATGCATGTGTTAGTTTTTTCTCAGACTGGATAGCATGCAAAAGCTTTTCACTGCACCTTGGTACATATGGCACTAATAATGAACTACACTAAACGCAGAGGCAAAGAGTGGTACAGCACGGTAAAAGGCCCTTTGGCCCAACTTGCCCACACCGACCAACATGTCCAACTACACTAGTCCCGCCTGCCTGTGTTTGGTTCCATATTCCTCTAAAACCTTCCTATCCATGTTCCTGTCTAATTGTTTCTTAAATATTGCGTTTGGTGCCTGCCTCGATTACCTCCTCCGGCAGCTCATTCATGTACCCCACCCTTTGTGTAAAAGTTTAACCCTAAAGTTCCTATTAAGATTAAGATCTACCCCCCCCCCACCCTTAGCTAAAGTAAATGAGTCCTCTCGGACTGAAACAAGCTCCTCAGGCCACAGATTCCACGCCGACCGCCAACCATTCATTTGCACTATTAATACGTGCTCACAGAGATAACATGCAAACTCCACACAGAGAGGGCGGCACGGTGGTGCAGCGGTAGAGCTACTCCCTCACAGCGTCAGAAACGCGGGTTCAATCCTGACCACGGGTGCTGTCTGTGCGGGGTTTTTACGTTCTTCCCGTGACCGTGTGGGGTTTCTCCGAGATCTTCGGTTTCCTCGACGTACGGGTTTGTAGGTTAATTGGCGGTGTAAATGTAAAATTGTTCCTAGCGTGTGTAGGGCATCGCTGGTCGGCGCTGACTCGGTGCGGCGAAGGTCCTGTTTCCGCGCTGTATCTCAAAACTAAACTAAACTTTAAAAAATTCGTGGAACACCCTGCAGGTCAGACAGCATCCGTGGAAGGGGAAATTCTTATTATTGTGCCAGATCCTTGAAAAACTTCAGTTAGTTTATTGGATAGGAACAGAATTAGGCCATTCGGCCCATCAAGGCAACGCCGTCATTTAATCGTGGGTGATAAAAGATAGCGTCGGAGGTGAGGATCGAACCCGCGGCGCTGGGGATGGCGACGCAGCGGCTCCACCCGCTGCAGCCCGGATAGGCGGGATCTGTAGTGTGATTGGGGGCTGTCGTTTGACAGACAGCGGGAACACCCAACCAGGACGACTGACTAGAGAAGGCGTCACACGGTGCCGCCCACCGTCAGGTCTATAAAAGGCGTTGCAGGACGATCTGTTCACATTTTATGGCGGGGATTTGACGCTCTGCAGATTTATTTCTACAATTTGTACTTTGCAAACAAAAAAAGTCATTATGTGCAAGTCCTGTCTGTGCATGGGCGGCGGGCCAAAGCGACGTCTCGTCACCTCTAGAGACCAGGCCCTGATATTCAACTTCGAACCATCACAGAGCGAAAAAGCAAGGTCCCAGACAAGAATAGAAGACGGCGCGTCCTGTATCCGACTACCAGGTACCATATCTCTCTGAGATCGACACAACACGTGGGAGTAACTCTGCGGGACGGGCAGCATCTATGAAGAAGGGTCTGAGAAGGTCTGAAGAGAGCGTCGCGCTTATTGTGTCCTGTCCGAATGTGAGTTCAGTTAACGCATGAGTTTAGTTCAAAGATACGAGAGTAGGAGAATGGTATCGTCCATAACACTATGCCATACCCATTTTTTTAGAATACACAGCTGTCTGTTTAAAAAGCCATACTTTTTGTAATTTAAAAAAGTATGTCCTTGACCTGCATACTCCACCATGTTTTACGTTCAGTTTAGGTGGGCGCAGCGGTCGATCGATCCTGACTTCGGGCGCTGTCTGTATGGAGTTTGTGCACTCTCTCCGTGAAATGCGTGGGTTTTCTCCGGTTTCCTCCCACACTCCAAAGCCACACAGGTTTGTAGGTGAATTGGCTTGGTATAATTGTAAATTATCCCTAGTGTGTGTGGGATAGTGTTAGTGTGCGGGGAATCACTGGTCGGCGCGGACTCGGTGGGCCGACAGGACAGTTTCCGCGCTGTATCTTTGAACTCAACTTCACAATAGTTCTATGTTCGCCACTTTCTCATCCACTCCCAACACACAAGGACCAATTTAGAGGGCCCATTAGGCTCCAACCCAGCACGTCTCTGGGAGAATCCGGAAGACACAGGGAGAACGTTGCAAACGCCACATAGACATGCACCCGAGGTGAGAATCGAACGGGTCTCTGGGTGTACTAGTTGCAACAATGTGTAGGTTAATTTGCGTCTCTAAATTGTCCTTAACGTGGATAGAACTAGTGTTCGGGGATCGCTGGTTGGCACGGACTCGACCGGCTGAAGAGCCTGTTTCCATGTTGTATCTCTAAACTAAAACTAAACTAAATTAAATTAAAAGGCTTTGTGGGGAAGGATTGAAATCTAAGACACTGATGTGCTGTCTCCAACAATGACTGCCTGCAAAATAAATGTAAAGTACTGTTCAAAAATGCTATTCTGGGATTTAGTAAGTGACTGATTTGACACTGAGAATGCAACAAAAGACATATAATTGTACTAATTGAACAGAGAGGACGCCCTTTGGCCCACAATGTCAAAACCCATATGATGCCTACTTGACCTAGATAGATACAAAAAAGCTGGAGTAACTCAACGGGTCAGGCAGCATCTCTGGAGAAAAGGAATAGGAGACGTTTCGGGTCGAGACCATTCTTCAGATTGAGAGTCAGGGGAAAGGGAATCGAGGGATATAGATCTGTTATTCAACAAATGAATAAAAGATATGCAAAAAAGTAATGATGATAAAGGAGACAGGTCTTTGTTAGCTGTGGGCTGGCGAAAACGAGTTACATACAATGGGACTCAACAAGACTACTTTGAAGCGAGTACAAGGACTTGGGTGGGTGAGGGATGGAGGGAGATGGTACTTGGAGTTAGAGAAATTAATATTCATAGCACTGGGATGTCTGAGTTACCAGGACAGAAAGGTCAGTGTGGGAATGGGGAGAGAAATTAAAGTGTTTGGCAACCAGGAGATTAAGTAAAATTAATTTAACCTGATCCCTTCTGTGTTCACATGTTCCATATCCTTCCATTCCCTGCCAATAATTCATTTGTGCGTGTTTTCAAAAGCTTCTTAAACACCCACTATTATATCTGCTTTCCACCACCAGCCCTGGCAAGCAGCGTTTCAGGCACTTACCCACTCTCTGTGTAAAAAAAATAAATCTTGCCCTGCATATCTTCTTTAAACTTTGCCTGTCTCCACCTGAAAGCTTGCCCTCTAGCCTTTGACATTTCCAACTTGGGGGAAAAGGACTGTAACTGTCTACCCCCTCTGAGCCTCCCATATTTTCATTAAACATATTTTAGGTGTCCTCTGCTCCAGAGTAAACAATCCCAGTTTGTCCACATTCTCTTATTTGCTAATACCCTCTGACCGAGAAAGCATTCTGGTAAACGTATTTTTGCATAATCTCCAAAACCTCAGCATCCTTCCTGTGACCATGGCGACCAGAATTGCACACTATACTCCAAAATATGGTCTACCAAAGTTTTATAAAGCTGCATCATGACAGCCTGAATCTCACACCAGTCTGAAGGAAAGTTCTTGACCCGAAACGTCGTCTATTTTCTTCGCTCCAGGATGTGCCTCACCCGCAGAGTTTCTCCAGCATTTTTGTCTACCTATGATTTTCCTGCATCTGCAGTTCATTCTTAAACACAAAATGCTGAAGTAACTCAGCGGGACAGGCCAGTATCTCTGGAGAGAAGGAATGGGTGAAGTTTCGGTCCAGACCCTTCTTCAGACTAGTCATACCCTCTAATCAAGGCTGCATTCTGGTAAACCTCTTTTCTACATAATAACCCCAAACCTCTGCATCCTTCCTGTAAATGGTGGCGAAGTAAAGGATAAAGGGAATAACGTTTAGTGGCATAGATAAATTCCAGTAAATTCTGATTAAAGATATGTTGGCCTCAATGAGGTGGATGGGAGGGAGGTCAGGACCACTCTATCGTTGGCAGGATGTTTCAGTTGCTTGGTAACAGCTGGGAAGAAAAACTATTCATGAATCTGGATGTATGTGTTTCTACACTCCTGTACCTCTTAGTAGAACAAGGAATTGCAGATGTTTCTTTGCCAAAGATATAGACAAAGGTTGGAGTAACCCAGCGGGTCAGGCAGCATCCCCGGGGGAAAAAAGGATTAGTGACGTTTCAGGTCGGATCTGATGAAGTGTCCCCATCCGAAACGCCACCCATCCTTTTTCTCCAGAGATGCTGCCTGACCCGCTGAGTTACTCCAGCACTTTGTGTCTATCTTCTGTACCTCTTGACAGATGGGAGAGGGGAGAAGAGGGAGTGATCGGGATGAGACTCATTCTTGATAATGCTGGTGGCCTAGAGTGAAGTGTCGATGGAAAGGGAGGTTGGTTTGCGTGGTGGTCTGGGCTGCATCCACAACTCTCTGCAGTTTATTGCGTACTTGGATGGAGCTGTTCCCAAACCAGGCTGTGATGCATCCCTAATAAAATGCTTTGTGTGTCACTCTGTAGAAATTAAAATCTGCAGCAATTAAGACCAATATTATCTGCAATAAACATCTGGTTCTCTCTGTTTTACAGGTGAGGTGGTAGCTGTTTCCTGCTCAGACTGACTTGGCAACAGGTTGCTTTCTCATCTTCCTCTCCGTGGTCATCCTTGCAAGTGTACTTCGCCACTGAGGAAGAGCCCAGCCATTCCTCAACAGAGATGGACAGTCCCAGTGACCTGCCTTGGTACGCGCCGCACTCATCATCCTACTGTGTCGGACAGAGCTGAGACACAACTGCATCCTCCATCTCGTGGCAAAAGAAGCCTTTGGAAGGCTCCCAACAGCAAGCGATGTCCCACCAGAGATTCAAGTTCATAAGTTATAGGAGTAGAAATTAAGCCATTCACCCCATCGGGTCTACTCACCATTCAATCATGGCTGATCACCGCCTCCTCTCATCCCATTTTCCTGCCTTCTCCCTATAACCCTTGACATCATTCTAATCAAGAATTTGTCTATCTCTGCCTTTAAAAAATATCCACTGACTTGGTCTCCACAGCCCTCTGCAGCAATGTGTTCCACAGATTAGCCACCCTCTGACAAAATAAGTTCCTCCTCACCTCCTTTCTAAAAGAGAACCCTATTTAATTCTGAAGCTTATGACCTCTGGTCCTAGACTCCCACCAGTGGAAACATCCTCTCCACATCCACTCTATTATGCCTTTTTATTCTGTATGTTTCAATGAGGTGCCCCCTCAACCTTGTTGTAAACTCCAGCGAGTGGAGGCCCAGGGCTTGTCAAGAGGTCATCAAATGCTAACCCACTTATTCCTGGAATCATTCTTGTAAACTTCCGCTGGACCTCTCCAGAGAAACAAATCCTTCCTCAGATATGGAGCCCAAAACTTGCTCACAGTACCCCAAATGTGGCTCTGACCAGCGCCTTATAGAGACTCAGCATCACATCTTGTTTCTGTATTCCAGTCCTCTTGATGTAAATGCTAGCATTGAATTTGCCTTCCCGGTTGGGTGGGTGGTGGAACAGGCCACATGTCACATGTACGAGGTTACAGTTGAAAAAAAGCCTTTTGTCGCGTTACTAATCAGTCAGTGGGAAGACAACACACATGATTCTAATTGAGGCATTTATTATATGTGCTAAGGGAATAATGTTAGGGCAAGGTTAAAAGCCAGTAAAGTCCGATCGAGGATAGTCCGAGGGTCACCAATGAAGTAGATAGTAGTTCAGGGCTGCTTTCTAGTTGTGGTAGGATGATTCCACCCTCCTTAATGGCGTTCCCATTTCCCATGCTCTCCAAACTTGGAGGGATCCCATTTCTTTCAACCCTTCCTCATTTTTCAGCCTTTCACAAGATTTGGGAGGAAACAGAAGACTCTGAGAAAACCCACGCAGGTCCGCGGGGAGAATGTAAAAACTCGGTGCAGATAAGCACCCGTAGTCAGGATGAACCGGATCTCTCGGCGCTGTGAGGCAGCAACTCTACCGCTGCGCCACCGGGGTTCAAATCAATAGCCCTTTAACAGGGGGGTGACTGTGAAACAGTGGGTTCCACCTGCTGCACCAATGTGTTGCCTTACAGCCAAGTATTCAGAAACCTGAACATATGACCAGGAGTTGGCCATTTGACCTCAAAATACCCCTCAACACACGAACGGTTAATCAAGCACTTCAGGTCCCTTGTTCCAGGCGCCCCTCCAAAATCCTTTGATCCGTTTTATTCCAAAGCAATTACATCCACCCAACCGATGAGAAAAGATACAAATGGAGTGCTGGGGGTAACTCAGCGGGTCAGGCAGCATCTCTGGAGAACATGGATTGTTTTGGGTCTGAGAACCTCTTTCAAACCTCCCTCTTTTTTGTTTTTTCACTGCTAATTTGTATCAGTTCATTACTGGGGCCATGCTGGAATGCATTGAGCAGTTGCAAGTTTAGTATTATTTATATTATTTAATTATTATTTATTTTTCTTGCTCTTATTTAATCTATGTATATGACATGCTCGTAAGGTCTTATGAATTTAACTTGCGCAGGAAGATGTAGACTGCGTATTAATGTCACCAGATGAGGTGAAGGATATAAATCTGTTGTTGCAACAGGGATTGTGAATAGATTGTTACGTCTACAGATATTTGATTAATCAGTGTGGGAAGGCACTGCAGATGCGAACGGTTTACACCAAAGATAGACACAAAAATGCTGGAGTAAATCTCACGGGTCCGGCAGCATCTCCAGATAGATGGAATGGATGACTTTTGGATCAACACCTTCTTCAGACAGTTTCTGTCCACTGCTGCAATAAAAATAATGTCATCAAAGTTGTTCAAGCGTGTGTGTGTGTTCTCTGTTTTTTCTGTGTCTTTGTGTGTCTGGGTTGGAACTGATGAATTACATACAACAGTTCCTCTTGGAGAACCATCTTCGTCAAGAGCAAGCCAAGGTGGACATCAAGAACGACGGGTACCTGGGGGCTGGGGGGTGGGTTGGGGGAGTCCTGTTGCCAAGTGCGACAGCAGGGGTAGACAGGACAGTTCGGTACGGTGTCGGAACCAGACACGTGGCGACATTGTCTGCTGCCCAGGTTGTATGTAAAACAAAGCATTTTCACTGTACCTAGGTAAGTACATAACCCCTGTTGGAGAGAGAGAGGGTCGATTAGGACATTTTAGATTGTTTAGTTTAGTTTAGAGATACACAGCGGAAAACAGGCCTTCGGCCATTGAGTACACGCCGACGGCAATCCCCGCACACTGATGCTATCTACACACACTAGGGAAGCAGTTTACAATTATACCAGGCCAGTTAGCCTACAAACCTGTACGCCTTTGGAATGTGGGAGAAAAAGCGGAGATCCCGGAGAAAACCCAGCACCCAGCCACGGGGTATAGAACGTACTAAACTCTGCACAGACACCAGCATTTGGTCAAGATCGAGCCCAGGTCTCCGGCGCTGTTTGGCAGCAACTCTACCGCTGCACGGCCGGTTGGCGGACATGGAACCAGCGAATCCGCCATGAATTAAATAAATCATCTCCTGCTTTGGGACAAACTCAATAGTTCTAATATATGGCCAGAGCACCCTCCACTCAATGGCTATTATCAGATGTGTGTGAATTTTTAGATTAGTTTAGATTAGAGATACAACGCGGACAAGCCCTTCGGCGCACCGACTCGGTCCGAGTCCGCACCGACCAGCGATCCCCGCACATTAACACTAACCTGCACACACTCGGACAATTTACACTTACACCAAGAAGGTTCAATTAGCCTCCATACCTGTACGTCTTTGGAAGTGTGGGAAAAAAACGGAAGATGTGTCTCGGAGGAAAAAAACCAAGCGGTTCTCGGGGAGATCGTACAAAACTACGTACAGACAGCGGCCATAATCGGGATTGGACCCGGGTCTCTGGCGGCTGCAAACGCTGTAAGGCAGCAAGCAAACTCTAGTGGGATAGGCTTATCATCAGGCTCTTCTGAAGCTAGTCTAAGTCTTAGTCTTGTCGCAACTATTGTAAATCAACATCCCGTCAATCTTTGTTTTAAGAAGACCAATGGCTTGGCCTCCACAGCCGGCTTGTGTCAATGAATTTGTACAGATTCACAACCTTCTGGCTAAAGAAATTTCTCCTCATCTCCATTCTAAAGGTAGGTCCTTTTATTCAGAGGCTGTGCCTTTGGTGTTCTAGACTTCCACTGTTGGAAAAACATCACAGAAGGTTTGCGAGTCGGAGGTCCTTGTTGAGGAATATCCCTTATGGAGGACCGTTCGGGAGCTCATAATAGCAGGGAAAGAAGGCTGTTTTTATTACACTGGTGCGATGTGGTTTGCAAGATGTATCCATGTTCTGCCTGACAAAGAGGGGGAGAGGAGGGGGGAGAGGAGGGAATGACTTGGCTCTGCTGCCACTCAACAGTCAGTAGAAGTAGGGTACCGTGTACAAATCATGAGAGGAATAGATCGGGTAGATGCACAGAAGTCTCTTTTTTCGCCAGAGTAGGGGACTAAGGACCTGAGTGAACAAGGTAGAAGGTGAAGGGGAAAAGATTTTATAGGAATCTGCGGGGAACTTTTTCACACAGGAGGGCGGTGGGATGTATGGAACAGCTTGCCAGAGGAGGTAGTTGAGGCAGGACTATCCTCAACAGTTATGAAACAAGTTAGACAGGTCCATGGATATGGGACATATTTGGAGTGGTTTGGACCAAGCACAGGCAGGTGGAACTAGTGTATGGTTGGGGGACAAAATGGCCAGTGTGGGCCAAAGGGCCTGTTTTTCCACGAGTTTCACTCTCTGACAATATGACCCATACATCACCTCCTACTATAGGAGCCTGCTCATTCACACCCACCCACAGCCCCCATACCCCCTCCCCCCCCCCCCCCCACCAACTCCCTCCACACAATGCTTCATCCTCAGTCCAATACCTGCCTTCCTCAGGCGCCAACCCCATCCTGCCGCGTGTTCCGCCACACCCCGGGACCTCCCCTCCTTGACACCGAAAGGTTCAGTCCTCATGCAGAGTCTTACCTTTGTCCCCCTCCGTCCCCACCTTCAATGAGTTCCGTGCCCACACGGACTTGGAGGCTTTCTACCGTCGCCTCCGCCTCACAGCGTTCTTCCATGGGAAGATGTCTTCGCCCCCCACTGATGATCCCTTTTTGTCTCCAACAAAACCCCTTCCTCGTGGGACCCCCCTCGTGGCCCTCCGGCTTTAGAAACTTCTTTTATCCGACTTGCCGTCGGACATCAACCGCCCTCAACTTCTCCATCCCTGTCTTCCCCCCCCCCCCCCCCCCCTCACTCCAATCTCTCCCCCACCCCACCCCCGACCGAACCGTACTGGCCATCGGATCACTCATAACAAAACCCAGAATGGGTTATCAAACTGTGACAAGGAGGTGCCGTGGTAAGTCTGGCGCGTCGATCTCTACAAAGCGGAGGCAGGCTCATATTCTCGGACACCTTCTTACTTACCCCTGGACCAAGATCCACTGACGAGCACCAGGCCACATCTCGGAGCACCATCACCGACTTCATCAACTCCGGCTCCCTGCATCCCCGAGCCTCCCATCCTCATCATTTCCCCAGCCCCGGCATGGCCCGATTTTACCTCTCTCCTCAAAATCCACAAACCCGACTGCCCGGCAGACCAATTGGTCTCTGCTGTTCGTGCCCCAACCGAACATATTTCCTCATTCCCCTTGGTTAAATCCCTCCCCAACTATGGGGTTTCAAGACACCTCAGACACCTCTGTAGGCTCGTGCATTCCATGCTCCAGGACACCATCTTCATCTTCACATGGAATCCAGTCACTCTACACCTCCATCCCCACCAGGACGGTCTCAAAGCTGCCTCCGGTTCTCCTCGTCAGAGGAGCAACCCTGCCGTCACTGACCACCCTCCTCGCCTAGCGGAGTTGGGTCCTTACCCTCCATAACTTCTCTTTTGACTCTCCATTTCTCCTCCAAAACTACAAGGCGTAGTAGCTGATGGGCTACACGCTTGGGCCGAGCTACGCTTTGCCTCTTTGTTGGTACGATCAAACAATCCTTTTTCGGGCAAGTACCAGGGTCCCATCCCCGACCTCTACTCGTTACATCGACGACTGCTTTGGTGCCATATGTATTGCGTGTACTCTGACACCCCACACAAATGACTGACTTCATCCATTTCACCACCAACTTCATCGGCACTCAAATACACTTGGACCATTTTCCGACACTTCCCTCCATCCTTGACCTCTCTCATCTCTATTGCAGGTGATTACAGCATCTGAACGACATCCTCCTACAAATCAACTGACTCCAAGCTACCTGGATACCTTCCTCCCACCTGCTTCTTAAGGACTCCCATCCCCATATTCCCCATTCCTCGTCTATGCCGCATCTGCTCCCAGCGATGAGGTGTTTCCACACCAGGTCATCACAAATGTCCTCATTCTTCACAGAAAGTGGATTCCCCTCCCCTCCACTAAAGATGAGGCTTGCAGCAGTGGTCCTCCTCCATACCCGCAACACTGCCCTCTCTCCCATTTCCCCACTCGCAACAAGGGCAGAGTCCACCTGGGTCCTCACCTTTCACCCACAGCCAGGCACATACAACACACTAGTCCTCCGCCAGTTTACTACCTTCCAACGTGAACCACCACTCACTCATCTTACCACTCCCCCGGTCTGACTTCCACAAAGACCGCTCCCCTCCGCAAACTCCCTTGTCAATTCTTCCCTTCCTCCCGCTCCACCCTTTCACGGGGCACTTTCCCTTGCAACGTAAGAGATTTGCTACACTTGTCCCTTTACCTCCCCCCCTCCATCCTATTCAGGGACCAAGCAGTCCTTCCAGGTCGACAGAGTTCACTGCCCCCTCCTCCAACCTCATCTATTGCATACGCTGCTCTAGATGCCAGCTGAATCTATATCGGTGAGACCAAGGGAGGCTTGGCGGTCGTTTCGCCGAACACTTTCCGCTCGGTCCGCAATAAACCAGCCCGGACCTCCGGTGGCTCAGCACTTCAACTCCCCTCTCATTCCGTATCTGGACCTCTCTGTCCGGGCCTTCCTCCACGGCCAGAGTGAGCAACACCACAAAAATTGGAGAACCGCACCTCATATCCGTTGGGGAGTTCTGCATCCTCTGGGCTTGAATATTTTTGAATTTTCTCAATTCTGTTAACCCTTGCTGTCTCCTCCCCTTCCCACCTCTCCCCCAGCCCTCGGGCTCCTCCTCCTCCTCCTATTTCCTTTTCTTCTCCTCTCCCCGCCCCGCCCCCCCCAGTCCATCAGCCTGAAGAAAGGGTTTTGGCCCGAAAAACGATTGCCTATCTCCTTCCCTCCTTAAGGTTGCTGCCTGCACCCGCTGAGTTTCTCCAGCATTTTCCAGAATCTGCAGTTCCTCTTTATCCTTTATCCATGTTCTCCAGGGCTGCTGCCGCGTTGTGACTCGCGGGGAGTTTAGGTCCCGGGGGAGCCCGGAGGCTCAGGTCCGCCGCCCCGCCGCGGCTGCTGCTGAACCCGCGGGAAGGGAGATTCTATTGACTCTTTATATTTTCATAAAAGTCATTTCTGTTCCTTTGACGGACCGCGCGGTTAACGCGTTGATATGAACGGACCGACAGACAGCTCTGATTTCAGTAGCTGTTTATTTCATTCTTCCCACATTTACATTTTTTTTTACACACCGGAGCGGAACCGGAAGCAGATGTTCGCATCCAAGTTTCCATCCTCAGTCCAGAAGAAAGGATAAAGTTTCTCCGCATGAATTTATTCCCAGTGAATGTGATGGAGATGAGGACTTGGTGGCCGCGTCGTTAAAATGAAACTGTCCCGGACTCTGTAATTGAGATAAACTCCCAGCCTCAAGGGGATGGGACGGGCGGGGAGAGTGGATAGAGGGGAGGTTGATGCAGCAACCGTCACCGACCCCGCCGATGCTCCAGATCCAGTCTCCGGGGGTCAGTGTGACCAATCCTTCCTCTCACAGGACTCTGCCCGGCGAACTCCAGACTCAGGACGACTCCAATCTATCTCTCTCATTTTTTTTATATAAATACTT
>CM069160.1:17007494-17087494 GCA_035221665.1 Okamejei kenojei
CATAGAGAATAGTATTGCCACTTCCAAACAATAATGTTTTGATTAGTCCAGCGATGATCTAACCTGTCGAGATTATCCGGGACCATGTAACATATATCTTAACCATCACGACACAGAATGATGCAAGCTATGTTTCTGTGAAGAACTGAAAATTAACCATGACATGGCGAGTGACAGTCGTTATTCTATTGGAACAAGAATCACCCTCGCTTTTTCACAGAATTATCCATAATAAAATATACAGTTACAAGGACATTTCTAAACATTTTATAATAGATTTTTTGTTTAAAAACCGACATACCCTTCCTGTCAGTTGAAAAATTCACTAACTGACAAAGAGGCCAAAGGACATAACTGCAGCAAATGTTCTTTGGTAATATTGGAAAGTAGTCAAAATTGCCCACTATTCCGAACAATCATAAGGTCGCAAAAGTTGTTGGTTAATGGGAGGTCGTGATTGTGCTTTAAATTTTGAAAGATATACAATTGACGTATAACTTGTCCCATTGAGGGTAGTGAAGATTCAAACAAAGCATGACATGAGATTAAGGACAGAATTTTAGGATAACATGAGGAATTCTTTACTCAAGATGTGCGTTGAATGACTCCACAAACAGGTGAAGGCAATCGAGTTAACATTTAAAAGTAAAGATAGAAGGACGGAAGGAATAGGGTATGGTCTGAGTGCAGTAATGACTAGCAAAAATAAATTTTGCATGACTCAAGGGCCGCTGGGCCTGTTTCCTCTGCTAATTGTGATTTATTAATTAAATTAATGACATTTGTAACAGCAATAAAGACTATTGGAATCACCAGAGTTATAAATATTATAAATGCTGTGGTGTCCATTCCCCTTCAGGATTAACGTTAAAATGCGCTGAAATATCTCTGACCAGAAATTTTTGATGACCACTTAATAAAACGGAGAAATCCAACATATAAAAGTAATAAAAAAAATTAATAATAATAATAATTAATTAATAACAACTTATTACGACACAGTCCAGACAAGGTCATACAATACATTAAAATGATTGCATATCAAAGTATCATAAATTTATATAAAATCATGGGTAAATCACATATAAACTCAAAAATTTATATATTACAAAAAAAACCCAATACGTAATTTAAAATCCAAGTAAAAAAATGATCAATGTCCGTACAACAACAACGACACCAGTGGCTCCACACTGTTATTCCGTACGTGTATGGCTAACCTTTATGTTTGGCAACCACTATACACATTTTTAGAGTCCATTTAGCCTGCAAAGTAAATTTATACATGTAGTTCCTTGGATAGCTTCTAAAGTACTGACGCCTGCACCACAAACAAATTACTGCTGCAAGAGTCAGGACTAAGGGGTCTCTGCTATACTTGTCTTAAATAGTTTTCGACCACATTGCCGCATGTAGAGGTTGCATAACGCTAAATAGCGACATCTTCACCACATCTGGCACAGCGGCACCAAATTTACAGCAAGAGGATAGTCGCCTGTATATACAGCATGCGCGTTTGCCTATAATATCCGCATCATCTGTCATTGGTCTTAATGAATATTGCCCTACAGATATTTGATCCTATTATATAGTTGTAATGTTGCTTATTAAATAACGAAATACTGATATGCCATATTAAACATTGTTTGCCATTAAAATGAATTCATAATGTCGTTCAACGTACAGTGACAATCGAACACAGCGTTTTAATTTTCACGGTTCACAATTTTAATGAATCCATCTTATGACCTAACAAATAATAAAATTTGAATAAAACACAATTTGATTGCATTCCTTACAAACATAGTCTATGTTCGCTATTCTGGAAGACATCCCAGCACAATAGGGTCGGGGGGGTGGGTGAATCAGTGCGGGATAGATGGCGCAGGCGGGTGTTAAGAACAATCGTGTGAATGATGGAGATTGGCAGTTAATATACGTGTTTGGTTGGTGTTTGTAAAATTGTGAGGAGAGCACGGGATTCATAGAGTTATATGGGGATTCAGTAGGTTGGATGGGGGGGGGAAGCAGAAATAATGGATGATAGGTCAGTACAGAAACGAGGTAACAGAGAAATGCTTGAGAAACTCCAGGGTTGGGAGCTCTAATGGGACTAGGAAATAGGCAACCGTTCGGGTCAACCCGCAAGACGTTTTCCCCCATTCTTCTTGTATGGGGATCAGTACAGATGATGTGGGTGTTTCACCAGATAAGGATCAGTACAAAAATGGTGGATCACTACAGAGAAAGAGGGTCAGTACAGATGAATGAGGTCATAACAGATGAGAGATTTCGTACAGGATGAATGTCATCACAGATGACTAGGCACGATCAGAAAAATGAATGGATTCATATAAAGGAATAAGGTCATATCAGATGATGGGGATCAGTACTTGATTAAATGGGATCAGAAAAGATAATGGGAACAGTAAAATATAATGGGATCATAAAAGAGTGATGTGATCAGTACAGTGAAAGGGTGCAAAGATAAAAGAGAATGAGGATCTTAAAAAATTAATGGAGGGATCATAATGAATGATCAATATCAATATAGTTCATATCTGAGGCAGATAGTGACAGTGGTACCCAGCAGACTCACAAATTGTACATTTACAGGTGACACCCCCCCCCCCCCTACCCTCTCCCATAGTCAGTACTTTGGATACCTAGTTCGTCTATCTAATTACCTTGGCTAAGTCTATATTTGCTTGTGCTTCTAATACGGCAATTGAATAAAACCTAAAACCTCTTTGAACTGCATAGCTTGCTTATAAACGAAGTACCGATGGCTCCGCGGACTTTGGAATGGCGTTTGGCCACGCGCTTTTCTCTGAAACGATGAGAGAATACGCGAAGAACAACCGCAAGATCGGCCACGAGCTGAGAAAAGAGCTGTTGAAACTGCAGTGAGCAGATGATCGTTAAAGCGTAACGAGCTAAGCAGCACGATACAGACATGATGTACCTGAAGAGAGTGAACGTCTGGTCGACTAAACAAGAATGATCTACATATTCTAGAGACCAGACAAGCCACACAACGCTCCCAACCTATCCGAATTCGTGTTGAACCCATTTTCTTCCAAAGATCCCCCCCCCGTTCAAAAACAACTCTGTGAGTTGAGATCAAATGCTGCAACACACCTCTAATACCACATGAATCTGCAGACTTGACCCGGGGAGCCCGGAGCTCAACCCCCGCCGCCGCTGTCTGAACCCGGAAGAATGGTTCAATCTTTAGATTTTCACAAAAGAAATCTGTTCTGTTGCCAACGCGGTTAAACGCGTTGAATAACGATCACAGACCACGCTGATTTCAGTTGCTTTATATTTCACTCTTCCCACATATACATTCCCCTGTTATTTCCCGCTCACTGGGTTTCACACACGGAATATTGATTAAATGGAGCCGTTCCAGCGTCGACCTGTTTTGTCCACTTGTTTTCGCCCCACAGCCCCCTGAGCCCCGCTCTGACTCGGCGTCCCGCACCCGACCCTTTTAACACACCCGACGGACCTGAGCAGAATCTCAAGCCTATTTTCCATCCCACAACCAAAGAAAGGATATAGTTTCATCCCGTGAATTTATTCCCATGCAGGTGGGATATGGACTTGGGCCGCGTCTAAAAATAAACGCCCGACTCTAACTGAATAAACTCCCAGCCTCCCGATGTGACGGCGGGGAGAGAGAGGAGGTAAGCATCAAACTCGTCACCCCCGCCTGACGCTCCTGACTCCAGCTCCGGTCATTGACCCCTCCCTTCCTCTGCCACATGACTCTCGGCGACTCCCAGACTCCTCCCGTCTCCCCGCCACCTCCACCTCCCATAATGTCCTCCCCCGATTGTAATCCCGCCGACCCAGCACACACGACTGTGTGCAAACCTCTGCCGTGTCAGGAAGACTCCCTCATGCAGAGCCACACACCCGCGTCCGATCCGCAACACCTCGAGCCATGGATGCCTTGTTTCCACATCCTGACGAGACTGGGTGGGGGGGGGAAACAAGAACAAGATCCCCGGGTCGGGGAACTCGGCAGCGGCGGCCCCTACCGGGTAAGCCCCTCCCTCAGCACAAGCGCGACACCTAAACCCTTGCCCCTGGTTTCACCCCAACCACACCTCGACAACACACATCTTTCCAGAGTTTTTATCCAATGGAATTGATTTCGTGAGGAGGGAAGGGACTGGGAGGACAGTGTCCGATGAGGAATTGCAATGAGTGGGGATGGAGAATGAAGCGCCTATCAATAGAGCAATAGACAAAGATAGGGAGTGAGGGTAATTTGAGGTTTTAAAGAAGGTACGTGATGAGGAGTCACCATATCAAAATGGTGGGAGTCATAGGTCAATGACCCCCTATTTCTTTAGTGAGGGTAGGAGAGTAGTGGCTTGACCATGAAGAACAAGATTAATAATCAGTTTAGACAGAATGGGTAGACTTGTGTCCGTAGGTCGCTGAGAGGAGGATTCGACACGGTGGATTTGATGGATGGTGAACAACCAAGAACACACTGATCTCATTGTACCATTAGATAACTACACTGAGGGACCTACAGTGGAACAATAAAAGGTCAACATACCTTGCTTAATCATCAATTGTCTTTGAATCCGTGTTAACAAACAGCAATAAAACTTTTCAAATCGGCAAGCTTCATCTACCACCGACAGGTTTGACCTTCATCATCAACCCTGCGAAATATTAACAGCTTGTTATTATCAGACAGTAGAAATTTTTAAGGTGTTGCCACATAACTCTTACCACTTTTCCGTCAAACAATTCCTACCTTCGCCTTGCGACACTTCCCCTATAAGAAATAAAACACAAACATCTCAAGTGACTGAGATGGACTGACCTCATCCCGACAGCGGGAAAAATCACCAAAGTTCTACAAACACTCTGAGAATTCCCATTTTCCCAACTCTTAATCACCGGCGTCACGCAGGAAAAGCAATTTGTCGCAAAGATAGAATGATGATTGAAAGCTCCAGAAATATTCATGAGATTGACTCCATAACTGTAATGGAACGTAATGAAAAACAGCAGATCGAATTTCAGCTGAAGGTTTCATGAATGATGAGGAATTTAATATGTAATCGTGGTTTAAATGGTGGGATGAAATACATCGCAAATCAAAGGAGACCAATAATAAAATGAATTTATCGTCGAACTTCAACCAAATACCGAAATAAGGCAGTCATGAACAGGTCGCACATGATTTGAACTGAAGCCAACACAGAAAAATTGAAAGCAAGCTGAAGAATTGCTCGTTCCTAAGCTTCCCCCCATTGCCCGATCTTCATAAAAACTCTGAAGCAACACATGAAATCACCTAAATTTTGACTAACCAAAAAACCGTCACGATGTCACATAACACTGACCTATCACACCGGGTTTTGATCCCTCGTCTAGCTTTCAAGCCCTCTACCGCGGCACAACAAGGCACTCCAAATAACGTGGTCCTAGCCCTCTTCCAAAGACACATGAACCGCGTTTACCGGACGTTTGTATGCACCACGAAACTTGAGGCAAACACACGGGAATTCTCTTAATCACGCGTATTCAATGAGTCAATTAACCCCATACATAACAGCATTTCCATAACCCATGAACAACAATTCATTACATTGTAGTCTATAAAACATAAAAAATTAAGTGCAGTAGACCCGTCGGCCCTTCTGCCTCACCGCAAGTGAATATGATCATGCTGATCACCAACTCAGTATCCTGTACCTGCCTTCTCTCCATACCCCCTGATCCCTTACCGCCATGCCAATTCTAACTCCCTCTTCATATAGCCAATGAACTGCCTCACTACCTTCCTGTGACAGAAGATTTCCAAGATTCACCAAGCTCAAATGTAAAAAAAATTTTCTCATCTCGTCCCTCTAAAAGACTTCCCCCTTATCCTAAACGGTGACCCCATTGTTCTGGACGTCCCCACAGCGGAGCAATCTTCCTGCTTCTAGCCCTGTCCAACCCCTAATAATTTTGTAAGTCTCTCTATAAATTTCCCCTCAATCTTCTAAATTCTATGTCACGAGTACAAGTCATCAATCCATCTTTCTCATAGGAAGTCCTCCATCCAGAATCAGTCTGGTGAACCTCTCTGTAATCCCTCAAGTACAAGAATTTCTGTCCTAATTAGAGACCAAAACTGTATGCAATACCTCCCAGTGTGCCTCACCAAACACTTGTACAACGCATAAACCACCTGCTACTTTACGCAATCCTTTTGCGAGAATGCCAACATACCAAGCCTTTCTCACTGCTGCTGCACCTGCATGCCTACTTGCAAAGACCTGTGTACCATACACCCAAATCGGCAGCATCTCCCTTTTTCCAAATCTCCACCATTCAATTATAGTCTCTTTCCTGTTTTTTCCCAACCAAATGGATTACCGCACAGGTATCCACAGTTATTCTCAATCTCCAGGCATTCCCACTTACCCAACCTATCCAAGCACCTTTCACCTCCTAGCAGCCTCCTCACAGCTAAACGACTGCCCCATCTTCGGGTCATCCGCAAACGTGAGATTTTGCATTCAATTCCCCCTACCTATCATGTAATATATATTGTACATCACGGTCCCACACGGAGCCTTGCTGTACTCCTCTATCACTGTGGCCGTCATGTCTGAAAAGGACCCGATTGACTCCTACGCTTTGCTTCCTGTCGCCACCATTGTACTATCCACATCAATACTGAAGCCCCCAAACGTGTGCATTAAGTTGCTACGAAGCACTTCTGGGGACCTTGTCGAAAGCCTCTGAAGTCCAGTTATAACACTGTCACAGGTTCTCCCTGAGCCCTCACTTTACATCTCAAAAAGCTATCAGTTTTCTAGACATATTACTTTCATAAATCCAGCTGACATTGTCCATTTTCACCAATTTACCTAATGTGCTGCTATCCCAGCAGACTACGCTAGCATTTTTAACCCACTACGATTTTGGGACTAACTGGTCTGAATCCCCAGGTTCTCTCCTCCCTCCTGTTTTAAAAAGTGGGGTTATATTAGCTACCCCTCCATCCTCAGGAAACTACTCCAGAATCTAAAGAGGTTGTGAGAAAATTATCACTAATGCATCCACTAGTCTGGCACCTTCTTTAAGTACTCTGGATCAGCCTATCGGCCCTGGATTTATCGCCTTTAATCCATTCAATTTACTAACACTGACTTCCCGCCAATCTGCATTTCACTCATTCCTCCATCTCGTTTGACCCCGGTCCCCTGCTATTAAGATCTCTTATGACAGTGATGACAGAACCAAAGTAGTTATTCAATTGGTCTGCCATGTCCTTGTTCCCCATGATCAATTCACCAGTTTAGACTGCAAGGGACCTACATTTGTTTTAACTAACCTTTTTCTTTTCACATCTATAAAACGTTTGCAGTCGGTTTTTATGTTCCCTACCATTTTCTTTCATAATCTGTTTTCCCTTTCCTAATTAAGCCCTTTGTCTCCTCTGCTGAGGACTCTGAAATTCTCCCAGTCCTCTGGTTGGCTGCTTTTTCTGGGCTAATTTTGTATGCTTCATCTTTGTTTTGATGCTACTATCCCTGATTTTCCCTTGTTATCCATGGATGCACTACCTTCCCCTGATTTATTCTTTTGCCAAACTGTGAACAATTGTTGTAGTTCATCCATGCATCTTAAAATCTTCCATTCATATCCACTGTCATCAACACTTTATGAATCACTTGCCAGTCTATCTTGGCCAATTCACGTCGCATACCCACAAAGTTACCTTTCTTTAAGTTCAGAACACTTGTTTCTGAATTAACAATGCACTGTCCATCCTAATGAAGAACTCAACTATATATGGTCACTCTTGCCCCATAGGGGGCCACGCGCACTACAAGACTGCTAAAAACCCTTCCTCATTACTCAATACCCAGGTCTAGAATAGCCTGCTCTCTCGTTGGTTCCTCCACATGTTGGTTTAGAAAACTATCCCGCATACATTCCAAGAAATCCTCTTCCTCAGCAACCCAGCCAATTTGATTCACCCAATCTATATGTAGATTGAAGTCACCATTATAACTGTTTTTACCTTTGTTGCACGCATTTCTAATTTCATGTTGATGCCATCACCCAACTCCACTACTACTGTTAGGTGGCCTGTGCACAACTCCCACCAGCGTTTTCTTCCCCTTAGTGTTTCGCAGCTCTACCCATATCGATTCCACATCCTCCAAACTAATGTCCTTCCTTTCTATTGCATTAATCTCCTCTCTAAACCAGCACTCTACTTCACCTCCTTTTCCTTTCTGTCTATCCCTCCTGAATATTGAATATCCCTGATGTTCAGCTCCAAGCCTTGGTCTCCCTGGAGCCATGTCTCCATGATCCAACTATATCATATTCATGAATAACTATCAATGCACATTCAACTCATCCACCTTATTGCGAAGCTCCTTGCATTGAGACACAAAGCCTTCAGGCTTGTCTTTTATAACACTCTTACCCCTTATACAATTATGTTGAAAGTGGCCCTTTTTGATATTTGCCCGGGTTTTTTCTGCCTGCCACGTTTACTTTTCACTTGCTACCTATTGCTTTCTACCCACATTTTACATCCCTCTGTCTCTCTGCTCATGCTCCATCCCCCTGCCACATTAGTTTAAATCCTTTCCTGACAGCACTAGCAAACACTCCCCCAAGAACAATGGTTCAATTCCAGCCAGTGCAGACCCGTCCTGTTTCTACTTGTCCCATTCACAACTATTCACAACGGACTTCAAGATGAAGTCAACTTGGAAACATTTACCCTGATGAACAGAACTCTCAGACAAGGCCTCAACACCCCATCCAAATCAACACTTAGCAGAGTCAGACTCTGCAACATTATTTACAAGCTATTTACAAGGTGTATGTGTCTGGTTTGCAGCCATCCAATCCATTCTATGGATTTAGTACCAGACTGGCAGGATTTGCAAGGCTCCCATTCTTTGCTTGCAACTTGTTATCTAAGTTCCAGACTTCCTGGCAATCTCTCGCAGGCATGTCCCAGAGAGCAATTCCAATTTGAACCAAATCCTCCCAGCAAACCCTGAAACTTAACCCCATTTTGAAGTCCAAATGGCCTGTCTATGGTGTAGAATGTGATGTCATTCTATGTGAAACAAGGTGGACAAAACAAACAGAGCTAATTCCCTCAAGGTGAACACCCACTGCTGATGGGAAACCGGATATAGATGATCAATCTGATGTGTGCGCCCACGTTCTAGATTACAATGTTAATCCCCACAATGTGGCCATGGCTGATCTAGCCCAGGACTGAACTCCTCCTCTTTGCCTCATTCCCGTCAATTACAATTCCCCGATTTATTTAAAAATGTAATCCTCCTCTGGTTTAAAATGTGTCTAACATGTAAAACCTCTCAGAGTTTCTTGGTTGGAGACATCCCAGATATTCACTGCCCTCCTGTCCATTCGTGGTGCTTGGGATCAGATATAGGATCACCTGTCATTGTTCTAAACTCCACATAATATAAAGACACCTCTCTACATTCCGGCCAGACAGTCCTGAGAGATCCCATAGAGAGGCAGGAGGCCAATTAGTTTCTGAACAACAGCAGCTGGAACAGAGGGAACATTTACTCTTCCAATTACTGGTAAATGCAGCATTTATTTCTGAAATGTCACCACTATTTGTGACTGCACTTTCACAACCAAACTGTAGTGTAACCCCTCACCTTGAGAAACACCACACTGTCTTTTTGGTCCAACTGTTGCTGCAACTTTAAGAGTTCCTCCTGAATGGATTTATTTTTTTAAACTCCTGTTGAATCTTTCCAAAGATTTGTCTCCATTGTATTTAAATCTTCTTCTCATCCTCCCGGATTATCTGCCAGTGTGCGCTGCTCTTTCTCAGTGAGAATCTGGTGCAGTTCAGCATACTGGGATGTGATCTTGGACTGAAGGTTGTGTGATTGTTCCTGTGAAATAAAAGTGAAGAACAATATTATAATGTCACTGATTGTGTTTGCTCACGATTTAACGGTGACATTTGGCCTGTACATGATTTTATTTGCTTTGGCAATTCAATAGTTTGTCTAAGGTAGACAAAAATGCAGTGGAACTAATGAAATTGTAAGGGTAAAAAGACCCAAATGGGACTAATCTACAGGCCCCCAAACAGTAGCCTGGACTTAGGGCACAAGTTGAATCACGAGTTAAAATTGGCATGTAGTAAAAAAAGTAATGCTGTGGTTGTTTATGAGGGATTTCAACATGCAGTAGTAGATTGGGAAAATCATTGGTACTGGACCCCAAGAAAGGGACTTATGTAGAGTGCCTTCGTGATGCATTCTTTGAAACAGCTTGTAATTGGAGCGGCCTACCAGGAGAAGGCAATTCTGGATTTAGTGTTTTGTAATGAACTGGGTTTGATAAAGGACCTCGAGGTTAATGAGCCATTAGGAGGCAGTTGACCATAACAAGGTCAGTTTTTTTCGGGTTTTAATCTACAATTGGAGAGGGAGAATAGTAGATCGGCGGTGTCAGTGTTGCAGTTGAATAAAGGGACTATGGGGCCATGAGGGAGGAGCTAGTCCAAAGTTGACTGGAAAAAGATACACCAGCAGCCCTTATAATTACACGCATCCACAGGGATCAAAATCTACACAAGATGAGGAAATCGAAACTGGAAAGCCTCACCAGAACTCCAGAAATCTTCTGTTCTGTTGCTGTTCCATTCGCTGGATCTCTGATTTATTTTTTTGTGAGAGACTGGATGGGGAAATTTCACCTGGATCCTGGGATTGTAAATTGAAAATCAGAGAATAAAAGTATTAGATTATAAAGAATGGAATTTAAAACAATGATGCGATCAACATCGGTTTGCATTTACCTTGTAGATTTCTGCAAGCTTCATCTAACCAGCATGAAGCGGTGATCTCTGTGTTCCCGCCACCTGCACAAATCACACAGATCAGCTTCTTGTCCGTTTCACCAAACAGCTTCAGTTCCTTCCTGATGTTCCTCGCACTGAAGTTTACTTTCCTTCTCTGTCCCGATTCAGGCTCATTGTTTCGAAATTTCTCAGACAGTTCTCGCAAGGCCCGATTTCGCCCTGAGGGTGCGGTCTGTAAACTGCTCTCTACATTCCGGCAGGAGTTCTCCCCTCCTGTCCCAAACTCTGTGTGATTACAGGAGCGCAGAAGTTGTGCCCACACTCCAGTGACACCGGATCGGTGAAGAAATCCAGGCAGATGGGACAAAAACTGCCTCCTCGGTTTTTTTTAAACTCCTCGACCTGCTCTTTTCGAAGCCATTTTAATCCGCCACTTCCTGGTTCAAAACGCATTCCCATTCGCTGAACTGCTGACACTGCGCCCGCTGCCGTCTCGGGAATGAATGTAATTCGGCTGCAAGTGTTCAGTGTGAAGATGCAGAAATATGGAACTGAAGATGCTGCTTCACAACAAAAAGGCACAAAGTGCTGGATTAACTCAGCGGGTCAAGTTCTCTCTGGAGAACATGGACAGGTGATGTTTCGGGTCTGGACCCTTCTTCAGACTGATTGTAGGGCGGTGGGGTGGGAGATGGAAGGAAACGATGGCAGGAAGGGGGCAGGACAAAACCTGGCATATGGTAATAGGTTGACCCGCTGCGTTTCTCCAGCATTTTTTTGTCCAGCTTCGATTTTTTTTCCAGCATCTGCAGTTCTTTCTTAAACATGTAAGCTAAAAACATTGTGTTTTCAGCCAAATTAGCAGCTCGGCATTCCAAACCCTTCTAAAACAAGTCGATGGTTTTCGAAGACGTTTCCACACAAGTCGAAGATATATTCCAACAATGTTCCCCGAACAATTCTGGTTGTGTCTGGATTTGCTGAGCAGAACACTGCAATGGCTGGCGGACCCCGCACCTTGGGGCGAGTGGTGCAGAAACGGTGCGCATAACGGCTGACGATTGGGCTCACGGGAGCGGTATGGCACGGTCTGAATGGAAGAAGAACCATAAAAGACCGTGTCAGGCGCCCTCCCAGAGCAGGACAGAACCCCGGCCTCGGACCGTGTCGGAAACAGTGCCCAGGAGATCGACTGTGTACTCGGGTTGCGAGTGTGTACACGGATACGTGGCTCTGTGTGCCTTATTATGGTAGTATACCTTGGTATATAATATACCTTGGTGCACAAACTCTGTTTGTCAGAATCCGGTGATCTGTCAAACACAGCATCTCCTTCTACAAAGGCCACGCCGATTGTCCCCCAGCACCAGGAGACCGGGAGCAGAGCAGTGGCCAATGGGCCCCAGCACCAGGGAGACCGGGAGCAGAGCATGTGGCCAATGGGCCCCAGCTCCGGGATGCCGGGAGCAGGAATCAGGCACTGTAACCCCAAAAACTTGCCAAAGGCTCTACATTTGCGGTAAGATTTTGCACCAATGATTTCCCCAGAAATATAACTTCCAAAGAAGATCCAAATCAAGTTGGTGATCAACGTGAGCAGTCCCAGTGGATTGAGAATGAATGCTTTTGTCAGCAGTAGTGGCTGAGGTAATTGTGAGGACACGAGAAGCCGGGAGGTAAGGATGGGGCGTTTTCCCAAATAAACTTTACTCAGAAGTTTAAAAATGTATACAAAGTAAAAACGTTGAAAGTCGGCAAGGTGGCACGATGGTAGAGTTACTGCCTTACAGCGCCAAAGACCCCGGGTTCAATCCTGTCTACGGGTGCTGTCAGTACGGAGTTTGTATCTCTCCGCGTTACCCGTGTGGGTTTTCCCCAGGCGGTGGTCTTCCTCTCACACCCCAAAAATGTCCGGTTGTAGGTTACTTTGTGGTTTCGGTAAAAATTGTAAATTGTTCACCAATGTGTGTGTTGTGGGATAAGTATTAGTGTACGGGGATCGCAGGGTGGCGCGGACACGTTGGGCCAAATGGTCTGTTTCCGTGTTGTAATTTCTAAACTAAATTAAACGAGGGGGTAGTTGAGGCAGGGACTTTCCCAACATTTAAGAAACAGTTAGACCGGTACATGGATAGGACGGTTTTGGAGGGATACAGGACTAGTACTACTGCCGGGAACATGTTAGCCGGTGTGGGCAAGTTGGGCTGAAGGGCCTATTTCCATGCTGTATCATTCTATGACTCAATCTACAAATTGTGCACTGACTCTCCATATATTTTCAGTGCCTGTACATTCAATGGTGTCATACGCAGTAGTGTTGCACTTATCTTTGAACAAAACACAATTGCTGCTCGTGTGGTCCCAGGAGTAATACCCTTCTCTTGTATGAAGAATGTCCCCACCGATTCTGCCCCCAATGTCCAGCAGTGGAAGGACCCTAGACTGTGGTCCTCCCCACACAGAGTCTTGGCGTTGGCTGCACCGAGCTTCAGTGCGTCCCTCAGCACGTAATACTCCTGCAGTATGGAGCGGCCAGTCGGCAACATTCCCCGATGGACATCTGGCTCTGCTGAAGACCCAGAAACTATGGAAATTTACAGAAAGTGGTGGACATTGTAACAGGTTCAGGAGCAGCTTCTCCCTGCAGCCCCAGGCTATTGAACACTACAACCTCCAACTAAAGTTTTGGTTTAGTTTAGAGATACAGCGCTGAAACAGACCCTTCAGCCCATCGAAATCCGCGCCGACCAGCGATCCCCGCACACTAACATCATCCTACACCACTAGGAACAATTTACAGTTTTACCAAGCTCCTATTAGGGCCCACAGGGTCGAACCCGGTCTCTGGCGCTGTGAGGTAGCAACTCTACCGCTGCGCCACCATGCTGCCCTAAACTCTGAACCAGTGGCGGACTGGCCAGGTTGGCAGCTTGCCCGATGGCAAGTGGGCCTGATGAATTGGCCCACTATATCAAATAAATAAAAATGCAATAGAGAAACAAACACAGACAACTGTAAAGTAATAAAAAAGAATAAGAAAAAAAAGAGAACAGGACACAAATAAGCAGTGCATGAAAAGTAAGTAAGTAAGCCAGTAAATAAATGTTATTTATATAGCACGTTAAATCAACTCGCGTTGAAACCAAAGTGCTTTACATAAAATAAATAATAAAAGAAATAATAAAGTTTCCATAACATCCATAAAAAATTTAAAATAAGAAAAATGATGTAACACATTATAGAATTCAACATGAACGTCCCCGCACAACAGAATCAAAATTTTCCACTGTGGGGAAAGGCATCATAAGTAAGTCCTCTTCCTCTGTGACCACCCGAGGTCGGGGCCTATTGTGGCCTCCCAGCCCGTCCGATGTTTTCAGGCCCTCTTTGCCGGAAAGTTTAGAACTCCGGCGTTGGTGTGAACACTCCTCAGCGGCTTGGAAAATGTCTGGAGCGGGCCTCCCCCTCCGGAGACCGCGGCACCTGAAGTCCTCAAAGCCGCGCTGGCTGGAGCTCCGACCTGGCGATCTCGGATCCCAGGCTCCACGGTGTTTTAAATCCAGCGCCGCCCGAGGCTGGATGCCCGCAGCCACAGCTCCTCGGATGTTGGAGTCGGCAGTCACCGCACTCCGGAGCTTACCGCACGGCGACCCGGCAAGGCATTGCCCGCTCCGTGTTGCGTCCCAGCGCCGCGCCGCCGTTGCAGTCCCTGTCGGTCCCGACGGGGAACGCCGCTCCAGTCTCGATGGAGGGGCGAAGAAGCAGCTCGGTGGGAAGCCACCTCTCCGACCAGGTAGGGACTAGGAAATAAATTTCCCCCTTCCCCTCCCCACCACCACATCAACGACCTCCAACTAACATTTGTTTTTTGACAGGACTAAAAATAAAAAATAAAAAAGGGTGAAAGGGCGGACTGCAGGCAGAGCAGCCATACACAACGGTGCCCCACTCCTGCAGTCCTGCAGAAAAGGAACGAAGCAGGGGAGGTAGTGGAAGGATGTGGAATAGGGGGGCCTAGGTCAGGCATATTTAAGAAAATTCCATGTTTTCAGCAAGAGTGTGTGAATTTAAAGATAAAGTTACAATTCGTGATTGAGATGGTCAGCAACTTCAAAGGATATCAAGCGGTAGTCTTGGTTCAGCCGGTACATCGGTCCGGGGCGGAGAGTCAAGAAGGTGCCCGTGAATCTCTGAAGGTCCCTTAAAAATAATAATGAATTACTTAAATAAATCGCCAACTTCTTTCCTGAGTTTTGTATTCTAACTTAATAAAATATAATTATTTTTAAAAAGCAGCAATACCAAATAAAAATGCAATAAAGAAACAACAAACAATCACTCAGTGTATGAAGGAACGAAGTGGTGTTAACCGGATGTGAAAAGGAGTGGGGGGGGGGGGGGGGGGGGGGCTGGTTCACCCGGTGGGACATGGTTGAAAATCCACGTTTTCAGCAAGAGTGTGTGAATTTAAAGATAAAGTTACAGTCGTGATTTGAGATGGTCAGCAAACTCTTATTTCGATTTTGAGAACTCCTAGGCTGGTCTAGTGCATTTCACAGAGAAGTGTGTGACTGTACACATTCTTCCATTCATGGTTTAGGCTATTTGGTAACGAGGTAAGCTAGGCCTTGCCTAATTTACTTAAAAAAACAATTTTACCCATTTCTTTCATATATGATATTTGTTACGAAATGACTACTTAAAAATTATAAGGCAAGTTGAATATGAATTTTACTTCGGAGTCACGTGAGTGACTACGTGAAGAACCCACTGCGCTGGAACGGCATTATTCGACGCTGACGGCAGAAGCAGGAGCTGCACAGACAGCTCCTCGACAGCGGTAGGTTCGGAACCGGCAGGTAAGTGCAGTGAAAAAATTTTTAGGACTGGAAAAACTCCGTGCCTGGTGAAACCAGGTTTTTAAAGGTTTTAAATAACAAACTAAAAGTTTAAATTGAATAAAATACTCTGTTAAAACAACGGAGTTTGAATAGAACGTCCCAGGGGAATACCCAGCAAATCGGACGAGAGATTAATTACGGGGCCGGTTCCGATACTGGTACCGTTAAAAATACGGTAGAGAGGTTAAAATGCTCCACAATTTTTTGCAGGATATTTTTAAAAGTCAGAAAGACTGTAATTTAAAAAAAGTTAATAAAATTCGCGATATGGAGAAAGTACTCCAAATATAAAAGGAGACAAGGGTCACAGTACCCAAACATTCCCCAAAAAAGACCCTGAGGGCTTGAAATATACAAAATATGCTATGTGCCAAATTGAGAATTAAACTCTGGACCCCCTGATTAGGTGAGGAAGTCTCTCTTTGGATATAATTCCAAGTGGGATCAGGGCTGCAAAAGACAGACCCTGAAAGTGGTGATGTGAATTATGAATGCACACCACAAATAAAAAATAAAAATAAAGTGAGGCCAATGTGCCCTGAGATAGCAAAAGATTTTGCTATATCTAAAGGAAGTGGGAGGGCTATGGAAGAAAACCTAGCTGCCCCCCCCCCCCAACATTAATTATATGGTATCTCACCACTTCAAGAATACGATAAAACTTTTATGTTTATTTAAAATATCAATGGTTAATCCGTTTATAAATATCCATGTCTCAAATAATATGAGATATAAGAATACAATTTCAAAGTATTTCAAAATGGTGCAAGTAAGTAATACTTTTCAAAATAAAATAAATTGCCATAAGTTGTGGAGCTCAATAGGAAGAAATATATAATTTACCGAATCTGCATTATAGGTTTGCAGATCAATACAAAATCAGGATATATTAAACTCCTGATTATTATAGAAATACCTGCCTTATGATAAATTAAAGATAATAATTACAAAAGAACAGACTACTGATCTTTGAAACTTTGGGAAGGAAAACTATGACCAATGAAAAATTTTGATTATGGATCAAAACAAAGACAAGATCTTTTAACTTGCGGTGAAAAAAACTATGATCCAATGAAAGATTTGATAATGGATCAAACAAAGCAGAAGTGTTAATCCAAACATAGCCTTATCTTAACCTATATAATTGGGGAAAAGAAGGCTTGAAGTACGTTGAAGAGGTGCAAACAATCTGGTTACAAAATAAGTTCATGAAATCTCCAATGAGGGGATTACAGGTGATTATGATTGTTAAACTTAATATAACTAAGGAAGGATTGGTTCACCTGTATAGGGAAAAAAAACTGATTTCAGGTTTGCACTCAAAAAAAAGTTTAAATAAAAGAAGGGGAACGTACATGTAGTATTATAAAATTACCTCAGGTGTAAGATTCATGGTATAAACCATACATTAATATCGTTATTTATGTACACTTTCACAGTGTAAGAAAATGGAAACATCTAGAACATATGGAAAACTGTTTGGATTAACAAGTGTTAATCAATATTACAGGTGCTTGAAATTAATTAAAGTGGGTTAAGCTGTGCAAGTTAAAACTTTGTCCAAACAATCAATCATTCAGAGTCTGAACACTGAAGGAACAATTATACTGATAAAAAATCAGCACTTGCACTAATTGAGCCATGGTCAGGGGTTATCTCAATTACATTTAAATTAGAGAGATAAGAGCAGCTGCCAAATTGGTGCCTACCATTACAAACCTGGTGGAAGGTAGGACCTGACCCATTACATTTAAAAGCATATGCTTAGGCATTAATAAAATATTTATAAATTACTATTCTGAATTCAGAAGTAATTCAAGCACCTAAGAGAGGGGGGGAAAATTGTTCCATGATACAAATGTCTAATTGTTGTTGACATACTTTGTCCCTCCATTAGGTTAGGGGAAAAAAAAATAAATAAGTTCCAAAAGAAGGAATACAGAAGCTTATAAGAACTATGTATGCCTTGTGAAGAGGCTTATGCAAAATATCAAATGATACGTTATCATTATTAAAGTAATGTAAAAAAGGTTCATAAGCTGTCTTACAACTATAAATTACAACTGAAGCAAGTGTACAGATGATGTACAGCTTCTGTGAATGTTTGGGTAAAGATGAAGGAATATTATCTATTCTTATAACAATAATTGATATGTCTTTTGTTCGGACTGCAGACAATAATACCAGCAAACATAAATGGTTTGTCCTAAGAAATTTTTCCAAACATTCGTATTAATTGTTGAAGTATAAGGAATTATGGATTAAAAAGATCGATTGTTTATTATGGAACTGTCCATGTCGTATCAAGATGAACGATACCACGGCTGGTGGCGTATGTTAACAATGGTCAAATTTGGGAGGAAAATATTTGTCATTATTTTGCATACTTACGATTAATCTGGTTGTATACAGATTAAATCACTGATTTTTCAAATGTTTCTTGTGGGTCACAAGATAAGTCAAATAACAATTATGGATTATCTAAGTAAACAGATTGGCATAATTTTAAAGTTTAGTCCACCTGTTTATCTCTAAGGAAGAGACAATGGTATCGAAGATGAACAAATTTGGGAAGAAAACATATTGTCATTAATATGGATTACTTGCGATTAAATCTGATTGCATACAGATTAAATCACCGATCTTTCGAATATTTCTTGTGGGGTAAACCAAGAAACAGTGAAGGTGGATGCTTTTCTCCCAATTACATGAGGAAAAGATTTCTTCGTGTTCCTCATTTTTGTTTAATAGGGCAGTGTCGTGATGAATATGTAGCGGGACATTTGCCAGAGGCATTTTGGTGGCCTAATATGGGTCCTTTATGGTTTCATTAATATTGTGTGATTTTGAATGCTAGTGATGATTCATAGTGTCCAGCAATTTATTGAAGTCAAAAAAGGGTCTCGACCTAGTCGTTGCCTGTCTCCCTTTGCTCTTTGATGCTGCTGCACCCTCACTGGATCTCCAGGTTGAGAAACCCTGCAGTAATTTATTGTTGTACAAAAAACCTCCATGACGTGAAAATTGAATTTGACTATCTACAGGTTGACCAGACCATCTCAACGGCTGATGGTCAAAGAAGTCTATGAATGTTAACCATATAACAATATATCAATAAAATAATTATGTATAAAGAAGTGTTATATCTGCAATTTGCGGGAAATAAGTCTAAAAACTATATTTTGTTATAAGAAATTGGAGGTCTGTATAGACAGTAAAGTTATTTATCATATTAGATATATGTGAATTCTTGTAGATTGCATTTTCTAAGTATCTAATTGATAGAGCCAATAAAAGGGCTCAGAGTGTTACCGTCTTATAAACGGACAATATATTAACCGAGAAGTTATCAGATGCATTCATAATATCCCAATATGGAAAGGGATATATATGGTAAATGTTAATAAATATAATATATATATATTATATATATATTATATATATATATATATATAATATATATATATATATATATATATAATATATATATATATATATATATAATATATATATATATAATATATATATATATATATATATATATATATATATATATATAGATATTATAATCTGTCCCAAAATTGTAAAAAATATAAAGGCAGGAGATAAATAATCTTGAAATGCCTTAAGAAATGGACTCTAACTCTATCTATGACTCAAAAAACTATAAACATTGAAAATAATAATTCTGATAACTTAATATCAATATAATGAGAGTGCAAGAACATTGCAAATGTTACGTTTATAAATTGCATGTGGATACAAATTGCATTATCATATATGTTTATGAATCTACCAAACAAAGCACACCAAGAAGACCTGAAAACGAAACCAAGGTAAACCTATAAGCATATCCTGCCGCTTTAAGTTGTGTGTGTGTTGTGTGTGTGTGAACATTGATGATAAATGTTGCAGTAGGTAAGAGTCTCTGTGCAATGAAGACTGCTTATTACACACAAAAACCCACATTGGGTTCAGTAAAAACTGATGGTTATAGAGGAATGTATTTCTAGATGGTTAAAAATTGGATACATTCAGTAGGAACTAGACACTGAAAGGTGGAAAATCACTCTGTTAATGAGGAAAATACATTCACAGGAATGGCACAGATGAGCCACTCAAGCAAAGATGCAAGGCGCAGGAGCTGTAGATTACTGTTAAAAGTAAAAGGAACCAGTCATGTGTCAGATTTAGACACGCAATGTTCGTTCTCTATAATTGTTGCTTTGTCATGCCATAAAAATATATATATCAATTGTATTTGTGATAAACTTGCTTTTCAATGGAAAGGCATTATTTTTATTTTTTATAATGTGAAATAATTTATCACATAACTTGAGCAATGGTTTGGGGAAAATGTGTTTATTTGCTCGTTATTGTGTTAAATGAGCCGTAACTGTCGTATGGAATAAATCTACGACACGAAAAACACAGAAAGCTTCAAACTCTTCACGTAGTCACTCACTGACTCCGAAGTAAAATAGTAAGATTAAACGAGAACTTACCAGTTCGAAGTTTGATCGTATTTTATGAGGAGTTACGATGAGGGAATTACGTGCCCTCCACTTCCACCCTCATAAAACTAAATGATCATCTGGTAGTTCTAAGTCTATTATGAGCCTTACTATGTTACTTCGGCTATTTGTGTTCTGTGTTTTTCATGCGCTGCTTTGAAGTATGCAGTTGCCAGCGCCAGGCGGGTGCTTCACGTAATCCCTCATCGTAACTCCTCATAAAAATAACGATCAAACTTCGAACTGGTAAGTTCTCGTTTAATCTTACTATTAAATTAAATTTTCCTAAGCATAACCATACCTAACTTAACTAACCTAAACAATCAAATCTGAGATGGACCTTCTGTCAAGGTTTAGTTAAGCTTAGGTTTGGTTTTGAAAAATAAAATTTATTTTAGTTTTTAGCCGATGTGCTTTTTTTATGCCTGTTTTAAGTTGTATCAACCAGTCAACCACATGGTTACAACAAATGGTTAAACAGTAACTAAAATATTTAAAATATATAATCAAAGTATATTTATCCTAGTAATGTATTAGTATTTTATATTTAAAATTGTATATGTTCATTTTTCCAATGTGGCTATTTTTAATTAAGTTTTTATTTCAGGAATATTCCCTATGATCCTACAGCATGGAAAAGAAAAAGTATAATTCTGGATCACTAAAAAACACAAAAGAACAAAAAGAAGCAGAAAAGGAAGGAATCTGCCAAGCGTTGCAGGCCTATTACAGAGTTTATAATACCACAAGCACAATCCACAACAAATAATCAAGAAGCAAGAAACAATGCTCATGGTGATGATGCAATGACATGCGAGTTACAAGAACAGAGAAGAGCCTTCCTTTGAATGTAGAAACAAATACAAGTGCATCCATTACTAATCAACCCAGGCCCAATATTTCTTCTGGCTTCCTTATTCTGGTATCTGTACTGCCCGTTAGTTGCAAACATCTGTAACACGTCGCTTAAGAACTTTGCGGTGACAGGGAATGCAGACTATTCTTCAAGCATAAATGACTTGGTTCTGAAGCAACAGCTGCTAAATGAACTGTTGGGCATGAAAATGATAGACTCAATTACTGGAATCTTCGTCAATATCCATCACGAGCAAAGTAGAACACATTTTTTTGCCCTTGAACATCACTTCAAAGGCCACTTGATTGATTCTGCTCATTTGACGCTCCTTTGTTGTGATGAGGAGAAAAAATTATGATATGACTCTAGTCCCAAGAAAAGTGGTCTAAACATAATAACAAAGAAAGTAGATTGCTTATTATGTGTTGCATACTGCTTAGCTTTGAGGTCCCATACACTTTGTAATCCAGTTCCCTGTGTATGTGGCTTTATAATGACTTAAAGGCGGTATTAGCCGAGTGCCTTGACTTTACATGAATCGACAACAACACATAAAGTCAGAAATGCTCAGCAATTATATCAGTGTAGTTAATGATGCGAAACCTTAGATACATTTTTTGCAGCATCACTAATTAAAAGAAAAGAAGAAGTGTATTGAAGCAGAGAAGTATTTCGTCATGAGGATTATAGACATCAGAAAGGGGCTTCACGTTGCTCGACGCCTCCCGTGGTGAGCACTGTCAACTGACCTCAGTCAGGCGAACGACAACAAACGGAGACAGCAGCACAGCGCCGCAGCTTGGCGCCACAACCCGATAGCATGCGCCCTTTTTAGGGCGGGCAACCTACGGATGTTGAAACAGAACCGGATGGCGATCACCCTGCTTCGGGACTTCTGCTGCCTCAAACGCAAGAGAAGAAGAAGAAGAAGACATCAGAAAGATGTTAGGCGCAAGCAGCACTTCCTTTTCGAGGTCACAGAATGAATCGCGGCCTACACTCTAGATAATGAGGTTCTGAATCATGGCAAAATTTTTAGCTACAGTGCAGTTGATGACAAAGTATGACCCCATTATGGCAGCTCACGTTTCTGTCAGTTACAAAACAAGTCTAAACAAAGAGGAGTCAATCGATTAGAGCAAGAAGGAAAGCTCAAAGTAAGGCCGTAGGTGTGGTGGACTTGTTACATACTGAGTAAAACAACTATAACATGTTAATCAAAATTATGAAGAATATGATACAAGAAGAATTTGTCATGGAAGTTTCTCAAGCAGAATTATATTATGTCTATTCAGGTTTGATTCAACGCAAGATAATTTCATCCATCGATCAGTTTAGCATTATATTCGGTATGTGCTTAAAGGTATTATCTGTGAGCGATTACTTTCAGTTGTGCCAAGTAAAGAAGGTACAGGACAGGGACTTGTAGATCTATGATTGAAACATTACAACATATTAAAATTGACCCCAAAATTGTTTATGTCTCGATAGCACAGATGGTGCTGCAAGCTACCATGGCCAGTATAATGGTTTACAAAGTAAAATTGCAGATGTGGCTGATCAACATGTTCATATATGGTGCTATGCCCATGTCTTGAATTTGGTGATTAACTGAAACACAGAATGTTGTGTGCCTGCAATTTCTTTTATCAATTTGCTCCAGAATGTTATAGCCAAACTTTTGTGAAAGCTTCATACAAGAAATGGATACTGTTTTATGGATAAGAAGTTGTTTGGAAAACATCTAGGACCAAGAAAAAATGAAATGATTAATGCAAATTGGTTGAGACCAGATGGTCAGGAAAATCCAACGCAGCAAACAACTATATTTGGACGCTTGACGATGCCGCTGCCAGTTACTTTCGTAATATTCTTTTGACATGCTTATCAATGATACAAGATTCAGAAAAGTATGATGCACAAACAAAACATGAAACAAATGTTTACTTCAAAGTCTTCTAAAGTTTGAAACATATTGAAAGCATTTACGTAACTTGTATATATTTAAAACTACAACCCCGTTATCAAGTTATCTACAGACAAGTGGTTTAGATATGTTTACTGCATGGAGTTTGGTGGATTCAGCTCAACAAAGTTGAAGGAACAGACAAGAACATTTGATAACGTTCACAGCAAGGCTATGGAATTTGTAAATATATGTAATGACAGGAGGATTCACAGATGATTATGGATGAAAATCAAACATTTGAAATTGATGCATTGGAAAACAGCATTGCAGTTAACGATGGCAAAGGAAGAGAAAATAATGGCAGATGAGCTTATTGATGATGAAGAAATTCCTCAGATTCTCTAGCTGATTTTCGAGAGGTAAATGTGTTTAACCCAATAATGGATCGCATTGTCCAGTCACGCTTTGTACAACATAAACAGTTGTGTAAGAATTGTACTGCTGCTTGGACCCAGCAAAGTTTAAAAACTATCGTATTGCAGTGAAGGGCCTTGAAGATGAAGCATAGAAGGTATTATTAAGCTGTGTTTCCACAAATCAGCAAAAATCAAGTTAATATAGGAATTGTTTACTTTGCTTCAAACTTTGATGTATTAAAGCTATTGCTTAATGATGGTGGTGAGAATATGGATTCCAGTTGCAACAATTGTAAATTTTGCAGCACTTGCCCATCATGTGTACTAAAAGTTCTTGGATCCAACAGACTTCATGACAAGGCATATGATAACCTTTATGAAGTTTATAAAGTCATCTGCACACTATCAGTTAGGTCAAGTCCAATGTGAGAGGACATTTTTCAAAGCTAAAGATCATAAAGACAAGGTTAAGAAATTCGAATCTTTTACTGTCCGAGGAGAATTTGGAATCATACATGTTGCTATCCATTGAAAAGGAAATGTTAGAATGAATTGGATGACAGAAGCAATGATTGGCAGATTTGCTCAATCATCTAGCAGAACACAACGATTAGTGTCATACTATAGTGGACTGAAATGCAATGGCTCTATGTGCTTTTGAACTATCTGTAATGTGTATATTGTGCTCAGTAAACTATTTAAAAATATCAGACAATTATTAAATTAAAAAAATCTCCAGAGAAATCAATTATAACCATCCTGTATTTACATTTAGGTATCTGTGGAGATACGCATTTGTGCTCACAATCACTGCTCAAAGACCAATCGTGAAAGGCAGATTCCTTTATTCTTACGAGTCTGCAGAACCGGGTGCTCTTCCAAGTCGAGACACGCCGAAGTCAGAGAAGTCATCCCTCCTTTATACACAAATTTTGTTTTAATTCATCTCCTACGGACCCTTCTCAATCCAGGGTCTGATGTGCACCAATCTGTAGGTACTTCCCCCAGTATCCACAGCATACATCGCATGTCCAGACATGTTCATGGTAATGAGCGTTTCTTGACAAAGGGTGTGTCTTGTAATATTCATTTATTTCTAATTAAGCATCGCCTCAGTTGCTCATGACTTATCCTAGTCTTTACTCACTCAGTGTGGAACCCTCTGCGGATCTCCTATTTCAGTACTAAAGCTAAGCTATAGTGACTAAGGATCCATCTATCATCTCCATTCTACTGTTAGGGATCTCTCTAATCACTCACTATCTACCGCTATACAATGCTATTTCTTCGTTTACTCAAGGGTTGGGGTCTGGTAACTTTTATACAGCAGCTGTGTCAGAACCTCTCCCTGCCCCTAATCACGTTTGAATTCTTTAAAATCCTTTCGTATAATGGGGTTTTTAATCACTTTATCCCCTCACATCCTCCTTTTTCTTTTGCTACGCGACGCAAGACAACCCGACGACTATTAACCGTAAGTTTCTACTGATTAAATCCCGGCAATTTTAATGTTCCTTACTTGAATTGACGTAACATTGTGTCAATGCTTCTTTTCCTGTAGGATCATGGACTCCCTATGCCGCCATTATCCATTCCTATTTTCTGTATTTCCCCATTTCTTGAACCATAGGATGACCTACAGACTGCCATCTCGACTTATAGCTCCCTTGTAATAAGTTCCTAAAACGAGGGGGATGCAACAGGGTGTTAAAGATCAGTCCAGCCTCTGCACATAGAAAACCCCGGAGTCACCGTTCTCCACCATGTTCCTCCGAGGATGGAATGTCCCCACCATTGGTTCCCATAATCGATTCCCACTTTTGTATTGGAACATGTGCCAACTTACGGGATCCCTTTGATATTGTCCATCACTGCCGTCCAATATCTTCGATGTTTAGACAGCAATTAGAGAGGTTTGGAATTTCCCGCATACCCCTCTCTTCTTCTGCCGCAGGAGAGGTAATCTTTAGGGCCTACAGATTCTGGGTATATTGCTGATTCATCTGCGTCTGCTGCATTGCAGCATCTCCAGTGCCCCCGCAGTTTGGTTGGTAATTACGCTCAGTACTGCTGATAGTCTTATGTTGATTGTGTTTAACGTATTACTCGGGGTTCGGTTTGAGCCCCGAAGGATCATTGTGCCAAGTGGCTGGTCGTAGTATGGATGATTCTTGCTGGTGGCCATCGCATCGATCTTTCCGATTCTCCAATGTCTATTTTCCTCTTTTCCGATATAGGTCGTCAAATAAAAGGTGTTCTAGCGAACACGCCCTTCTTCGGTGGTTTAACAGAAAAATTCTGTTATACAACCCAATAAAAGCAATAGGTCGCGCTCCATTTATCGGTAACACCGAGTATGCATTGTATCATGCATATCCATAAACAGTCCTTCAGGGGGACGGTCCACTAGAGGTTACCTTGTTCATCAATAATGTTCTAGCAATACTGGGGTTTCCTTGATAAGGGTTGTTTCCGGTGCAGTCGCATAGTCCGGCTGATATCCAATTCATCGCGTTTATACAAGATAGCGCAGTTGCTCTGTATTTCTTCGTTGGATACCATTTGGCTCCTCGTGGCCACCACTCTGGGTCTGATTTGGAGCCATGGATGCGATGCAGGGGCTGCTTGCCTACTAGATCGGCATCCTTTGCCAGGGCTAGCGATACACTCAATCCCCAACCGGAGAGTCTGTCAGGGACCCATGCCTGGGGAGCGCGGGTGTTGTCCAACTGTTCAGGTTTCCACTCCATCAAGGTCCTCATACTTCATCAATGGCTCTCTCTCCATGGCCAAAGTGTGAACTCATCAGTGGTACGCAAGACCAACAGTTAGTCACATTCAGGATTCCAAGCTATCAGGCGTGGCAAGCTCACAAACAGGTTTCTTCTCTTTCAGGGGATCTCATTCTGCTTCTGATTTCTTTGGTACAGTGTTGTGGTGCAATTGTGGTGAGTAGGTGGGGGAGTGGGAGGCCTTCTTACACAGTGGTTGTGAACGTACTTACTTCTGTAATCTCACTCTTTGTTTTTTTACTTCCTCCTTCATCTTATGCTATTGCCCATTTTACGACTGGAGAAAGGGAAAACCTAACTGTCTGCCTTTGGTTACACAAACACATCTCTCTCCCTTTGGGCAGAGTAGGTAACGTACCCAAACCTCCTTATATACCCCTATTCCCCTACCATCAAATACTTCTCATCCCCCTCTTCACATATGGTTATAGTCTTCAGGTTATAGCATGCATTGTTCACATGGGGATATGAATGTAGGTAAATAATATGGTTGTCCGCCCTCTGTACTTGATGAGGGGGGGATGATAATATTTATCACAATTATTAATACCTTTTACCATAATTACATGCAAAAGCAAACAATACCACGATCTGCTCCTTTCATACTGTCAGTTATATTTTCAATTCTTTTTTTTTTAAAGTTAATGTTGGGGGTTGTGATTCTGGCTTCACCATCCCACTGTTCCTCCTCATCTCAGGGGAGAGGTTGGATCAACGGTGTCTTTAATCCGGATTGCTTGGGTCACCCTTTTTCTTTTGTTCGTATACTGCTGTCTCGGTTGTCAGTTATACTAGGTATGGGCTCGGTCCACCTGGCTGGAGTTTCTCCTCCTTCCAATTCTTGACCAGTACCCAGTCGCCAGCCTTTACAGCATGTATTGGAAATAGTCGAAGTGGTGGGCTTTGAGCCAATAGTCCTTTAGCTTTTAAATTCTGTAAGGGAACGAGTACACTGCCAGTAAATATCGTCCTCAAGAACACATCACATTGCCCTCAAAGGTTGGTGTGCCTTCCACCTTCCAAAATAAGGCAATCCAAAACAACATTTCAATAAGGAGACACCGCAATTATCCTTTCGTGGTGCCGTCCGTATTCGTAATAAAGCAATTGGTAGACATTTAGTCCCACCCACCGGCCCCCCCCCCCCTCCCCCCTGGGGTAGCCCTGTCATCCTCCATTAATTTAGTTATCTGAATTTTTTAGAGTGGACTGGCATTCATCCGTTCCACTCTCCCCGAACTCTGGAGGGTGCCATGGAGTATGCAGCTTCCAGTTTATTCCAATTCTCGGGCGCGACAAATTAATAGGTGCACCTTATTAGATGGAAGCAAAATGGGTTCCTCGATCTGAATCTATGGATTCAATAAACTCATACCGCGGGATGATCTGTTCCAGTAGTATCTTAGTGACACCTGGGCAGTGGCATTTTATCGTGGGTAAATGCCTATACCCACCCTAGTGAAGTGATCACTAATAACCAGAAGATTATTTGGCACTATGCTGATATTTTGGTTAGTCTGTGAAATCCACTGTATTCTCTGGAAAGGGTCTATGGCCAATTGTTGTCCTCCCCTGGGACAGCTCTCATTACCTTCTTATTCACCCTTTGAACACACTACACAACCAGACACCGACCTGCTTGGCTAAAGTATAAATGCATCTACAGGCATAAATCCGTAGTATCGTGTCGCACAGAGCCTGAACTCCCCAGTGCGATTGCGAATGTAGTTTTTATTCTATCAAATCCCTCGTCAATCCTCTAGTTAATTATTTGTTTTTTTATCCGGCGTCCACCACTTCCCGTCCAGTGGACGCCGGGCACCCCAAATCATTCATTTATCTTCCTCCTCCTGCGAGAATTCGGTTTTATCTATCTTTCCTCTCTCAACGGTATCAGAGTGACGCATTTTTACCGTTCCTTCTGTCGCTGCTGTCTTAGCGGCACTATCGACTGCCCTGTTCTCTAGCTTCCAGCGAATTCCCTCTCGCTGGTGGCCTGCTCATGGACCACCGCTTTCTTTCTGGCAAATTTAGTGCTTCCAAAGCTTTTTCGTATTAACTGCTCATGAGCCAACTCTTTCCCTCTGGCGTAATCATCCCTCTTTCTTTCCCAGATTTTACCAAGTGTGCCACCGCACCCCAAAGAAGCATACTTGGAGTCCGTATACACAGTTTCCTTTTTTCTCCTTTCAATAGTTCCCTATGCCATCATTAATGCATAACAGTTCACACATTTGTGCTGACTTTTTCAATTCCTTCCTGGCTACCTTTTTCCTTCCACTTTTCTCGGTAGTTTCCTTTTCTCAAAACCTTTCCTGTTATTAATTGTCACATCTCATACTTACCTATTTCCGTCCGTCTAGTCAGCGGGAAGATCCATACAACAATATACCATCTTTTCCAGATGGGCTGCCGCTTCCCTCCTTTCTCTTGGGTCAATACTCCCAGGCGGCAATGTCCATCTTCTGCGTTCACAAAGAGATGAATGGCTGACTGTCAATAGAACGGTGAGGGAGAGTCAGGTGCAGTGATCTAACTGTTCTTTAGTTTCCTAAACTGGTATTCGTCACCTGGATTCCCACTTTACTTTGTCGTTTTCTTCACCTAAACTTATCATTTAAAAAAACCTAACTTGTCGGGTATAATCATCTATCTCATATTCTACAATATCCAATCAGTCCAAGAAACTTCCTAATCTTCTTCTTAATATTCTTCGGCATTAGGCAGTCGGTAATTCCCGCTATTCTTTCGGGTTTATTCTCCTTTTCCATCGCCTATCAGGTGTCCTAGATATTTATAACTTCTTGTTCTATTCAAACTGTAATTACTTTTAGAAACTCTCAACCCCTTTTCCCCCAGAAGTTTAGGACGGGTTATGGTCGCGTCCCTAACTGCCTCCTCTTCTTCGCCTGATTGTAGCAATAGGTTGGTCCGTCCACATACTGCAACAGCTGAAACGGTCTCATCATGTCCTCGGGACGTCCTCTAATACTTGTTTAATATCTGTGGGGGGGGCCGAAAAGGTTTGGGGGGACTCCGTAAATCCCTGAGGGAGCTCAGTCCACCGATACTGCTGTTTCCTTTGGGTCTCTGGTTTTCCCATTCAAACGCAAAAAGGTCCCTGCTCTATCTTCAGCCAGGCGGCGGGGGCAGCTCCAAAAGCGTCTTTTAAATCTACCACACTGTACCATTTGTGGTTCGGGGGTATCCATCCCATTATGGTGTATGGGTTCGGGACTACGGATGTCGCGTTCTAACTACACTTATTTAATTCCCTATAGGTCCTGGACGTCCCTGTAGCCTCTCTCCGTCGGATTTTCCTTAACAGGGAGTACGGGGCCCGTTGTGTTATATGGAGGACATACAATTCTCTAATATACTGTCCTTTAGTAAGTTCTCTAATTATATTGGCTGACAGTCCTCTACATCTTCCTTTCATAGAAATTGGATTTTGTCTTACCCGTACTACCTCACTTTCTTTTTTCAGAGCTATTCTCAAGGGTGGGATCTGCAGCCCTCCCGGTTCCTTCCTTGGCCACACCTGCGGGACTATTCTTTCCTCATCCTCTGTGGTCAATTTTATACAGTTGGACTATCAAGTCCAAGAAACTTGGATTCTACCATGGGGGAGCTAGGGGGCTGTTCCCATTCCTAATTGGATTTGTTAAATCCCTCCCCATCAAATTTATCCCTGCCTGGGGGGTACCAAGATTAAATCTTCGTAGTTTCCCGATTCTCGTATTTTACCACCACCCTTCTACCTCGGGTAATGTCATCACTTTTCCCTTCTACCCCTGAGATTCTAACTTGTTTTTCACCCAAGTTTCATTCCTTCTGGTACCTTAGTTACGCGTCGATCTCTCTGCTCCCGAATCTACCATAAATATCATATCCTCTCCCCTGGGTCCTAATTTCAAGTTTACCAGAGGTTCCGTGTGTATCCCATACACCCCAGGGAGCGGAACCCTGACTTCCCTATTCTTCACTCCATGAGTGTGTACGACTGCACTCCCGTCATAGCTTGGGACATTCCCTCCTGAAATGACCCTCCTCGTTACAATAATAACACCGGGGTGGCCCCGTGTGTATCATCTTCCTAATCCTTGTTCTTGTTTTCCCGGGGACCCCAATGCTTCGGTCCCTCCATTCACCTCTTCCTCCTCCTCTAATACTACCGCTTCCCCTTCCCCGGTCTCCATGAGCACCCGGCCTTCTATCACCTTCGATTCCCATTCTGTACCCCTTTGCTGTACTGCTTGCAACATCATTTTTGCCTTTCCCTTCTGCTTTTTCCTCATCCCGTCTTACATATACCTTTTGAGCCTCTGTTAACAATTGATTCAATGGTTTGTCATTCCAATCTTTCGCCAATTTTTACAGTTTCTTTCTAATATCTGGCACGATTTGGTTTCAAAATTAACCTTTAGCAAACTGCTGACCTGCGTCCGAATCAGGGTCTATCCCCGATTACTGCTGGACATTCCTCCTTAACCTTTGTAAGAAACACTGTCGGAGGTTCGTCCTTGTTCTGCTGATTTTCAAAAGCCCGTTCGAAATTTTGTCCCTTGGGGAACGCTTCTCTGATTCCTTAATTATTATCTCCTGAGGATTTTCATACTTCTTTCTTCCTTCTTCTGTTTGGTTACTCCAATCCAGCCGCAGTAATGGGGTATCTTACTGCTCCATCTCTGCTGCTCCCGCTTGAGCCGCAAAACCCTTATCCCAGACTTTTATTCCTGCCTCTCTGACCATCTGTATTTCTTCTGGAGTAAACAAACTTCCCATTATTGTCTAATCATTTTTCCCATGTATATATATTTGGGCCCTAGGAACTGATCTATTTGTTCAGCCAGTCCCAAGGGGGTCTTCCAATAAACTTTTCATCTCCTTTTTAAGAGTTCCTCACCTCCATACTGGTGAGAGGCATGTTTACAAATCCATTCCCCCTGCATTTCCTCCTAAACGGGACCTCTATTAGGGGCTTCATTTGAACAGTATCGGCCTTGATCTTTGTTTGGCTGCCCTCGTGTGTGTTTGAGATCTCGTCACTCCGACTACTGCCTGGGGCACCAGTCCCATCCTCATCCTCACTTTTTATTTCCTCTTCCTTATCTGACTGGCTCTCTCCTTCATGTTCTATGTTTAATCACAGTTTTCTTTCATCCTGTTTCTTCTCTACTTTCCGTGACTTCTCTACTATCTGTCTCTTCTGAGACAGGAGCGGACAGGTTTACTGCCGAGCCGCTTCTGAATTAGTGGGACCTCCTGGGCAGATGCAGCCGGAGCATGATGGGGGTATATTTGGGGGCTGGGATTCATTTGCGGGGCAGACGTCCTAGGTGATCATCACCAATTGCGGTGGCAGTCAGATTCATCCTGCTCTCTCTCTGTCTTTAACGGAAACATCCCATTATAGGGGTTTCCAGCACTGGGCATTAGTCCTTTTCTATTTGATTTGGCGTTTCTCTTTCATTCACAAAAACATTCAACGCTTGTCTACCCAGTCTTCATTTGAACCCACCTTGACCACCACACTGCGCTCCCTCGGATAGGCTCCTTTGGCCATTCAAAGTAAACAAAACTTTATCATAGTTTCCTTACTCTTTACCCGGGTGTTCCCTTCACCCATCCGTGCAACATTCGCGCCCACGGACTAACGGGCGGGATGTATTGTGCGGCTCTACATACCATTATGAGCCTTATCCTGTTTCCCCAGACCCTCACTTTTCCCGTTCAGTTTTCCCATTGTTTCATCGGCACCTATTCCGTTCTGACAGACCCCGGTCGCCCCAGGCAATACTTAATAGTCTGTTTTCTTACTCGGTCTTGTGCACAAGAATCTCTCGACCCGTTCCTTATTTATTCACCTTACACCATACTCTTGCTTCCGAGTCTTTATACCCGAACTATCATCGCGTCAAAATGCTGATGGCAAGCAAGGAGATCAGAGACTGCTGAAATCAGCAGGGGTGCACCTTCCCCTCCTTCTTTGCCTCCACCAAGCAGCCGGAGTGGCGATCCCGACGAGCCCCAGTTTTGTGAGATACGCTTTGGTGCTCACAATCACTGCTCAAAGACCAAATCGTGAGGGGAAGCAAGATTCTTTATTTTACGAGTCTGCAGATCGGGTGCCTCTCAAGTCGAGACACGCTGAAGTCAGAGAAGTCATCCCCCTTTATACACACAATTTTACATTCAACCTCCCCTCCGGACCCTTCTCCAATCAGGGTCTGAGGTGCACAATCTGTAGGTACATCCCCCCAGTACCTCCCACATCATACATCGCATGTCCAGACATGTTCATGGTAATGTGCGTTTCTTGACCAGGGGGTGTGTTGTAATATTCAAATTTATTCTAATTAAGCATCATGCTCAGTGCTCATGACCTATCCTAGTTTTACTCACCTCCAAGTGAACCCTCTCAGTTCTCCTATATCAGTACAAAAGCTAAGCTATAGTGACAAGGGTCTCCATCACTCCATTCTACTGATAGGGATCTCTCTACATCACCCCTTCTATCGCTATACAATGCTATTACTTCTTACTCAAGGATGGGTCTGGTAACTTTTATACACAGCTGTGTCAGAACCCTCTCCCTGGCCCCTATCAGTTTGAATCCTCTTTAAAACTCCTTACTATAATGGGGTTTTAATCACTTTATCCCCCAGTATCACTGCAGTATGTACTACTGTACCTGTAATTATATTGACGTACCAATCAAAGGTTACAGCCTTTTCTTGTTGCGGCTCCGGTGGAAACACCTTGCCGCTGCACATCAGTACATCTTCAATCCTCCCTCAGAATATGCTCCTGTTCTTAGTGTTTTAATGTCTTTTAACTTTTAGAGTGTGTTTTATATAGTCCTTTGTCTTACGGTTTTTAATGGTTTGTAATGTAGTTCTCATGTACACTGTAGTTGTTTAACTTTATAATAAAGAAATACACATTTTTTCCACAAAACATTTAATTGTACCCTTTTTTCCATATGTATTTTTTGAAAATTTTATTTATTCGTTATGAAAATTAAATGATAGCTTTGTAGTTGTTGGTGGGCCCCCTTTGTTCCTGGCAACCAATATTTTTAGCCCAGTTTCGCCACTGCTCTGAACTATGATCTGCTTGGTTGCACTAGGGACTTGAGGTTTTATTTTTACACTACATTGTTTGATTTGTATTTGATTGAACATTGTTGTGTTTTTTTTTTAATGGCGCTTACTGAGAACTATGTTTACATATCTGTGGCGCTGCTGCGAGTAAGAATTTCATCAAGTGCTTTATTGGAACGGACATATGACAATAAAACACTTGACTCGCCTGACTCTTGAACAGGGACGTTGATTGGACTGTGCTCCCCCTCTAAACAATGCTTCCCAATGCCAGGAAATTCTGGAGGGTTATGGACAGCAATAAATAAACTGCAGATACCTCTTCATTGTTTGCTGGCAATTCCTGGGCTAGGAATAACTTGTTTCCTGCATGTTCCATGGAAGATGTTTACATGTAAACCATCTTAACACGGAGCCCAGTTAAAAATAAACCGGTGAGACTATTTTGCAGAAGATAGAACAGTTCTACGGTTAATATTTAACCTTCAAGGCTGGGTTATATATGTTTAAGATAAGAGCATAGAAAATGGGGGGGGGGGGGGGGGGGGGGGGATTCAGTGCATTCTTCTACTGCTGTTCAAAGAGATCCGAAAGGTTTATAGGGTTATAAATGTGGGAAGGTGGGACTAGCATAGATGGAGCCTCTTGCTCAGTATAAAACATACTGTTTTATGTCTATATCTAATGTTAATCTTATACTGAATGCTGTACCCTTTATCCTTTATCTGTGCACTGTGGACAGCTTTATTTTATGCATGTGTAGTTTTTTCTCAGACTGGATAGCATGCAAAAGCTTTTCACTGCACCTTGGTACATATGGCACTAATAATGAACTACACTAAACAAGAGGCAAAGAGTGGTACAGCACGGTAACAGGCCCTTTGGCCCAACCTGCCCACACCGACCAACATGTCCCAAATACACTAGTCCCGCCTGCTTCTGTTTGGTCCATATTCCTCTAAACCTTCCTATCCATGTACTTGTCTAATTGTTTCTTAAATATTGCGTTGGTGCCTGCCTCGATTACCTCCTCCGGCAGCTCATTCCATGTACCCCACCCTTTGTGTAAAAATTAACCCTAAAGTTCCTATTAAGATTAAGATCTACCCCCTCACCCGTAGCTTATGAACAACAAGCTCCCCCCCCCCCGACCGCCACCCCCACCATTCATGCACTATTAATACGTGCTCACAGAGATAACATGCAAACTTCCACACAGAGAGGGCGGCACGGTGGTGCAGCGGTAGAGCTACTGCCTCACAGCGTCAGAAACGCGGGTTCAATCCTGACCACGGGTGCTGTCCTGTGCGGGGTTTTTACGTTATTCCCGTGACCATGTGGGGTTTCTCCGAGATCTTCGGTTCCTCGACGTACGGGTTGTAGGTTAATTGGCGGTGGTAAATGTAAAATTGTTCCTAGCGTGTGTAGGGCATCGCTGGTCGGCGCTGACTCGGTGCGGCGAAGGTCCTGTTTCGGGCGCGCTGTATCTCAAAAACTAAACTAAACTTTAAATAAATTCGTTGGAACACCCTGCAGGTCGACAGCATCCGTGGAAGGGGAAATTCTTATTATTGTGCCAGATCCTTGAAAAACTTCAGTTAGTTTATTGGATATAGGGAACAGAATTAGGCCATTCGGCCCATCAAGGCAACTCCGTCATTTAATCGTGGGTGATAAAAGATAGCGTCGGAGGTGAGGATCGAACCCGCGGCGCTGGGGATGGCGACGCAGCGGCTCCACCCGCTGCAGCCAGGATAGGCGGGATCTGCAGTGTGATTGGGGGCTGTCGTTTGACAGACTAGCGGGAACACCCAACCAGGACGACTGACTAGAGAGGCGTCACACGGTGCCGCCCACCGTCAGGTCTATAAAAGGCGTTGCGGACAATCTGTGAACATTTTATGGCGGGGACTTGACGCTCTACAGATTTATTTCTACAATTTGTACTTTGCAAACAAAAAAAAAGGTCATTATTTTGTACTTACTTTGCAAACAAAAAAAAAGCCATTATGTGCAAGTCCTGTCTGTGCATGGGCGGCGGGCCAAAGCGACGTCTCGTCACCTCTAGAGACCAGGCCTGATATTCAACTTCGAACCCCATCACAGAGCGAAAAAGCAAGGTCCCAGACAAGAATAGAAGACGGCGCGTCCTGTATCCCGACTACCGGGTACCACATCTCTCTGAGATCGACACAACACGCTGGAGTAACTCTGCGGGACGGGCAGCTCATCTAGAAGGGTCTGAAGAAGGGTCTACGACCCGAAACGTCACCCTTTCCTTCTCTCCAGAGATGCTGCCTGTCCCGCGGAGTTACTCCATGCTTATTGTGTCCTGCTCCGAATGTGAGTTCAGTTAACATGAGGCATGAGTTTTAGTTCAAAGATACGAGAGAGAGAGAGAGAGAGAGAGCAGATAGAGATAGATGAGAGAGAGAAGAGGGGGGGAGGGCAGATAGCGAGAGAGAGAGAGAGGGGGGGGAGGGCAGATAGAGAGTGAGAGGAGCGCAGAGAGAGCGAGAGAAGAGTGAGGATATCTGACACTACAAATGTATGCGAGTCCATAACACTATGAATTTTATAGAGAATGGGGAAACCCTACCCTTTTTTAAATTTTTTACGAATAAAGTGATTTATTTGCTAATTTAAAAAATAGTCTGTCCTGTTTCTGTTTAAAAATGCAGCACATACATTTTTGAAATTTTTAAAAAAAGTATGTCCTTGCTGCCTGCATACTCCACTGTCATGTTTACTTTAGTTCAGTTTAGAGTGGGCGCAGCGGTAGAGTTGCTGCTTCACAGCGCCAGGACACCCGGGTTCGATCCTGACTTCGGGTGCTGTCTGTACGGAGTTTGTGCACTCTCTCCGTGAAATGCGTGGGTTTTTCTCCGGTTTCCTCCCACATTCCAAAGACGTACAGGTTTGTAGGTGAATTGGCTTGGTTATAATTGTAAATTATCCTAGTGTGTGTGGGGATAGTGTTAGTGTGCGGGGATCACTGGTCGGCGCGGACTCGGTGGGCCGACAGGACAGTTTCCGCGCTGTATCTTTGAACTCAACTTCACCACTAGTTCTATGTTTCGCCACTTTCTCATCCACTCCCAACACACAAGGACCAATTTAGAGGGCCCATTAGGCTCCAACCCCGCACGTCTCTGGGAGAAACCCGGAAGACACAGGGAGAACTTGCAAACGCCACATAGACAGCACCCGAGGTGAGAATCGAACGGGTCTCTGGGTGTACTATTTGCAACAATGTGTAGGTTAATTCGCGTCTCTAAATTGTCCTTAACGTGGATAGAACTAGTGTTCGGGGATCGCTGGTTGGCACGGACTCGACCGGCTGAAGAGCCTTTGTTTCCATGTTGTATCTCTAAACTAAACTAAATTAAACTAAAAGGCTTTGTGGGGAAGGATTGAAATCTAAGACACTGATGTGCTGTCTCCAACATGACTGCCTGCAAATAAATGTAAAGTACTTTTCAAAAGATGCTACTCTGGGATTTAGTAACGACTGATTTGACACTGAGAATGCAAAGAAAGACATATAATTGCACTCATTTGAACAGAGAGGACGCCCTTTGGCCCACAATATCAAAACCCATATGATGCCTACTTGACCTAAGATAGATACAAAAAGCTGGAGTAACTCAACGGGTCAGGCAGCATCTCTGGGGAAAAGGAATATGAGACGTTTTTCGGGTCGAGACCATTCTTTTCAGATTGGGGGGGGTGGGGGGGGGGGGGAGGGAACTGAGGGATATAGATGGATATTGATTTGTTGTTCAACAAATGACTAAAAGATAATATGCAAAAAAGTAATGATGACAAGGAGACAGGTCTTGTTAGCTGTGGGCTGTGAAACGAGTTACACAATTAGACAAACAAGACTACTTTGAAGCTAGTACAAGGACTAGAGGGATGAGAAACATACACATAGAAACATAGAAAAGGTGCAGGAGTAGGCCATTCAGCCCTTCGAGCCTGCACCGCCATTCAATATGATATCAATTCAGTATCCCGGCCTTCTCCCATACCCTCTGATCCCTTAGCCACAAGCCACCCCCAACTACTCTTAAATATAGCCAATGAACTGGCCTTGGCAGAGAGTTCCCCAGAGACTCACCACTCTCTGTGTGAAAAAAGATCTCGTCTTAAAGGTTTCCCCCCTTATCCTTAAGCTGTGACCCCTTGTCCTGGACTTCCCCAACATTGGGGAACAATCATCCTGCATCTAGGATGTGAGAGAGGGTACTTGAAGTTAGAGAAATTAATATTCATAGCACTGGGTTGTCTGAGTTACCAGGACAGAAAGGTCAGTGTGGGAATGGAAGAGAAATTAAAGTGTTTGCAACTGGGAGATTAATTAAATTTTAACCTAATCCCTTCTGTATTCACATGTTCCATATCCTTCCATTCCCTGCATATTCATGCATGTTTCCAAAAGCTTCTTAAACACCACTATTATATCTGCTTTCACCACCAGCCCTGGCAGCGCGTTTCAGGCACTTACCCACTCTCTGTGTATAAAAAAAAATCTTGCCTTGCATATCTTCTTTAAACGTTGCCCTCTCACTTTAAAGCTTGTTCTCTAGACTTTGACATTTCCAAATTGCGGGAAAAAGACTGGTGACCTGTCTACCCTTCTCCAAGCCTCCCATATTTTCATAAACATCTTTTAGGTGTCCTCTGCTATAGAGTAAAACATTCCCAGTTTGTCCAAATTCCCCTTATTGCTAATACCCTCTGACCAAGGCAGCATCTCTGGTAAACATCTTTCTGCATAATCTCCAAAACCCTCAGCATCCTTCCTGTAATGAGGGCGACCAGAATTGCACACTATACTCCAAATGTGGTCTAACCAACGTTTTATAAAGCTGCATCATGACAGCCTGAATCTCGCACTTAAAGCACCCAAGAGATGAAGGCAGGCAGGCATATCGTACGCCTTCTTTACCATCTTATTACAATCTACAGGTCCATGCAAAACAGTCACAAATAGGTCACCACATCCTTCCTGTTATGGGGCAGCCAGAACTGTCTACCACACATATTTTTCATGAACAGACTTTACTGATGAAATTAGTTTAATTTAATTTAGTTGGTAGTCACTTGTACCAAGGTACAGTGAAAAGCTTTTTTGTTGGCGTGCTAACCTGTCAGTGAAAAGACCTAACATGATTACAATCGACCGCCCCACAGTGTACCGATACAGGATAAAGGGAAGATAGACACAAAGCTGAAGTACTCAGGCGGGACAGGCAGCATCTCTGGAGAGAAGGAATGGGTGAAGTTTTGGTAGAGGCCCTTCTTCAGACTAGTCATACCCACTAATTAAGGCTGCCTTCTGGTAAACTACTTTCTACATAATACCCCAAACCTCTCCTGTAATGGTGAAGAAATTAAAGGATAAAGGGAATAACGTTTAGTGCAAGATAAAGTCAGTAAATTCTGATTAAAGAGATGTTGAGGGCCTCCAATGAGGTGGATGGGCGGTCAGGACCACTCTCTAGTTGGCAGGATGTTGCAGTTGCCTGTAACAGCTGGGAAGAAACTATTCATGAATCTGGATGTATGGTTTCCACACTCCTGTACCTCTTAGTAGAAATGAGGAATTGCAGATGTTTCTTTGCCAAAGATATAGACAAAGTGTTGGAGTAACCAGCGGGTCAGGCAGCATCCCTGGAAAAAGGATTGGTGATGTTTCGGGGAAGGGTCTGAAGAAGTGTCCCCACCCGAAACGCCACCCATCCTTTTTCTCCAGAGATGCTGCCTGGCCCGCTGAGTTACTCCAACACTTTGTGTTTATCTTCTGTACCTCTTGCATGATGGGAGTGGGAAAAGAGGGAGTCATCCTTGATAATGCTGGTGGCCTTGAGTGAAGTGTCGATGGAAGGGAGGTTGGTTTGTGTGGTGGTCCGGGCTGCATCCACAACTCTCTGCAGTTTATTGCGTACTTGGATGGAGCTGTTACCAAACCAGGCTGTGATGTATCCTGATAAAATGCCTTGTGCATCGCATCTGTAGAAATTAAATCTGCAGCAATTAAGACCAATACTATCTGCAATAACATCTGCTTCTCTCTGTTTTACAGGTGAGGAAGCTGTTTCCTGCTCAGCCTGACTTGGCCAACAGGTTGCTTCTCATCTTCCTCTCCGTGGTCATCCTGCAAGTGTACTTCGCCACCGAGGAGAAGAGCCCGGCCTTTTCCTCATCAGAGATGGACAGCCCCAGCGACCTGCCTTGGTACGGCGCCACACTCACCCCTACTGTGTCGGACAGAGCTGAGACACTGCATCCTCCATCTCGTGGCAAGAAGCCTTTGGAAGCCTCCCAACAGCCAGCGATGTCCCACCAGAGATTCAAGTTCACAAGTTATAGGAGTAGAATTATGCCATTCGCCCCATCGGGTCTACTCCGCCATTCAAACATGGCTGATCACTGTGGATCGCTGATTAGTGCAGCGATTCCACCTGCTGCACTAATGTTTTGCCTCACAGCTAAGTATTCAGAAACCCTGAACATATGACCAGCAGTTGGCCATTTGACCTCAAAAAACCCAGGTAACACACAAACGGTTAATCAAGCACTTTAGGCCCCTGTTCCAACCTTCCCCACAATCCTTTGAACCGTTTATTCCAAAGCAATAGATCTACCCGAACAAAAAAGATACAAAGTGCTGGGGTAACTCAGCGGGTCAGGCAGCATCTCTGGAGAACATGGATAACATATAACATATAACATATAAACAGCACGTAAACAGGCCATCTCGGCCCTTCTAATCCGTGCCGAACACTTATTCTCCCTAGTCCCATCTACCTGCACTCAGACCATAACCCTTCATTCCTTTCCCGTCCATATACCTATCCAATTTATTTTTAAATGATAAAATCAACCTGCCTCCACCACTTCCACTGGAAGATCATTCCACACAGCTACCACTCTCTGAGTAAAGAAGTTCCCCCTAAAACTTCTGTCCCTTAATTCTCAAATCATGTCCTCTTGTTTGAATCTTTCCTACTCTCAATGAAAAAAGCTTATCTGTGTCAATTCTGTCTATCCCTCTCATCATTTTAAACATAGAAACATAGAAAATAGGTGCAGGAGTAGGCCATTCAGCCCTTCAAGCCTGCACCACAATTCAATATTGATCATGGATGATCATCCAACTCAGTATCCTGTACCTGCCTTCTCTCCATAACCCCCTGATCCCTTTAGCCACAAGGGCCCCCATCTAACTCCCTCTTAAATATAGCGAATGAACTGGCCTCAACTACCTTCTGTGGCAGAGAATTCCAGAGACTCACCACTCTCTGTGTGAAAAATGTTTTTCTCATCTCAGTCCTAAAGGAATTTCCCCCTTATCCTTAGACTGTGACCCCCCGACTGGACCTCCCCAACATTTGGAACAATCCTTCCTGCATCTAGCCTGTCCAACCCCTTAAGAAATTTGTACGTTTCTATAAGATTCCCCCCCTCAGTCTTCTAAATTCTAGCGAGTACAAGCCGAAGTAAAGACCTCTATCAAGTCTCCCCTTAACCTTCCTGCGCTCCAAAGAATAAAGACCTAACTTGTTCAACCTTTCTCTGTAACTTAGTTGCTGAAACCCCAGGCAACATTCTAGTAAATCCCCTCTGAACTCTCTCTATTTTGTTGACATCCTTCCTATAATTTGACGACCAAAACTGCACGCCATACTCCAGAATTGGCCTCACCAATGCCTTGTACAATTTTAACATTACAATCCCAACCTCTATACACCAATGCTCTGATTTATAAAGGCCAGCACACCAAAAGCTTTCTTTACCACCCTATCTACATGAGATTCCACCGTCAGGGAACTATGCAGTTATTCCTAGATCCCTCTGTTCAACTGCATTCCTCAATTCGCTACCATTTACCATGTACGTCCTATATTGATTTGTCCTACCAAGATGTAGCACCTCACACTTATCAGCATTAAACTCCATCTGCCATCTTTCAGCCCACTCTTCCAAATGGCCTAAATCTCTCTGTAGACTTTGAAAATCTACTTTATTATCCACAACACCACCTTTCTTAGTATCATCTGCATACTTACTAATCCAATTTACCACCGCATCATCCAGATCATTGATGTATATGACAAACAACAGTGGACCACAACAGATCCCTGAGGCACCCCACTGGTCACCGGCCTCCAACCTGACAAACAGCCATCCACCATTACTCTCTGGCATCTCCCATTCAGCCACTGCTGAATCCATCTTGCTACTCCACCATTAATACCCAACAATTGAACCTTCTTAACCAACCTTCCATGTGGAACCTTGTCAAAGGCCTTACTGAAGTCCATATAGACAACATCCACCACTTTACCCTCATCAATTTCCCTAGTAACCTCTTCGAAAACATTCAAGAAGATTAGTTAAACATGACCTTCCAGGCACAAATCCATGTTGACTGTTCCTAATCAGACCCTGTTTATCCAGATGCTTATATATATTATCTCTAAGTATCCTTTCCATTAATTTGCCCACCACTGATGTCACGATAGGTGACGTTTTGGGCCGGGACCCTCCTGTGTTTGATCTACTCTCTGTGTTTGCCACTGCTAATTGTATCAGTTAACGTTTCATTACTGGGTCCATGCTGAATGCATTGATCATTTGTAAGTTTAGTAATGTTTTTTATTATTTATTTTATTTATTTATTGCTCTTTATTTAATTTATGTGCCCTTAAATGCTTGTAAGGTCTTATGAATTACTAACTTGTGCAAGAAGATGTACACTGCGTATTAACTTCACCAGAGAGGTGAAGGATGTAAATTGTTGTTGCAACAGGGATTGTGAATAGATTGTTACGTCTACAGATGTTTGATGAACAGTGTAGGAAGGCACTGCAGATGCTGGTTTACACCAAAGATAGACACAAAATGCTGGAGTAACTCACCGGGTCCGGCAGCATCCTCCAGGTGGAACGAATGGGTGACCTTTGGATCGAGACCGTTCTTCAGACAGCTTCTGATCATCTGCAATAAAATAATGTCATCAAAGTTGTCCAAGTGCGTGTGTCTCTGTGTTTTTCTGCGTCTTTGTGTGTCTGTGTGCTCTCCGTGGAAATGATGAATACATACAGTTCCACTTGGAGAACCATCTTCGTCGAGAGCAAGGTGGACGTCAAGAACGATGGGTACAGGGGGCTGTGAGGGGGTGATGGGGGGGGGGGGGGGGTGGGGCTGGGGAAGTCCTGTTGCCAAGTGTGGCAGCAGGGGTAGACAGGACTGTTCGGTTCTGTGTTGGAACCAGACACGTGGCGACACTTGTCTGCTGCCCAGGTTGTATGTAAAACAAAGCATTTCACTGTACCTAGGGATGTACGTAACGTTGGAGAGAGAGAGGGCCGAATAGTGGGCATGAGGATACAGTGGCTTGCAAAAATTTTCATACCCCTTGAACTTTTCCACATTTTGTCACGTTACAAACACAAACGTAAATGTATTTTATTGGGATTTTATGTGATAGACCAACACAAAGTGGCGCATAATTGTGAAGTGGAAGGAAAATGATACATGGTTTCAATTTTTTTTACAAATAAAAAACTGAAAAGTGTGGTGTGCAAAAGTATTCAGCCCCCTTTACTCTGATACCCCTAAATAAAATCCAGTGCTACCAATTGCCTTCAGAAGTTTACCTAATTAGTAAACAGAGTCCACTTGTGTGTAATCTAATCTCAGTATAAATACTGCTGTTCTGTGAAGGCCTCAGAGGTTTGTTAGAGAACATTAGTGAACAAACAGCAATCATGAAGCCCAAGGAACACACAAGACTGGTCAGGGATAAGTTGTGGACAAGTTTAAAAGCAGGGTTAGGTTATAAAAAAAAAGATCCCAAGCTTTGAACATCTGAGAGAGAAAGAGCAAGCCCACGGAGCACTGTTCAACCATCATCTGAGGAAGGAAAGAAAGAGAAGAAAAAGCGGAGTATGGCACAACTGCAAACCTACCAAGACATGGCAGTCCACCTAAACTGACAGGCCGGGCAAGGAGAGCATTGATCAGAGAAGCAGCCAAAAGGGCCCATGGTAACTCCTGGAGGAGCTGCAGAGATCCACAGCTCAGGTGGGAGAATCTGTCCACAGGACAAATATAGTCGTGCACTCCACAAATCGGGCCTTTATGGAAGAGTGGCAAGAAGAAAGCAATTGTTGAAACAAAGCCATAAGAAGTCCCGTTTGCAGTTTGCCACAAGCCATGTGGGGGACACAGCAAACATGTGAGGAAGGTTGCTCTGATCTGATGAGACCAAAATTGAAGTTTTTGGCCTAAATGCAAAACGCTATGTGTGGCAGAAAACTAACACTGCACATCACCCTGAACACACCATTCCCCACAGTGAAACATGGTGGTGGCAGCATCATGCTGTGGGGATGCTTTTCTTCAGCAGGGACAGGGAAGCTGGTCGGAGTTGATGGGAAGATGGATGGAGCCAAATACGGGGCAATCTTGTAAGAAAACCTGTTTAGAGAGTCTGCAAAAGACTTGAGACTGGGTGGAGGTTCACCTTCCAGCAGGACAACGACCCTAAACATACAGCCAGAACTACAATGGAATGGTTTAGGATCAAAGCATATTCATGTGTTAGAATGACCCAGTCAAAGTCCAGACCTAAATCAAATGAGAATCTCTGGCAAGACTTGAAAATTGCTGTTCACAGACACTCTCCATCCAATCTGACTGAGCTTGAGCTATTTTTGTCAAAGAAGAATGGGCAAAAATTTCAGTCTCTAGATGTGGCAAAGCTGGTAGAGACATACCCAAAGTACTTGCAGCTGTAATTGCAGCGAAAGGTGGTTCTACAAAGTATTTGACTCAGGGGGGCTGAATACTTTTGCACGCCACACTTTTCAGTTTTTTATTTGTTAATAACATTTGGAAACCATGTATCATTTTCCTTCCACTTCACTATTATGCACCACTTTGTGTTGGTCTATCACATAAAATCCCCACTAAATACATTTACATTTGTGGTTGTAACGTGACAAAATGTGGAAAAGTTCAAGGGGTGTGAAAACTTTTGCAAACCACTGTACATAAGGACACTTTAGATTGTTTGGTTTAGTTTACAGATACACCCCAGAAGCAGGCCCTTCAGCCCATCGAATCCGTGCCGACCTGCGATCCCCGCACACTAATGCTATCATACACACGCTAGGGACAGTTTACAATTATGCCAACCCAGTTAGCCTACAAACCTGTATGTCTTTGGAATGTGGGAGAAAAGCTGAGAAAACCCACACAGCCCATGGGGAGAACGTACAAACTCTGCACAGCCACCACCATTGGTCAAGATCATAGAAACAATAGACAACATAGAAACATAGAAAATAGGTGCAGCAGTAGGACATTCGGTTCATTGAGCCTGCACCGCCATTCAATATGATCATGGCTGATCATCCAACTCAGTATCCTGCACCTGCCTTCTCTCCATACCCCCTGATCCGTTTAGCCACAAGGTCCACATCTAACTCCCTCTTAAATATTGCCAAATGAACTGGCCTCAACTACTTCCTGTTGGCAGAGAATACCACAGATTGACCAATCACTGTGTGACAATCTATTTTGTTCTCATCTCGGTCCTAAAAGACTTCACCTTTAATACTTAAACTTTGACCCCTTGTTCTGGACTTTCCCCAACATCGGAACAATCTTCCTGCATCTAGCCTGTCCAACCCCAATAAGAATTTTGTAAGTTTCTATAAGATCCCCCCTCAATCTTCTAAATTCCAGTGAGTACAATCCGAGTCTATCCAGTCTTTCTTCATATGAAAGTCCTGCCATCCCCAGGAATCAGTCCGGTGAACCTTCTTTGTACTCCTTCTGTGGCAAGAATGTCTTTCTTCAGATTAGGAGACCAAAACTGTACGCAATACTCCAGGTGTGGTCTCACCAAGGCCCTGTATAACTGCAGTAGAACCTCCCTGCTCCTATACTCAAATCCTTTGCTATGAATGCTAACATACCATTCGTTTTCTTCACTGCCTCCTGCACCTGCATGCCTACTTTCAATGACTGATGTACCATGACACCCAGGTCCTCGTTGTTATTTCCCATTTTCCTAATCAGCCACCATTCACATAATAGTCTACTTTCCTGTTCTTGCCACCAAAGTGGATAACCACACATTTATCCACATTATACTGCATCTTGTCAAGCATTTGCCCACTCACCCAACCTGTCCAAGTCACCTTGCAGCCTCCTAGCATGCTCCTCACAGCAAACTACACTGCCCCCCAGCTTCGTGTCATCCGCAAACGTGGAGATGTTGCATTCAATTCCCTTGTCCAAATCATTAATATATATTACTAGACTAAGTGGGAACCCGTTGGGTCCCAGCATCACATGGGGAGGGCTGGTCACCCAATGCAATATTCCACCTCTCCACCAATTCCAATTATTGCTCGCAGGTAAGGGGGGGGGGGGGGGGGGTGGGGGGGGGGTAGGCTTTTATGTTGTGCTAGTATGGGTGTTGTGGGCTGAAGGTACTGGTTTCCAGGGGCTAGTATAGACATTGTGGGCCGAATGGATTCTTGGGCTGCAATCTCAGGTCACTGAGGCCAGGCAGCTCAGTCATGAGGCCTGGCAGTACAGTCACTCGGACGTGCCAGGCTGGCAGCTGAGAAACTGCCAGAAAATTCGCCCAAAACAGGTGACAGACTGCAAGAGAGAAGGGGGAGAGGGTGGACTGAATGGATTATTGGGCTGGCAGTTCGCTCGCTCGCGGCTCGTGGGCTGGCAGTGCAGTCACTCAGGCCTGGTCCCTTCACCCACCCCCCCACTCTGCTCCTTGCCATTCCCCTCCCACCCACACATTCAGTGCATCTCCCCACACGCCCCCTCCCATGCACTCTTAAGTGGCTCTCCCCACAGAGCAGCCATTTCTGCCCATTATATTCCCATTGTGATGAAGAACGCACAGGCATCAAAAAGTGCAAAAATGATTTATTAAGTTTAAAATGTGAATTATTCTTAAAATATAAGAACAAATTTAAATGTTTAAAGATGAGAATTATTAAGTTCTTTCTTGTTTGTATCTCTTGTTGTGTTTCTGCTGTCTCACTGCCTGTTGATGAGTATTTCCTGTTGATAAAAAAAGACAATTTTAATATAGAGAGATTACAGCGGTCAAATTTTAAGAAAGAAAATCTGAGAATTTATGTCAGAAGCCATCATTCAACGAAGCACGCTTTTAATGATAACATTCCTTGGTTCGATGCTCCATCCTTCATGAAAACGTTGACATTTCCCTTCATCTTTCCTCGGCTAAGAGCCTCATATAGTTGTCCATGCGGAAATACCGGCTTATCGAGGTAGATCAACACCTTCTGCATTGTTTGTCCTTGTGCTTTATGGATCGTCATAGCAAAACTTGATTGAATGGGGAATTGGGTCCGCTGAAGGGGAATGTCTTCACCTTCTGTCAAAATGAGTGCTATCCTAAGAATGAGAACAATGTCATCTTTGAAGGCTCCCATGTTGATTCTGGCAATGATCAGATTATTGTGTAGCTCTTCCACAATCATCCTCGTTCCTTTGCACAGCTTTGGCAGTTCCAAGTTTCTCATTAATATGATTGGAGATCTTTTTTCAACTTTTTCCAATTTGTGTGGTGGTAATCCAGAGAGCTCGAGTGAATCGATGAATTCTGTTTGAAAGTGAGTATCATGAGTTCTGTCAGTGACAGCATTGAAAGAAAAGGACTCCTTAACGATTCCAGAGAAGCGTCTGATGCATGTAGAATTGATGCTTCTCATGGTATTGTTGTGAGGAACCAAGATACAATTGTTAGAGAATAATTCTGTAGGATTGTCAAATGTGAGATAGATGAAAGCAATACAATCCTCCAGTGTTTCTGCTGATAGAAGCATGTCTTGTGGAATTTCAATTTCATCGTCTTCATTCTTTAAAATCTTGTCTTCTCCAACTTTCAGCAAAAATTGAGAATAGTTGCCTTTTTTTTGTTTTTAATTTTTTTTATTAGAAGTAAATACATAATAAAAAACATTTTGTTTGTAATAGTCATACATTATTAATATTATTTATATTATCAATTATATAGTAATTTTACTTCTATATATATTTTTAATTTTTTTATAGATAGAAAATAATAGAAAAGGAAGAGAGAAGAAACCAAAAAATTCAAAGAGAATGGGATAATCAGCTAATTATACATCATTGGAGATATGTCCATGAGTTATAAAATGTAACTCTTCATCTACTCCTTGACTCGGGTTTCAGTCAGGTTCTCGTGCCGAACCAGTTTGCCCCTTCAAATAGTCAATGAAATGAGACCATATTCAAGTAAATAGTTCTTGTTTGTCCATTAAGACAAATCTTAATCTTTCCAAATGTAGGGTCTCCGACATTTCCATAATCCACATTTTAATTGTGGGGGTTATAGGGCCTTTCCAAAATTTTAATATTAATTTTTTCCCAATTATTAAGCTATAGTCAATAAAGTTTCTTTGGCTTGTAAGTATTTGATTTTGTTCTAATATTCCTAATATTATTAGTTTTGAATCGAGGTCCAATTGGATGATGACAACTTCCGAAATTATCTTAAAATTTTCTGTCCAAAGATTATTAATTTTTATACAACTTACAAATGTGTGCGTTAGGTTAGCCTCTAAGTGCTGACATTTTCCACAAATAGGAGATATACTTGGGAAATTCTATTAAATTTTGTTTTTGAATAGTGCAATCTATGTACTATAGAGTCAAGCTTTTTAAAAAAAGTTTTTGGGCGATATATCGGGATTGATTGAAAGAGGTACAGTAATTGCGGGAGAAAAATCATTTTTATTGCATTAATTCTACCAAACATTGAGAAAGGTAGTGTTTTCCAATATAAAATATTCTTATGTAATTTGTTCAATAAAGGCGGGAAATTAAATTTAAATAAAGATGTATATATCTTTGTTACATAAATTCCAAGATATTTAAATTTTTCATTTACTATTTGGAAGGAAATTGTTGTAATATATGTGGATTACTTTCCATTATTGGCATGATTTCACTTTTATTCCAATTAATTCTGTATCCTGAGAACGAGCCAAATTGAGTTATTAAATTTAATAAGTTTGGAATACCAAATTCAGGTTTTGTAATGTAAATTAATACATCATCTGCATATAAGGAAATTTTATTCTCTGTGTCTTTGGTATTATACCCATATATTTCAGGATGAGACCCAACACTTTCTGCTAGTGACTCTATTGCTAGTGCGAATAATAACGGAGATAACGGACATCCTGGTCTACAGCCTCTAGATAAATTAAATTTAGCTGATAACATTTGATTTGTTGATATTCTAGCTGTTGGATTAGTATATAAAAGTTTAACACATGTATTAAACTTCTCGCCCAATTGAAAATTTTTCATGACCGAAAATAAATAGGGCCAACCCACCTGGTCAAATGCTTTCACAGCATCTAACGAAATAATTACTGATCTTCTTTGGTACTTCTCTTTGAGTATATAATATTGAATAATCGTCTAAGGTTATATGAGGAGTAGCGTTTTGGTATAAATCCTGTTTGATCCGGATGTATTAATTTATTATTCACTGTGCTTAATCTTTGTGCTAGGATTTTAGTTAATATTTTTTGATCAGTATTTAGGAGAGCTATATCTCTATATGAACCTGGATCTTCCAGGTCCTTATCTATTTTTGGTGTAAGTGTTATTATAGATTTGTTTAGCATTTCTGGTACTTTCTGTTGGGTATAGATATGTTCATACAGTGCTTTTAAACATGGAGTGATCTGATCATAAATTTTTTAATAGAATTCAGAGCTTATACCGTCGGGACCCGGGGCCTTACTGTTTTTTAGAGATCTGATAGACTCTTCCATTTCAGCGTCTAATAATTCTCTATCTTTCAAATCTAACCCTTTAAGGTTGCATTTTTGTAAGAATGCTTCCATTCCTGTCCAGTGATCTATCGTTTTAGCTGAGTAGCGGTTTTGATAATATTGCTGGAATCTCTCATTAATACCCTTAGATTGTACTAGTGGTTCTCCTGTTTCTGATCTAATCTTATAAATTGTTTTTTCCCCGTCTAGTTTCCGAAGCTGACGAGCCAATAATTTTTGAGGTTTATCGCCAAATTCAAAATGTAGTTGTTTAGTGTATTGGTAAAATTTTATAATTTGGTCTGAATATATTTTATTTAATTTAAATTTCAATGCTGCAATTTTATTGTGTTTTATCATAGTTGGTGCAGCTGCATTTTCAATGTCTAATTGTTTTATTTCCCTTTCCAATTGTTGTTTCCTGTTGTTTAACCCGATTCTCTTTATTGTGAAATGCTTGAGAGGAGATCATTGCTCCTCGAGTAAATGCTTTAAATGTTTCCCAGAGTAGGGAAGCAGACGTTTCAGGGTTATCATTGATTTCAAAGAACATATTAATCTGTTTAGTAAGATATACCTGACATACTTTGTCCTTTAAAATTTGTGGATTAAGTCTTCATTGTGACTGTTTCTCTGTCCTTCCATTTAATTTAATCATAAATGTTAAGGGAGCATGGTCCGAGATTATAATATTGTGATATTTCGAGTTGTAAGTAAATGGAATAAGCTTGGAATCCACCAAAAAATAATCTATTCTTGAATATGTTTTATGTACCGATGAATAAGATGAGTATTCTCGTCCGGTTGGGTTTTCTATTCTCCAGACATCCTTAATATTACTAGTATCTATATATGCATTTAATAAGTCACTGGACTGCGATTTTATTTTCCGTTGTCTTGATGGTCTATCTAAATAGGGGTCTAATGTACAATTTAAGTCTCCTCCGATTATTAAATTGTGTTGTATTAATTCCGGAAGTGTATTAAATATTTTCTTAAAAAACAAGGGACTATCAAAATTTGGTCCATAAACATTAATGAGTCACTTTATGTGCATATAATTCACCTATTAATACAATATATCTACCATCACTATCCGTTATAGTTGATATGTGTTTAAAAGGTATCCCTTTACGGATTAGAATTGCAACACCTCTGGATTTATGTGTAAATGAGGAATGATATGCTTTATCAATCCATTTGGCTTTCAATCTATGCTCTGCATCCTTTTTAAGGTGAGTTTCCTGAAGGAATATTACATCCGTTTTAAGTGCTTTTAAATGTGCTAATACTTTACCTCTCTTGATTGGTTTGTTAATACCCTTAACATTCCAACTACAAAATGTTATTCCTTCACCCCCAATCTTCATATTCAAATCTTGCATCTTTTGTTTAGGGTGATCTATAAAAGAGCAGATGGTTCAGCTCAACAAGCTCGACATTACACCCGAACGTCAGATAAATTAATTTTAAGTCTCGTTGGTCTTTCTCACGTACATATCTCCTTTGATAAAACTTATGGTTCCTTTCAAACTTAAAATCATTATAAAGTATTATATTAAAAAAGTAATAGATTAAGCGGTTAATAAAGTGAAAAAAGAGAGAAAAATCAACATCTATAAGTAGTGTAGTTAGTGATAGCCATACTAACATGGCTAGCCATCTACAGACTTCCGTAGCCTTTGAAAAATAAAAAAACTTAACTAGCTCCATGCTCTAAGATGAATTTTCCATAGCGATATTTTGCCGGGGAGGTGGGAAACATTTTAAATTCCAAAGTATTCATAATCCATTAGTGAAAAGTACAAAAAAAAGTGAAAATAAAAAGGTAACTATTATCAATATATAGTATAAATCTCATCTATATCAAAAAGAGATAACAGAAGAAGGAAAAAAAAGTGAAATCAAGCTTTAAATCCAACCGTACTTATAATTGTCATTTTAACTAATTCTAAGTAATTCAATTATAAGTAATTAGTAACCGTTAGTAAGAATTATTTGTAGTCCGCCGCGCAGTTATAATTAGTATTTATCAGTTATTAATGTTAATAGTAACTATGAGTGTAACATGTCCATAAGGAAAGCCTTATTCAGCAATCCTTATCCAATTTTGATTGTCCTTAAGTATAACAATTTAAGTTCCATCCGATCTTTACAAAGACACATTGTTCGTTGATGTCAGGTACTTTGTAGTTAATGTTCAGTCATCCAGCACACTCTTGATGTTCTGGGCGAACTCCAATGCATCCTTAAGGTTGGTAAAGATGTGTTCATTCTGCTTGTAGGTAAACTCTTAATGCAGCCGGGTACATCAAGCCATACTTCAGATCTTTCACATCCTTAAGTATTCTTCTTGTCTCTTTAAACAGCTCTCTTCCTGGGGACCTCCACAGGATAGTCTCGGTAGATACTGATCTTGTCTCCATCGTATATGAGATTCCTGGTACGAACAATTTTTTTCATCATCTCCTTCAGCACATGGTCGTATTGTACCTTTTACTATCATTTGTCTTGGTGGGGCATCTGCCCGTGGGCGGCGTCTCATCACTCTATGTGCTCGACCTAGCAGAGGCTTTTGATCCAGATTTAAGACTTTTTGCAATAAGTCTGCAGCGAATTCCAGGGGGTCTCGCTTCCCCTCTCTTCCTTCTTGAATGACGACAATTCTTAAATTCTGACGCGTCTGACGTCCTTCCAGTTCAGTGCATTTTTTCAGTTTTTTTGCTCAGTAATTCTGATAAGAGTTGGTTTTCTCTGATAAGCTGTTTTGTCGTATCGGCACTTGTTGCAGCAATCTCCTCTAAATGGGTTATTGCTATATTCTGCAAGTTCAGTGCTTTCTCAATGGGATCCAACCTGTCATTTAAAGCTGCACTCCATCGAGTTGATTTTGACATCCATCTCCGCAATCTGTTGTTCCAGCTTTTTTTCCATTTCCTTCTTCCATGTTTCCAATCATTCAAGAACCGTGGAGTTGATTTCTTCCTTCATTTCCTCCTTAAACACTTCCTTAAAAGTTTGGAGTTCTTCTTTTAAAATTCAACTTTTCATTAAAAATTCTTCAGTTGCTCTTTTATATTTTTAATTTCCTGAGATAGAAAACTCCGAAGATCTTCTATCTCAGATTTTTTAGGCTTTGGCCTTTTCGAAACATCTTCCTGGGACGACGTTGTACCTGAGCCCGAGGCTTCAGTTGGGCCTACTTCCTCCGGTGCCTATTTTGTCTTGGCTGTCCGTTTTGGTTGCTTGGGGGGGTGGGGGGGGGTATGTTGCAGAGACATACCGGAGTCGCGCGCCTGATGACGTCACTCACGCGTTGCAGGCAGCCGGTGCAGTAACAGCAGGTAGGTCCGTTTTTCTCCCTGTTTTTTAGTGAATTTTTGCATGGAGCTAGCTGGCGCTGGTCTCTAGCCCTGCATAGCGCCACCGGAAGTCCGAAGGTAAGTTTTGTAACACACCTACATTAACACAACCTACACCCACTAGGAACAATTTGTACATTCACCAAGCCAATTATCCTACAAACCTGTATGTCTTTGGAGTGTGGGAAGAAACTGAAGATCTTGGAGAAAACCCACACAGGTCACGGGGAGAACGTGCAAACCGTACAGACAGCGCCCGTAGTCGGGATTGAACCCGGGTCTCCGGCGCTGCATTCGCTGTGAGGCAGCAACTCTACCGCTGCGCCACCGTGACCGATTTGTGGAATTCTCTGCCTCAGATGGCAGTGGAGGCCGATTCACTGGATGCGTTCAAAAGAGAGTTAGATGGAGCTCTTAGTGCTGGCGGAATCAATAGATATGGGGAGAAGGCAGGAACGGGGAACTGATTGTGCATGATCAGCCATGATCACATTGAATGGCGGTCCTGGCTCGAAGGGCCAAATGGCCTCCTGCACCTATTGTCTATTTATCAATGTATCCCATCTTGTAACAATGTTACAAAATTTTGAGATTTTAAAAATCACGTCTGCAATTTATCCCATCAGATAAAGCATAAAAATAAGTTTAATTTGACACCTAATTCACTTTCATATCTCCAGTATTCAATATCAATATCGTCACTTGTATTCGTCACTTGCACATAAAGTGCAAGTGAAGTTAATTTGCCAGCAGCGGTACAATGAAAAAGAACACACAAAAACACAATAAAAATGTTTAACACAAACATCCACCACAGCATTCATCATTGTGGTGGAAGGCACAAAATTTGGCCAGTCCTCCTCCATTTTCCCTCGTCATTGGGACCTCCACCCTCCGCAGCCGCCGCTGCGGGTGTCCAGAAGTTCAGACAAGGCAAAGTCCAGATAAAGTCCAAGTATGTCCTGAATCGGTGCTGCCCACCGGAGACCGCGGCTTCAGATTGGTGTCGGCCACAGGCCGGCGGTCAAAGATTTAAACTTCCCGCCGCACCATAGCCAGAAGCACCACAGACCACAGGGCCAGCGGTCAGAGCTCCTCTCCAGGGGCCCCGGCGAGGGACCCCACACCTGATGGTAAGTCCCCGCCGCACCCGTGGTAGAAGTAGGCCGCGGGCCGGCGGTCGGAGCTTCTTCTCCTCCTGGGTCCACAACGAGGGATCCCAGGCTGTGGACGCCGCGCCAGCTGGAGCTCAGGCTGCTGCGGGCCAGCGAAAGGAGCGCTCCCCTCCGGCGACCCCCGGCGAGGCCTCACCTGCTCCGCGACGAGAGTCCGCGCTGTGCCCGCCGCTGAAGCCCTGGGCGCTTCTCCGGGAAAGGCCACCCGATCCTCGATGTTAGGTCACGTGGGAGGCGACATGGGAAAAGTCGGCTCTCCATGGAGGAGGCAACCAAAGCGGTTTCCCCTTACCCCCCCCCCCCCCCCCCCCCCCCCCCCCCCCCCCCCCCCCCCCCCCCCCCCCCCCCCACACACACAAGACACACAGAGAGACATTAAAAACACACATTAAAACACAAAAAATAAAAATAAAAAGTTGAAAAAGCTAATACACTGCTGGCAGGGCTGCCGGCTTGCAGTGCCCCCACCGACCTAGAACTTCCATTAAAAAGTTATGGCCATTTTCATACTCGGAAATTAGTATCTTGTTCCCTATTGCTTTTCCATTGACTTAACACAAAAGCTGTGATCGAGGGCAGTCAAAAGCCCATAACTTTCTTAAAAATGAAAAGAACTGAATGAAATTTTCAGTTATTATAGATTGAAGCATTCTGAAACAAATATAAAACAACTTACTGTGATGACCTGAAATTAAAGCATATAATCAGTTAATTACCTAATTGTAGCAAATTACAAAATTAACCGTTGTGACAAAAATAGTAATAAACACCAAGACTGCCTTGAAAATTCAAAAATGTGATATTCTCAAGATCAGAACTTTAATATTATTGTATAATATGCTGTAGGTCCATAACAGATAGGTAATTAAATTACAATTTCAAGCAATAGACTAAGTCTTTATGAAGAAGATCAGTTGCCAGCTGGTACATTGGCATAAAATTATCAGTATCATCATCATACTCCTCAGATTGTATTGTATATGTTTATTATCATTTTTCTGAGTATTTGCATACCCAGAGGAAAATGAAAAAGCGTTTCTCAACCAGCATCCATTCAGTGTGTGGTAAAAAATAAATAGAAATAGAGAATAAAGTACATATATCACGAGTTCCGATTGGCCTGATGTGATTGCAAGCCTAACTCCACATTCCTGCCTCTGCCCCTCTCGTTTTACCCCTTTATTGAAGTGCCGCTGAGACTTTGCTTCCACAGTGTGGTGCAGCCGATCAAGCTGCTGCCTCACAGTATTAGAGATCTGGGTTTGATCCTGACCTTGGGTGCTGTCTGAGTGGAGTGTTGTCGCATAGATATCCTCTCACATCCAAAGGTGTGCAGGTGTGTAGAATAATTGGCCTCTGTGAATTCCAGAGTGGCGCAGCGGTAGACTTTACAGATACAGTGCAGAAACTGGCCTTTTGGCCCACTGAGTCCAGCACCAGAGTTCCGGTTTGATTGTGGCTACAGGTGCAGTCTGTAGGGAGTTTGTACGTTCTCCCTGTGACCGCGTGAGTTTTCTCCGGGAGCTCCAGTTTCCTCCCACATTCTAAAGACGGGCAGGTTTGCAGGTTAATTGGCTTCCATAAATTTATCTAGTGTGTTGGATATGAACCTGGATAAACGGCGATCGATGATCGGTGTGGAGTATTGCAACAGTTCTGGTTGTCCCATTACAAAAGGCATGTGGAGGCTTTGGAAAGGGTGCAGGAGGTTTACCCGAATGATATGATAATAAGGAACTGCAGGTGCTTTTTTATGCCAAAGATAGACACAAGATGCTGGAGTAACACGGCATCATGATGCTGCCTGACCCGCATAGTTACTGCAGCATTTTGTGTTTACCAAAACGATGCCTGGCTTCTTAGTCTGAAGAAGGGCCTCGACCCCATACGTTGCCTATTTCCTTCGCTCCATAGATGCTGCCTCACCCGCTGAGTTTTCTCCAGCATTTTGGTCGACTCTGGCTTAGGTGGTTTTAGCAACAGGGAGAGAGGTTGGACAGTCTTGGATATTTTTTTTCTCTGGAATGCCAGAGATTGCAAGGTGACCTGATAGGTTTGTAAAATGATCGGAAGCATAGATAAGGTTGACTGAACTTATTTCTCAGGATGAAATATACCAACTACAACAGGGTATAGTTTTAAGGTGAGAGGGGCCAAGTTTAAAGGAGATGTGTGGAGCAAATTTGTACACAGAGGCCGTGGAGTGCCTGCAACACGCTGCCAGTGGTGGTGCTGGTGGAAGTAGATACGATAGTGGCATTTAAGAGCGTTTTGGATAGGCACATGGATACTCAGGACATGGAGGGATGTGGATTATGTGCAGCCAGATCTAGGCATTATTTGTGGCACAGACATAGACATGTTCCTGCGCAGTACTGTCCTATGTAATCATACTGAAGGAAACAATACCCTGTTCATATTAGGGGTTCAGTATTGATGTGGATAGAAAACTGGCTGGCAAACAGGAAGCAAAGAGTAGGAGTAAACGGGTCCTTTTCACAATGGCAGGCAGTAACTAGTGGGGTACCGCAGGGCTCAGTGCTGGGACCCCAGCTATTTACAATATATATTAATGATCTGGATGAGGGAATTGAAGGCAATATCTCCAAGTTTGCGGATGACACTAAGCTGGGGGGCAGTGTTCGCTGTGAAGAGGATGCTAGGAGACTGCAAGGTGACTTGGATAGGCTGGGTGAGTGGGCAAATGTTTGGCAGATGCAGTATAATGTGGATAAATGTGAGGTTATCCACTTTGGTGGCAAAAACAGGAAAGCAGACTATTATTTAAATGGTGGCCGATTAGGAAAAGGGGAGATGCAGCGAGACCTGGGTGTCATGGTACACCAGTCTTTGAAAGTAGGCATGCAGGTGCAGCAGGCAGTGAAAAAAAGCGAATGGTATGTTAGCTTTCATAGCAAAAGGATTTGAGTACAGGAGCAGGGAGGTTCTACTTCAGTTGTACAGGGTCTTGGTGAGACCACACCTGGAGTATTGCGTACAGTTTTGGTCTCCAAATCTGAGGAAGGACATTATTGCCATAGAGGGAGTGCAGAGAAGGTTCACCAGACTGATTCCTGGGATGTCAGGACTGTCTTATGAAGAAAGACTGGATAGACTCGGTTTATACTCTCTGGAATTTAGGAGATTGAGAGGGGATCTTATAGAAACTTACAAAATTCTTAAGGGGTTGGACAGGCTAGATGCAGGAAGATTGTTCCCGATGTTGGGGAAGTCCAGGACAAGGGGTCACAGCTTAAGGATAAGGGGGAAATCCTTTAGGACCGAGATGAGAAAGACTTTTTTCACACAGAGAGTGGTGAGTCTCTGGAACTCTCTGCCACAGAGGGTAGTTGAGGCCAGTTCATTGGCTATATTTAAGAGTGAGTTGGATGTGGCCCTTGTGGCTAAGGGGATCAGGGGGTATGGAGAGAAGGCAGGTACGGGATACTGAGTTGGATGATCAGCCATGATCATATTGAATGGCGGTGCAGGCTCAAAGGGCTGAATGGCCTACTCCTGCACCTAATTTCTATGTTTCTATGTTTCTATGTTTACATGGGTAAACCCTTATTTTTAAACTTTCAAAATGAACCCTTTTAAGGACACCAATCATCATTAATCATGTCACCACCAAAATGAGGGCTAGCAGAACTAACTAGAGGGCAGGCCATTATAGACTGGATATTGTGTCATGAGGAAGGATGAGTTAGCAGTCTTGTTGTGCAAAGCCTCTTGGGCAACAGTGACCATAATATGGTAGAATTCTGCATTAAAATGGAGAGTAACACAGTTAATTCAGAGACAATGGTCCTGAACATAAGGAAAGGTAACTTTGATGGTATGAGACAGGAATGGTCTTGGATAGACTGGCAAATGGTACTTCAAGGGTTGACGGTGGATATGCAATGGCAAAGATGTCAAGATCGCACGGATGAATTACGACAATTGTTCATCCCTGTCTGGTGTAAAAAATAAAACGGGGAATGCGGCTCAACCATGACTAATGAAGGAAATTAGGGACAGTGTTAAATCCAAGCAAGAGGCATATAAATTGGGCAGAGGAAGCAGCAAACTGGAGGACTGGGAGAAATTTAAAATTCAACAGAGGGGTTAATTAAAGAGGGGGAAAATAGAGCATGAAAGTAAGCTTGCGGGGAATATAAAAACTGACTGTAAAAGCTTCTTTAGATGTGTGAAGATGAAGAGATTAGCGAAGACAAATGTAGGTCTCTTACAGTCAGAAACACGTGAATTTATAATGGGAAACAAGGAAATGGCAAAGCAGTTAAACAAGTACTTTGGCTCTGTCTTCACTAAGGAAGACACAATCTCCCAGAAATACATGGTGACTGAGGATCTGCATAGGGGCCGGGACACATGTCTGTGAGCGGATGGCGGGCCATATCTATCATGAGTACACATGAATCCCACCTCCACCCCCATCCCGCCCCGGATGGCAGGCATCAAATCACGTGTTCACAGAAGGTAGACAAAAATGCTGGAGAAACTCAGCGGGTGAGACATTTTTGTCCACCTTCGATTTTTCCCAGCATAGGCAGTTCTTCCTTAAACGGGTTCACCGAAGGTGTGCAGCCGTGCCGGTGGCTTAGCGCAGGATGCGGTCCAGTCAGAGCTCGGCCGTGTTCGGGGCGTTCGACGTGTTGCTGCTCGGGGAGCCCGGCCGCTGCTCGGGGAGCCCGGCCGCTGCTCGGGGAGCTGCAGAATGTAGTTGAGGCCAGTTCATTGGCTATATTTAAGAGGGAGTTAGATGTGGCCCTTGTGGCTAAAGGGATCAGGGGGTATGGAGAGAAGGCAGGTACGGGATACTGAGTTGGATGATCAGCCATGATCATATTGAATGGCGGTGCAGGCTCGAAGGGCCGAATTGCCTATTCCTGCACCTATTTTCTATGTTTCTATGTTGTCCAGCAAAAGGTAAAAATCAGCAGAGGGGCATCGAGGACGAGATGGGCCGAAGGGCCTGTCCCTGTTTCCCCCGTCTCTGGAGAAACACAGAGTGCTGGCGGAACTCAGCGGGTCAGACAGCATCTCTGGAGAATGTGGAGAGGTGACGTTTCAGGTCGCGACCCTTCATCTTTTTACAAACCAGCATCTGCAGTTCCTTCTTACAGTCTGAAGAAGGGTCTCGGCCTGAAACGTCACCTATTCCTTTCCCTCCAGAGATGGTGCCTGACCCGCTGAGTTACTCCAGCACTTTGTGGTTTTTGCTCCAGAGTCCAGCGCCTGCAGTTCCTGGTGGCTTGGTTTCCTCAGTGGAGGGTGAGAGAAGCCTCTATGTTGGACTGAGAAGATCCAACATGACCCACAGATCCTCTGCACCTGGGGACGGGGACGGGAGAGGGGGGGTGGAGAATGGGGAAGGATGGATGGGGAAAGGGGGGATGGGGAGAGGGGGAACGGGGAGAGAGGCTGAGGGGAGACAGGAGGGGAATGGGGAGAGGGAGACGGATGATGAGAGGGAGTGGGGATGGGGAGAGAGGCTGAGGGGAGACGGGAGGGGAATGGGGAGAGGGAGACGGATGGTGAGAGGGAGTGGGAGTGGGGACGGGGAGAGAGGGGGATGGGGAGAGGGAGGGGACTGGGTGGGTCAAGGATGGGGGAACGGGGGTAAGAAGGGGGGACAGGGAGAGAGATGGGGGTTGGGGGTGGACAGGGAGAGTGGGGGTGCACAGAGAGGGGGGATGGGCAGAGGGGGGGGGACGGGGAGAGAGGCTGAGAGGAGACGGGAGGGGAACGGGGAGAGGAAGACGGATGGTGAGAGGGAGTGGGGATGGGGAGAGAAGGGACGGGCTGAAAGCAGCCTCGAGATCTCACGGTTGAGTCTAGGGTGATCTCCCCCTGCTCATTGTACCCCTCCTTACTTCCCCCCACCCACTCCTCTCCCCACCCTCTCTCTCCCCCCACAGCTGTGCTGTACAACCAGTTCCTGTCGCAGGTGGACTTTGAGTTGCTGCGTGACTATGCGTGGGACCTGGGGGTGCTGGTGTGGGAGAATCCCCCCAAGCGGCTGATGGTGGTCACCCCCACCGGCCACCCCGACGTCAAACGCTTCTGGAAACGGCAGAAACACAACTGACCACCCGGGGAATCTCCCCCCATTCCCGCACCCTACCCTCTCCCCCATTCCTGCCCCCCCCCCCCCCCCCCCTACAAGCCCAGACTGGAGTAACCCTCCCAGCTTTGTCTCCCCCTCCCGCACATTCAGTTTGAAGAAGGGTCTCGACCCAAACCGTCACCTGTTCCTTTCTCTTCAGAGATGCTCACAGGTTATAGGAGGAGAATTAGGGGATTTGGCCCATTGAGTCCACTCTGCCATACAATCATGGCTGTTCTCTGCCTCCTAATCCCATTTTTCTGCCTTCTCCCTATAACCCTCGACACGCGTTAAGGCTGCCTGACCCGCTGAGTTACTCCGGCACTTTGTGTCCTCTCCATGTTCCCCAGAGATGCTGCCTGACCCGCTGAGTTACTCCGGCCCTTTGTGTCCTCTCCATGTTCCCCAGAGATGCTGCCTGACCCGCTGAGTTACTCCGGCCCTTTGTGTCCTCTCCATGTTCCCCAGAGATGCTGCCTGACCCGCTGAGTTACTCCGGCACTTTGTCTCCATCGCCCACCCATATTCCACAAAGATAGACACAAAAAGCTGGAGTAACTCAGCGGGACGGGCAGCATCTCCGGAGAGAAGGAATGGGTGACGTTTCGGGTCGCGACCCTTCTTCAGACCTGCCTCTCCCGCTGAGTTACTCCGGCACTCTGTGCCCTGTCCATGTTCCCCAGAGATGCTGCCTGGATCCTCCTCCCCTCCCCACCCAGGTCACGGGGAGGATTGTTGGGGGTGGGGGGTCACTGGGTCCAGTCCCCAGCACCCCCTCCCCAAGCAGGGCTGGACAGCGGGAACCGTCCCACCCTCCCGACCACGCGGGATCCTGGGACCGGCGAAGATTCACCACCGAGAGAGGCGGCCGCTGTTCCTGTGTGTTTTTGCATTTTCTTAATAAAAGGTGGATGAAGAGAAGTCTATCTCAGTGCACGTTCCCAACGCCAGCCCAGAGAGCAGAGAACATGTTGTAAAATAAAACTTTATTCACAGAAGTATTCACGTGTACACAACAGCGCACAGTGTTCATCACATTCATATTGTGCAGGAAGGAACCGCAGATGCTGGATTAAACCGCAGACAGACACACACAAAATGCTGGAGTAACTCAGTGGGACAGGCGGCATCTTTTAGTTTAGTGCAGATATACAGCGCGGAAACAGGCCCTTCGGCCCACCGGGTCCGCGCTGACCAGCGATCCCCGCACACTAACACCATCCTACACCCACTAGGGCCAATTTGTACATTCACCAAGCCAATTATCCTACAAACCTGTACGTCTTTGGAGTGTGGGAGAAAACCTGAGAAATCCCACGCAGGTCACGGGGAGAACGTACAAACTCCGTACAGACAGCGCCCGTAGTCGGGATTGAACCCGGGTCTCCGGCGCTGCATTCGCTGTGAGGCAGCAACTCTACCGCTGCGCCACCGTGACCGATTTGTGGAATTCTCTGCCTCAGATGGCAGTGGAGGCCGATTCACTGGATGCGTTCAAAAGAGAGTTAGATAGAGCTCTTAGTGCTGGTGGAATCAAGGGATATGGGGAGAAGGCAGGAACGGGGAACTGATTGTGGATGATCAGCCATGATCACATTGAATGGCGGTCCTGGCTCGAAGGGCCGAATGGCCTCCTCCTGCACCTATTGTCTATTTATCGATGTATCCCATCTCGTCCCCCTCCCCTAAACCTCTCCTCTTTCTCCCTCCCCTACTTTCTTACCTCTCTTCCCCCCACCCCTCCTCCTCTCTCCGCTTCCCCACCCTCCTCCCTTCCCACCCCTCAGCCATCTCCCCCTGCACTTCCCCATCCCCTCCGTCCCCTTTCCCTTCTCCTCCCCCCCTCACCCCCCCTCCTCTGTTTCCCTTCACTTCCCCCCAACCCCCCGCCCCCGACACGTGACACCAGACCCCATTCACCCGCCCCCCCGACACGTGACACCAGACCCCCATTCACCCGCCCCCGACACGTGACACCAGACCCCCATTCACCCGTCCCCCCGACACGTGACACCAGACCCCCATTCACCCGCCCCCCCCGACACGTGACACCAGACCCCCATTCACCCGCCCCCCCCGACACGTGACACCAGACCCCCATTCACCCGCCCCCCCGACACGTGACAGCCGAATGACGTAACTCACGGCGCTCCCATTGTCCTGCCCTCCGCACGTGACAAGGGCCCCGCCCCCAGCCTCATCCCGGCTTCAAAGATTGGCAACTCTTTGAAGCTTTGGTCATGGGGGTGACATAAGTTGCAGAAGTGAAGTTCCAGGAAGTTGTCCACAGGGCCATTCAACAAAACAGTTGTGTTTATTTCTAAATCATTCTGTTCAGTGAAAAGGGATTGTCATGACGATGAGTCATGATGATGATTTGTAAATGAGATGACCTCTGTATCAGATGAGCTGGAGATCAGATCAGATCGGGTGGGGCTGTGGAAGCCCAGATGGAAGCTGTGACTGTGTGAGTTAATAAACACAGAGAACAATGAATGTAACCTCTTAATAATGTGTAGATATCATTATTACATCACATCTGTGGCCAGGATGTGACATTGGCGATGAGGATATTTCGGATAATTCAAACATTTGGACATTTTGGATTCTGAATCCGTGGCTTCAAGCTGGTAAAAGATTTTTCTTTTAAAATGGCGGTCGCTGGAGCTGACATCTTAGCACTGCGTGGAGTTGCTCACTTCGATCCGACGGGTGATGCGAGTACCGTCAGCGTGAGGTGGAATGCTTGGCTGGAGGAATTCGAAGCTGACACCGACAGTAGAGGGCTCTTTCTTGATGGAAGTACGCCGGGGCAGAAAGCGCAGCGGAGAGCGTTGCTTCTTTTCACCGCGGGGCCAGCAGTTCGAGAAATGTTTAAAACACTCCCTGACACTGGAATGAAGGAGGACTATAAGAAAGCCGTTGACGCTTTAAACAGTCATTATGTGGTGGTGCCGAATGCTACATTTCAACGCCATTTATTCCGTAAAACAATGCAGGAAGAGGGCGAGACGGTTGCTCAATTTGTGACGAGACTCAGACAGGTGTCTGTAGGATGCAAATATGTGGCTGCTGATGTGGAAAACCAGATATTGCATCAGGTTGTCCAGCATTGCAGGTCAGACAAGCTCAAGAGAAGGCTGCTAGAAAAAGGGGGTGAGTTAAACCTTAATGATGCTTTGTCGATTGCAGCAGCACTGGAAGCTGTTGAGGGACAATTTCACAGCATGAAATTGAAAGATTCCAAGACTGGGCAAGTTAACCATCTGTCCTACAGTAAACCAAGAAGTAAACCTGAACATGAGATTGAGTGTTACAGGTGTGACAACAAGGGTCTCATAGGGAACGATGCATGTTGCTCTCTTATAGAAACTTACAAAATTCTTAAGGATTTGGACAGGCTAGATGCAGGAAAATTGTTACCGATGTTGGGGAAGTCCAGTTCAAGGGGTCACAGTTTAAGGATCGGGGAAATCTTTTAGGACCGAGATGAGAAAAACATTTTTCACACAGAGAGTGGTGAATCTCTGGAATTCCCTGCCACAGAAGCTAGTTGAGGCCAGTTCATTGGCTATATTTAAGAGGGAGTTAGATGTGGAACTTGTGGCTAAAGGGATCAGGGGGTATGGGGAGAAGGCAGGTACAGGATACTGAGTTGGATGATCAGCCATGATCATATTGAATGGCGGTGCAGGCTCAAAGGGCCGAATTGCCTACTCCTGCACCTATTTTTGATGTTTCTATGTTGTCCAGCAAAAGGTAAAACATGTAGGAAATGTGGACATAAAGATCATTTTGCAAAGAAATGTAAAAGTAAGACCAAAGACAAGACGTCATTACAACAAGAATGGGAAGTCCAGTGAAAAGAAAGACAGAGTCAGGGCTCTCACTTAACTTTTTTTCCCTGTTGCCAGCCGGGCAACCTTGGCAGCTTTTTAGGTTGCCAAATGACAGTTTAGGTGGTCGTTTAAGATGGTTTGCATGACGCGTGCGATAATGTGCTCGGACGAAGTGCGTAGTTACCAGTCGGAATTATGCTCAATGAAGCATTCACATATTATTTCTGCTTCAAATAAAGTCACAAACTAAACATATTCACCAATCAAGACATGATATATACCACAATGACATGCGGCAAAATTATAATACAGTATCTCAACTCTTTTTACACATTGCAATTTCTATTAGTTCTTTCCACTTCCAAACAAAAATGTGGTTGGATTATTCAGCGTATGATCTACCCGTGTCAATAAATCCTGGACCATGGTAACATATATGCTTAACCATGCACACTACAGATTGATGCAAGCATGTTTTCTGTGAAGGACCGAAAATTACCATGACATGGCCATAGCATGGGTCGTTATTGCTATTGGTACAGAAACACTCTCGCTTTCCACATAATTTATCCATAACAAAATATACAGGTTACAAGGACATTTCTAAAGGCATTTTATGATAATAGCTGTTAAAACCGACTATACCCATCTGACAGGTTAAAAATTACACTAACTGACAAGAGATGGCCAAAGGACATAACTGCAGCAAATGTTCTTTTGGTAATATGTTTAAAGGTGTCAAAACGCCACATTACCGAACATTCAGAAGGAGCGCAGAAGGTTAAGGGGGGACTTGATTGAGGTCTTTAAAATGATGAAAGGGATAGACAGAGTTGACGTGGATAAGCTTTTCCCATTGAGGGTAGGGAAGATTCAAACAAGAGGGCATGACATGAGAATTAAGGGACAGAAGTTTAGGGGTAACATGAGGGGGAACTTCTTTACTCAGAGAGTGGTGACTGTGTGGAATGAGCTTCCAGCAGAAGTGATGGAGGCAGGATCGATTTTAACATTTAAAAGTAAAGTGGATAGGTATATGGACGGGAAGGGAATGGAGGGGTATGGTCTGAGTGCAGGTAGATGGGACTAGGGGAAAATAAATGTTCGGCACGGACTGGAAGGGCCGAGAGGGCCGGTTTCCATGCTGTAAATGCTAAATGAAGATACCCAGTTTGAACGCACCAGATTAAAAAAAATAATTGAAATTTCAACTGAAATATCTCCTGATCAAATTTGTGATATGACCGACTGTAGGAGTAAAAACCTGGATAAATCCATATAGTTGTGAATGTTGCTTATTAAATATCTACAGTACTGATACTCCATATTAAGAGCATTGATTTGCCATTAAAATGAATTCTGTAATAACGTGTCAACGGTAGCAGTGACAATCGAACATTGCGGTTTTAATGTTTCACGTGTTCACAATTTAATGAATCCATCTTTATGGACTAACAAATAATAACATTGGGAATTAAAACACATTTGATTGCATTCCGTTATCAAACATAGTCAATGTTCGCTCTGAAGACATCTCCAGCACAATAGGGTCGGGGGGTGAAACAGTGCGGGTGGATATATGGTGCGGGGGGGGGGGGGGGGGGGGGGGGGGGGGTTGTGGGGGGTTTGAGAAGGCAATCGGTGTGGAATGGATGGATTGAGGCAGGTGAATTAGTACGTGTTGGTTGGAGTTTGTAAAATTGCGAGGGAAGAGCACGGGGATGTCAGTAGAGTTGAATGGGGGATCAGTAAGGGATGGATGGGGGGGATCAGTACAGGATGAATAGGGGGTCAGTACAGGATGAATGGGGGTAGACAAAAATGCTGGAGAAACTCAGCGGGTGAGGCAGCATCTATGGAGCGTAGGAAATAGGCAACGTTTCGGGACGAGAACCTTCTTCAGACTGTTCCCCCCATTCTTCTTGAATGGGGGGATCAGTACAGGATGGATGTGGGGGGGGGGGGGGGGTCCGCGCAGGATGAAGGGGGGGGATCAGTACATGATAAATGGGGGGAGTCAGGACAGTGTGGATCGGAGGGTCTGTGCAGGATGAATGGGTAGATCACTACAGGATGAATGAGGGGATCAGTACAGGATGAATGGAGGGATTAGTACAGGATGAATGGGGGGGGGGGGGGTCAGTACAGGATGAATGGGAGGAATCAGTAAAAGATGAATGGGGATTCAGTAAAAGATGAATGGAGGGATCAGTAAAAGATGAATGGGGATCAGTAAAAGATGAATGCAGGGATCAGTACAGGATCAATGTCAGTATCATTATTAGTTCATATCTGAGGCCAGGATGTGACAGGTGGTACCCAGCAGACTCACAATTCTGTTCATTTCAGGTGACCCCCCTACACACTCCCATAGTCAGACATTGGTACCTAGTTCGTCTAACCTAATGTCTCTGGGCTGAAGGTCTATATGTGCTTGGTGCTTCTAATACTGCAATTGGAAATAAACCTAAACCTCTTTGCACTGTATAGCTTGCTTTTAAAACTCTTTTTGTGTATCTCTCTGCCTGTATTTCAGTTACCATCGTGGCTGCACTTCAAAGAGATTTAGAGCAGTAAAGCACTTTGGAGTCTCCTAAAACTTGAGATGTGAGGCCATTGTGTAAATGTAAGCGGGTTGTTGCTGTACGAACTCGATCTTGGAGTGAATATTCTATTTCCGATGTTCAAACTGGGGTAGTGGATATACGAAGTAGCGATGGCGTCCGCGCCCTTGGAATGGACTTTAGCCACTCGCGTTTTCTCTGAAACGGAGATAGAGACGGCGAGAGAAAGCGAAGGGAAGAGTCGGGACTCGAGCAGAGGAAAGAGGGAGCTGGTTGGAAACTAGCAGTGAGGGAGATGAAGGTTAAAGCGGTGAACGAGAGCAGGAAGCAGCACCGATACAGACATGATGTACCTGAGAGAGAGGTGAGGGACGGATCTGGTGGCGACTGAAACAAGGAATGATCTACATATTCTAGAGAGACAGGCAGAGCCTGAGCACAACGGGCTCCCACCTGGAACCGGGAATTCGGTTTGACCCCATTCTTCCAAAGATCCGATCCGTTCAGAAAACAAATCTGTTGTGTGGAGAGCAAATGCTGCAAACACACTCTCTGAATCCACTGAATCTGCAGACTGTGGGACCCGGGGGAGCCCGGAGCTGAACCCGCGGGAAGGGAGATTGTTTCAATCTTTATATTTTCACAAAAGTAATTTCTGTTCCGTTGCCGGACGCGGTTTACGCGTTAAAATGAACGGATCGACAGACAGATCTGATTTCAGTTGCTGTTTATTTCACTCTTCCCACATTTACATTCCCCCTTGTTTTATTTCCGCGCTCACTGGGGTTTCACGACGCGGAATTTGGGGATTAAATGGGAGCCGTTCAGCGCCGACCTGTTGTCCACCGGGTTTTCTGCCCCACAGCCCCTGAGCCCGCTCCTGACGCGGTCCCGGGACCGACCCTTTTACACACCCGGAGCGGAACCGGAGCAGATTCTCAGCCAGTTTTCATCCCAAGTCTCGAAGAAAGGATAAAGTTTCTCCGTGAATTTATTCCCAGTGAAGGTGTGGAGATGGGACTTGGTGTCTGCGTCATAAAATGAAACTGTCCCGGACTCGTAACTGAGATAAACTCCCAGCCTCCCGGGGATGGGACGGGCGGGGAGAGGGGATGGAGGGGAGGTGACTGCATCAAACCCGTCACCCCACCGCCCGATGCTCCAGACTCCAGTCTCCGGGGTCAGTGTGACCCGTCTCTTCCTCTCCACAGACTCTGCGGCGACTCCCAGCCTCCAGCCCCGACTCCCCGCCACCTCCACCTCCCAGTAATGTCTCCCCGATGTGAATCCCTCCGATCCCAGCACACACCGACTGCCTGTAAACCTCTTCCCGGTGTCAGGGAGACTCCTCCGGGTCCGGTCCATCTCACCCTCTTCGATCCTCAGGACACTCGAGCCGCGGATGCGCTGTTTCCACATCCAGGGTGACGGAGACTGGGGGAGAAGCAGAGAATCAGAGAGTCCCCGGGGGTCGGGGGGAGACTCGGGCAGCGCGGCCCCGGGACCGGGGGAGAAGCCGCTCGGCCTCAGGCACAGGCGGGCGGACACCTGAAACCTTGCCCGGGGTTTCACCCCAACCACACCCGGTGGACAACACACATCTTTCCCAGAGTTTTTAATCCAGGGATGGAGAGGGAATTCCGTGAGGTGAGGGAGGGTGGACTGGGAGGACGAGTGTTGAGAGTGAGGAGAATTGCGAGATTGAGGTGGGGATAGAGGAATGAAGCGAGTTATTCAGATATGGAGGCAGATCTGAGCAAGAGGATATTGAGGTGAGGGGTAATTTGAGGTTGTTAAAGAGGAGGTAGAGGTGTGGGGTGGAGCCACCATGATCATAGAGAATGGGCAGGGTGGAGTCATGAGGGGGCAGGATGACCCCCCTGTTTCTTTGAGTGGAGGGTGAGGGAGAGGGAGGGGTGGCTTGGACCATGGAAGGAAGCAAAGGTTGAATGATCAGGTGTTAGACAGAATGAGTGGAGACTTTGTGGTCGTAGGGTCGCTGAGAGGGGATTCACGGGTGGATTTGATGGGTGTGTACAACCAAGAAACACACTGATCTCATTGTGAACCAAAAATATATGAACTTCACTGAGGGACTTGGCATGTTCCACACATAAGGATGGTCCAGAAAGTGAAGGGCAGGTGGGATCCAAGTTGAGCTGGTTGAAATGGACCCAAAATTGGCTTGGTGGTTGGAGGTAGAAGATGTGACGGTTGAAGGATGAGTTTTCTGCGTTGGAGGTCTGTGACTGGTGGGGGAGTGCAGCAGAGATCGGTGCTGCAGCAGGGATATCAAATCAAGAGTGCAGGTGATCTTGAGGAGCAAGGAATTTTAAAGTAGATCTGAGTAGTAGTTTTCTTTACACTGAGAATGGTTGATATCTGGAACATGCTACAGAGGAGGCTGTGGTGAGATCTAATCCTTATATTTGAGGCACGTTATATAGGTGAGGTGCAGGAAGCAATGTAATGTGGGCAAATTGATTAGTATACATAGATAGAAACTGCAGGAGCAGGCCATTCGGCCTTGCACCGCATTATATGATCATGGCTGATCATCCAATTCAGTATCCTGAACCTGCCTTCTCTCCATACCCCTGATCCTTCAGCAACAAGTGCCACATCCAACTCCTCTTAAATATGGCCAAACAAACTGGCCTCAACTACCATTCTGTGGCAGAGAATTCCACAGATTCACCACTCTCTGTGTGAAAAACGATTTTCTCATTTCGGTCCTAAAAGACTTCCCCCTTATACTTTAACTGTGACCCCTTGTCCTGGATTTCCCCAACATCGGGAACAATCTTCCTGCATCTATCCAAACCCTTTAAGAATTTAATTAAGCCTAAAGCTGGGAAATAGGTGGACATGGACATGATGGGCCGAAGGGCCTGACGCTGTAATGTACAACCATGGCTCTCAGCTCCAAGAGCACTGAATGACTGAGTCACCACACAACCGGTGCAGGGAATTCCAAAGGTTCCTCAGTCTCTGCGTGCAGTAATGTCTCCTTATCTCAGTCCTACATGGTGTAGCCCACATTCTTAGAGAGTGCCCGTTCTCCAGACCCCCTCAGACAGGGAAACATCGTCCTTGCATCCAGCCCACTGAGCCCTGTAAGAATTTTGTGTTTCATGAGATCTCCTCCAATATGCCCAAACTCTAGACTACACAGGCCTAGTCTACTCAATCTCACCCCGCACAGCAAAATCATTGTCCCAGGAACAAGTATTGTTAATCTTTGTTGCAATTCCTCTGTGTCAAGTCTGTCAATTTATCAGTACACAGGAGCATAGGAACACAAGAAAACAGGAGCAGGATTAGGATCCGCTCCTCAGGCTTGCCCCTCCATTCAATGTGATCATGGCTGATCTAAGCTGGCACCAATTCCTCTTCTGTTAGTTCCCCATAATCCTAAATATTCGATCTAAGCAATATTCTACACATCGCATGAGAGACCTCTCTGGAAGGTTGGATCCCATGGAATCCGGGGTGAACTAGCCGATGGAATACAACATTTACCTGGAGGTCACAGACAGAGGATGTTGGTAGAGGGTTGTTTTTCAGACTGGAGACAGAGTCCACTGTTGTTCCTTATTTATATACACGATTGGGTGTGTATGAAGGTTGCACGGTTAGTCAGTTTGCAGATGGAACTAAGATTGGTGATATTGTGGAGAGTGAAGAAGGTTATCTGAGAGTAAATGGGATCCCTGTGAACTGGGCCAATGGGCTCAGGAACGGCAGGTGGGATTTATTCATGTGAAGGTGAGGTGATGGACTTTGGTGAGACAAACCAGGGCAATACACAGTAAATGGGGAACTTTATAGAACTGAGAGATCTCGGGCTGCAGGTAAACAGTCCCATGGAAGATGCAACAGTGACACAGGCAGGGTGGTGAAGAATGTGTTTGTCACTCATGCTTTCATAGGTCAGGATATTAAATACAGCTTTTGACACAATAAGATTGTTAGCAAATTAGAGAGGGTGTGAAAGGATTTTTGATAATTTCATCAGGTCTGAAGCGCTGGGTTATAAGGAGACGTTGGACAGGCAGGGACATTTGTCTTTGGAGCCCATCCGGGTGTTTTTATAGATGTGTATAAGATCTATACAAGGTGCACAGATAGGGTGAATAGCCACAGTATTTCACCCAAAGCAAGAAAATATGAACGTCTGACTGTGATGTTTCCCAGCTGATGGGTTTAGTGGTAGATCAATTTTTCCTTAAGTCCAAAAGACCATTAATGTTTGCATCTAGGTATTGCTTAAAGATATCAGAAACAAGAATAATGGAAAAGGTACAAGCATTACCTTGCTTGAAGTCATCAGATGTTTCTTTGAATGCCGTGTTGAACGAAACAGGGCAATTAAACTTTTCAATCGGCAAGGCTTCATCTACCACCGACAGTGGTTTGTCTTCATCACGAACCCTGCAAATATTGAACAGCTTGTTATAAACTGAGCATTAGAAATGTTTTAAGGTGTTCCACAAAACACTTACACTGTTTCCGTCAAGACAGTGTCCTACCTTCGCTTGCGACCAGCTTCCTCCTGAAAGAAATAAAGCACAAATCTCAATTGACTGAGATGGACTGTCCTCATCCCGACAGCGGGAATTACACCAAATTTCTACAATCCTCTAATAATTCCCATTTCCCAACTCTTATCACCGCGGTCATGCAGAGAGAAAGCAGATATTGTCACAGAGATGTAGAAACGATGATTGAAAGCACAAGGAATATTCATGAGAATGACACCATAACTGGGAGGATGGAACTTAATGAAAAGACAGGGCAGGTGTGGGATTTCATCTGGAGAAGTTTTCAGGAATGATGAGAGGGAATTTAATATTATCAGTGGATTTAAATGTGTGGGGATGAAATAATATCTCAAATCGAAGGGGAGACCAATAATCAAAGTTGAAATATAACGTGGTCTTCATTAAATACCTAAAGGAATGCAGTCATGAGAACATGGATCTCACTTGCATTGAGTGGACTGAAGCCAACAGCAGAGATAAATTAAAATGCAAGCGGTGATAATTGCTCGGTTCTAAGCTTCCCCCCAGTCTAGTTTCAGTAAAAACACTGATTCAAGCACTTGAATCCAACTCAATCGTATTCTACCAAAAGTGCGTCACAGATCACACACTGTACCTATCCCACCATGGGTTCGATCCCTGCATCTATCTGTTCAAGCCCTCTAGGACTCGCACAGACAGAGGCACTCCAGAAGGGTACGTGATCCTGAGCGCTCTTCCAGAAGATCGGCCCTGAGCCTCGTGACCAGGGACTTTTATATGCCCCGCGAACTCGAGGGCCGAACCACACGGGGGTTGTCTCTTAATCATCCAATTACAAATATCGATTGACCCCATACATAACAGGCATTTCCCTAACCCAATGAAACAACAATTCAATACATTGTATTCACAACGGACTTCAAGATGAAGTCAACTTGGAAACATTTACCCTGATGAACAGAACTCTCAGACAAGGCTCAACACCCCATCCAATCAACACTTAGCAGAGTCAGACTCTGCAACATTATTTACAAGCTATTTACAAGGTGTATGTCTGGTTTGCAGCCATCAAATCCATTCTATTCATTTAGTAGCAGATTGACAGGATTTGCAAGGCTTCCCATTCTTTGCTTGCAAATTGTATCTAAGTTCCAGACTTCCTGGCATCTCTTGCAGCCTGTCCCAGAGAGCAATTCCAATTTGACCAAATCTCCCAGCAAACTCTGAAACTTGACCCCATTTTGAAGTCCAAATGGTCTGTCTATGGTGTAGAATGGGATGTCATTCTATGGTGAAACAAGGTGGACAAAACAAACAGAGCTAATTCCCTCAAGGTGACCACCCACTGCTGATGGGAACCGGATATAGATGATCAATCTGATGTGTGCGCCACGTTCTAGATTTCAATGTTAATCCCCACAATGTGGTCATGGTTGATCTAGCCCAGGACTGAACTCCTCCTCTTTGCCTCATTCCCATCAATTACAATCCCTGATTTATTTTCTCTGGTTTAAAATGTGTCTAACATATATAAAGCTCTCAGAGTCTCTTGGTTGGAGACTCCCAGATATTCACTGCCCTCTGCCCATTCGTGGTCCTTGGGATCAGATATAGGATCACCTGTCATTGTTCTAAACTCCACATAATATAAACACCTCTCTACATTCCGGCCAGACAGTCCTGAGATCCCATAGATTCAGCGGGAGGACAATTAGTTTCTGAACAACACAATTGGAACAGAGGGAACATTTACTCAGTTCCGAATTACTGGTAAATGCAGCATTTATTTCTGAAATGTCATCCACGATTTTGTGACTGCACTTTCACTTCACCAAACTGTAGTGTAACCCCTCACCTTCAGAAACACCACACTGTCTTTTTGATCCATCTGTTGCTGCAACTTTAAGAGTTCCTCCTGAATGGATTTTAAATTCTCTTGAATCTTTCCAAGATTTTTCTCCATCGTATTTAAAATCTTCTTCTCATCCTCCTGGATATCTGCCAGTGCGCGCTGCTCTTTCTCAGTGAGAATCTGGTGCAGTTCAGCAAACTGGGATGTGATCTTGGACTGAAGGTTGTGTGATTGTTCCTGTGAAATAAAAGGTGAAGAACAATATATAATATCATTGATTGTGTTTGCTCACAACTTTAACGGTGACATTTGGCCCGTACATGTTTTATTTGCTTTGGCAATTCAATAGTTTGTCTAAGGTAGACAAAAATGCTGGAGGAACAAAGGAATTGTAAGGGTAAAAAGACCCTAATGGGACTAATCTACAGGCCCCCAAACAATAGCCTGGAAATAGTGCGCAAGTTGAATCACGAGTTAAAAATGGCATGTAGTAAAAGTAATGCAGTGGTTGTTATGAGAGATTTCAACATGCAGGTAGATTGGGAAAATCAGGTTGGTACTGGACCCCAAGAAAGGGACTTTGTAGAGTGCCTTCGAGATGGATTCTTTGAACAGCTTGTATTGGATCCTACCAGGGAGAAGGCAATTCTGGATTTAGTGTCATGTAATGAACTGGATTTGATAAAGGACCTCGTGGTAAATGAGCCATTAGGGGGCAGTGACCATAACATGGTCAGGTTTAATCTACAATTGGAGAGGGAGAGGAGTAGATCGGAGGTGTCAGTGTTGCAGTTGAGTAAAGTGGACTATGGGGCCATGAGGGAGGAGCTGGCCAAGGTTGACTGGAAAGATACACTAGCAGGGATGACAGTGGAACAAAAATGGCAGGTGTTTCTAGGAATAATACAGAAGGTGCAGGATCAGTTCATTCCTAGGAAGAAGAAAGATTCCAAGCGGAGAAAGGGACGACCATGGCTGACAAGGGATGTCAGGGACAGTATAAAAATTAAAGCGAAGAAGTGCAACGTAACAAAGATGAGAGGGAAGCAAGAGGATTGGGTAATGTTTAAAGAACAACAGAAGAAAACCAAAAAGACAATACGGGAGGAAAGATGAGGTACGAAGGTAAGCTAGCCAAGAATATAAAGCAGGATAGTAAAAGCATCTTTAGGTATGTGAAGAGGAAAAAAAATTAGTTACAACCAAAGTTGGACCCTTGAAGACCGAAAAAGGTGAATTTATTATGGGGAACATAGAAACATAGAAATAGGTGAGGAGCAGTCCATTCGGCCCTTCGAGAGCCTGCACCCGCCATTCAATACATGGCTGATCATCCAACTCAATATCCTGTACCTCAATATGCCTTCTCTCCATACCCCCTGATCCCTTCAGCCACAAACATCCAATCCCTCTTAAAATATGGCCAACAGAAACTGGCCTCAACTACCTTCTATGGCAGAGAATTCCACAGATTCACCACTCTCTGTGTGAAAAACGATTTTCTCATCTCGGTCCTAAAAGACTTCCCCATATCCTTAAACGGTGACCCTTGTCCTGGACTTCCCCAACATCGGGAACAATCTTCCTGCATCTAGCCTGTCCAACCCCTTAAGAATTTTGTAAGTCTCTATGAGCAATCTTCTAAATTCCAGCGAGTACAAGCCGAGTCTATCCAGTCTTTCTTCATATGGAAGTTTCTGGCCATGAAAAGTCTGGTGTTGCAGGATGAGTTGAACAGGTACTTTGATCTGTCTTCACGACACAAACACTCTTCCTGATATAGTAATCTGGGGTGACAGAGGAACTGAAGGAAATCCACATTATAAGGAAATGTGGTAGACTGATCCCAGGACTGAACGCTTAAGGAAGTGGCACTAGAAATCATGGATGCATTGGTGATAATTTTCCCAATGTTCTATAGACTCAGGATCAGTTCCTGTTGATTGGAGGGTAGCTAATGTTATCCCACTTTTTAAGAAAGGCGGGAGAGAGAAAATGGGGCATTATAGACCAGTTAACCTGACATCGGTGGTAGGGAGTCAATTATAAAAGATGAGATAGCCGCACATTTGGATAGCAGTAACAGGATTGGTCCGAGTCAGCATGGATTTACAAAGGGAACATCATGCTTGACTAATCTTCTGGAATTTTTTGAAGATGTAACTCGGAAAATGGACAAGGGAGAGCCAGTGGATGTAGTGTACCTGTACTTTTAGAAATCATTTCATAAGGTCCCACATAGGAGATTATTGGGCAAATTTAGGGCTCAAGCTATTGGGGGATGGAGTGCTGACATGGATAGAAAGTGGTTGGCAGACAGGAAACAAAGAGTAGGCATTAACCGGTTCCTTTCAGAATGGCAGGCAGTGACTAGTGGGGTACCGCAAGGCTCGGTGCTGGGACTGCAGCTATTTACAATATACATCAATGATTTGGATGAAGGGATTCAAAGTAACATTAGCAAATTTGCAGATGACACAAAGCTGGGTGGCAGTGTGAACTGCGAGGAGGATGCAATGAGAATGCAGGGTGACTTGGACAGGTTGGGGAGAGGGCAGATGCATGGCAGATGAAATTTAATGTGGATAAATGTGAGGTTATCCACTTTGATAGCAAAAACAGAAAGCAGATTACCCATCTAAGTGGCATCAAGTTGGGAAAAAGGGGAAGTACAACGGGATCTGGGGTCATTGTACATCAGTCTATGAAAGTAAGCATGCAGGCACAGCAAGCAGTGAAGAAAGCGAATGGCATGTTGGCCTTTATAACCAGTGGAATCGAATATAGGAGCAAAGAGGTCCTTCTGCAGTTGTACAGAGCCCTAGTGAGACCACACCTGGAGTATTGTGTGCAGCTTGGTCCCCTAATTTGAGGAAAGACATTATTGCTATTGAGGGAGTGCAGCATAGATTTACAAGGTTAATTCCCGGGATGGCATGGCTGTCATATGCTGAGAGAATAGAGCAGCTGGGCTTGTACACTCTGGAGTTTAGAAGGATGAGAGGGTATCTCATTGAAACTTATAAGTTTGTTAAGGGCTTAGACACACTAGAGGCAGGAAACATGTTCCCGATGTTGGGGGAATCCAGAACCAGGGGCCACTATTTAAGAATAAGGGGTAAGCCATTTAGAACGGAGATGAGGAAACACTTTTTTCTCACATAGAGTGGTGAGTCTGTGGAATTCTCTGCCTCAGAGGGTGAGGCCAGGTTCTCTGGATGCTTTCAAGAGAGGGCTAATGTGGAGGGAGTCGGGTGATATGGGGAGAAGGCAGGAACGGGGTACTGATTGTGGATGATCAGCCACGATCACATTGAATGGCGGTGCTGGCTCGAAGGTCCAAATGGCCTGCTCCTGCATCTATTGTCAATTGCTGGGCGGAGGCAAGTTCTCTGGATGCTTTCAAGAGAGAACTAGATAGGGCTCTTAAAAATAGCGGAGTCAGGGGATATAGGGAGAAGGCAGGAACGGGGTACTGATTATGGATGATCAGCCATGATCACATTGAATGGTGGTGCTGGCTCAAAGGGCCGAATGGCCTACTCCTGCACCTATTGTCTAGTTTTCTAATAAGGTAGACAAAAATGCTGGAGAACCTCAGCGGGTGAGGCTCGAGACACTTCAGACTTCAGACAGTTTGTCTAAATGCTTCTGAAATGTCGTGAGGGTAATGTTCTAACGCATCAATCCTCTACCCCAATACAATACCCTGCTGCCTATTCCTTTTCACGTGGCCATTAATTCCCATTTATCCGTCCACCACCCATTTTCCCAGGGTTTAGAACAGTCGCTGATTGACCATTGAACCAGCGTGTGTTGGGGACGTGGAAGGAATCCGACACGGCCACAGGGAGAAGGCGTGAACCGCACGGGCAGCACCCGAGGTCAGGATCGAACCCGCTCACCAGAACTAGGAGACAGCAGCACTACTTGTGTCACTGCGCTGCCCTATTATTACACGCATCACATGGGTCAAATCTGCACAAGATCAGGAAGTCGAAACTGGAAAGCCTCACCAGAACTCCAGAAATCTTCTGTTTCTGTTGCTGCTCCATTCGCTGGATTCCTGATTGTTTTTTTATGAGAGACTGGATGGAAGATTTCACCTGATCCTGGGATTGTGATTGTAAATCAGAGAATAAAAGTGTTAGATTATAAAGATGGAATTAAACAATGATGCGATCAAAATCGGTTTGCATTTACCTTGTAGGTTTCAACAGCTTCTTTAACCGGCATGAAGCTGTGAGACTTGTGTTCCCGCCCAGCTGCACAAATCACACAGATCAGCTTCTTGTCAGTTTCACAAAACAGCTTCAGTTCTTCCTGATGTTCCTCGCACTGAAGTTTACTTTCCTTCTCTGTCCGATTCAGGCTCAGTGTTCGAGCTTTCTCAGACAGTCTCGCCAAGGCCCGATTCACCCTGAGGGTGCGGTCTGTAAACTCCTCTCTACATTCCGGGCAGGAGTTTCTCCCCTCCCTGTCCCAACTCTGTGTGATGCAGGAGCGGCAGAAGTTGTGCCCACACTCCAGTGACACCGGATCGGTGAAGAAATCCAGGCAGATGGGACAAATTGCCTCCTCGGTTAAACTCTCGAACCTGTCTTTCGAAGCCATTTTAATCCGCCACTTCCTGGTTCAAAACGCATTCCCATTCGCTGAACTGCTGACACTGCGCCCGCTGCCGTCTCGGGGAATGAATGTAATTCGGCTGCAAGTGTTCAGTGTGAAGATGCAGAAACATGGAACTGCAGATGCTGCTTCACAACAAAAAGGCACAAAGTGCTGGATTAACTCAGCGGGTCAAGTAGCACCTCTGGAGAACATGGACAGGTGATGTTTCGGGTCTGGACCCTTCTTCAGACTGATTGTAGGGGCGGTGGGTGGGAGATGGAAGAACGATGGAAGGAAGGGGGCAGGACAAAGCCTGGCTGGTAATAGGTTGACACAGTTGAGGGGGGAGAGGGGGGAGTTGATCGGCAGACGGTTGGACAAAGTCCAGAGATGAAAGACAGAAAGTGTGTGACAAAATGATCGAGGACTTGCGAATTGTGTCCTGATCTTCAAACACTCTTCTCCTCAGACGGCCAAAGGTTGTGCAGGTGCACTGAAGGCGCTGGTGAATTTCACCACCAATGTCTGCCTTCCTCTGGGAAGAGGAGCGCCGGCCACAGGACCCGAGGGTCACCATCGTTACGACCATTTCAAAGGAAGGAGACAAATCCACCCGCGGAAACTATGGAGGGTTCTCCCGCTCTCTACCACAGGGAGGGGTCAGTTACACATTAAACTGTCCTGAATATCGACGAAAGCGGAGAGTAGCGCTTGGGACAATATAAGGCAGGATAAAAAGTTGGAAAAAACTGCAGAGTAGATTTACGAAGATGGTGCCAGGATTTGAGAGCCAGGGCGAAAGGGAGAGGTTGAGCAGGGATAAAAGCATTATTAATTGGAGCGCAGGAGGCTGAAGTGTATGGGATCAAGAGGTGAATGGATAGGGTGAATGCACAGTCTTTTACCCGGAGTAGTGGAGTCAAGGACTAGAGGACACAGGTTTGTGGTGAGAGGTGCAAAATTTAATCGGAACCTGAGGAACAATATTTTCACACGGAAGGTCGTGGGGAAATGGAACAAGCTGCCAGAGGAGGTAAGTGAGGCTGGACAACAACGTGTGGACGGGCTTTAGGACCCGGGGGAGCCCGGAGCTGTGGAACAATCAATGAAAGGGGCGGGGCACGGCTGAGGGGAGGCGGAGCTCAGCCCCGTCAATCACAGCCCTGACCAGAAAGCCGATGTCATTTGTAATCAGCTTCGGGTAAATTTTATTCCCATTAACTAAATACATCCGTGTTTCCTATCGTGAATTGTTCATTATATTAGGCTGCACAATAACATTACTTCTGCAGCAAACACTGTAATGAAGAAGGATCCGAACCGTCACCCATTCCTTCTCTCCAGAGATGCTGCCTGTCCCGCTGAGTTACTCCAGCATTTTGAGTGTTTTCGGTTTAAACCAGCACCTGCAGTTCCTTTCTACACACTATAATTCTATTTAGTAGTCTCATGGTCAAACTTGAATTCAACTCAATGATTGAATTACACTCTATTGTCACATGTACCTAGGCACGGTGAAATGCTTTGTTTTTGCATGTAATCCGGTAAAATACAGACCTCACCTGGGCGGTACAGAGAGAGTGGCCACGTTTCTGGCGCCGACTAGGTTGCGAGAAGTTCATGGAACAGTCTATATTTCCCCGCAGCGGCGAACCAGGCCCCGCCGCACCAGGCAGCAGGCGCCCCCGCGCCGGGTCCCCCTTCGTCTCGGCTGCCCCCCGCCGGGTTGCTCTCGGCTTGGAATGATTCAGGGCTATTTTCCCAGCGTGGAAAAGTCAATGACGGGACGACATAGATTTTAACACAGTAGGGGGATCTTTCAAGGAGATGTGTGGGGCATGTTTTATTACACAGGGTGGTGGGTGCCTGGAACGCGCTGCTGGAGTGGTGGTCGAGGCACATACGGCGGAGGCATTGCAGTCTGATGTGGGCTGAAGGAACTGTTCTGGTTCCATGTGGCCCACAACAAAACCGACAGGTTCATTAGAGCTCCCATTCTTAGAACCATTAGGTTCTTGCAACGACCTGCACTGCCCGCGTTTGGCAAAGGCAGAATTTCTGCTGCCTTCAGCTCCCCTTGAAACTGACGGCTCAGGCAGCGCTGACGGCCCGTGGGCTGCACAGACCTTCGCGTGTTACAAGCGCTGCGGACGAAAGGCACGGAGAATTGTGCCTACCTAGGAGATCGATTTCTTACCTAGGCATAATTCTCCCATGCCTTTACTATTTATATTTAAGAATTGCCATTTCATAATTTTAGTCAGGGTAGGCAGTGCCTACCTTGCCTACCCTGACGGCACGTGCCTGCTCAGCTACCTCCTCTAGCAGCTCATTCCATACACCCACCACCCATTGTGTGAACTATGTTACTCCTCTGATTCCTATTAAGCCTTTCCACCCTCACCTTAAACCTATGTCCTCTGGTACTTGATTCCCCTCCTCTGGGCAAGAGGCTATGTGCGGCTACCCGATCTGTTCCTTTCATGATTTTTTACATCTCTTCTAAGATCATCCCTCATCATTCTAATCTCCAATTTAACTGGAAAACTTTAAAAAAACGCAGATGGTGAAAATCCCATATTGGGACATTAGATCCAATACTCCATGTGACCGTCAACGGTTAGCGTCTGCAGAGAGAGAAGTTGCAGAGAAAGTTAATCATAATTTATTAGCCAAGTATGTTTTGCAACATACGAGGAATTTGGTTGCCA
>CM069160.1:17092494-17109978 GCA_035221665.1 Okamejei kenojei
TCTCCCCCCTCTCCCCTCTCTCTCCTCTCCCCCTCTCTCCCTGTCCCCTCTGTCCCTCTCCCTCTCTCCCCTCCCCTCCCCCTCTCCTTCCCTCTCCGCTCTCTCCCTGTCCCCTCTGTCCCTCTCCCTCTCTCCCCTCCCCTCCCCCTCCCCCTCTCCCCTCCCCCCTCTCCCCCTCCCCTCCCCCTCCCCTCCCCCTCTCCCCTCCCCCTCTCCCCTCCCCCTCTCCCCTCCCCCACGCTACCAGGGGATTTCCACCGGTTTCACCTTCGCTGCGAAGCTGCAGCGCTGTGGGGCTGCCAGCCGTGGCACTGGCCAATGGGAGCAGAGCGCGGCTGTGAGTCAGCAGTTGCTGGGTAGAGCGAGGCTGTACAGGTTGAGTTTGTGTCTCTGGATAACCCGGCCGCCGCCGCTGCTGCTGCTGTTGCTGCCGCCTAAAGGCAGCGCGCAGCCCTTCTATTCAGTCCGCAGTGGACTGAATGCAGAAGACGGACACCATATTCTGGAGTAACTCAGCGGGACAGGCAGCATCTCTGGAGAAAAGGAATGGGTCCATTCCCGTGAGATGCTGCCTGTCCGTTGAGTTACTCCAGCAATGTGTGTCTAACTTCGGTTTAAACCAGTATCTTAGACAACAGACAATAGTTGCAAGAGTAGGCCATTCGGCCCTTCGAGCCTGCACCGCCATTCTCTGTGATCATGGCTGATCATCCACAATCAGTACCCCGTTCCTGCCTTCTCCACATATCCCTTGATCCACTATCTTTAAGAGCTCTTTCTATCTTTCTCTTGAAAACATCCAGAGAACATGCCTCCACCGCCCTCTGAGGCAGAGAATTCCACAGACTCACCACTCTCTGTGAGAAAAAGTGCTTCCTCGTCTCCGTTCTAAATGGCTTACTCCTTATTCGTAAACTGTGGCCCCTGGTTCTGGACACCCCCAACATCGGGAACATGTTTCCTGCCTCCAGTGTGTCCAAGCCCTTAACAATCTTGTATGCATCTATGAGATCCCCTCTCATCCTTCTAAACTAGACTGTACAAGCCCAGCTGCTCCATTCTATCAAAATATGACAGTCCCGCCATCCCGGGATTTAACCTTGTAAACCTAAGCTGTACTCCCTCGATAGCACGAATGTCCTTCCTCAAATTAGGGGACCAAAACTGCACACAATATCCAGGTGTGGTCTCACTAGAGCCCTGTACAACTGCAGAATTACCTCTTTGCGCCTATACTCAACTCCTCTTTTTATGATGGCCAACATGCGGTTAGCTTTCTTCACTGCCTGCTGTACCTACATGCTTACTTTCATTGACTGATGAACAAGGACCTCCACCCCTCTGATCTCGTTGTGCTTCCCCTTTTCCTAACGTGACACCATTCAAATAATAATCTGCCTTCCCGTTCTTGCCACCAAAGTGGATAACCTCACATTTATCTACATTATACTGCTTATGCCATGCAGCTTCCCACTCACCCAACCTGTCCAAGTCACACAGCATCCTCACAGCATCCTCCTCACAGTTCACACTGCCACCCAACTTTGTGTCATATGCAAATTTGCTAATTGTTACTTTGAATCCCTTCATCGAAATCACGAATGTATATTGTAAGTATCTGCGGTCCCAGCACGGAACCTTGCGGTACCTCACTAGTCACTGCCTGCCATTCTGAAAGGGACCCGTTAATCCCTACTCTTTGTTTCCTGTCTGCCAACCAATTTTCGATTCATGTCAGCACTCTAACCCCAATACCATGTGCACTAATTTTGCCCACTAATCTCTTATGTGGGACCTTATCAAAGGCGTTCCGAAAGTCCAGATGCACTAGCTCTCCCTTGTCCATTTTCCTAGTTACATCCTCAAATTCCAGAAGATTAGTCAAGCATGATTTCCCCTTCGTAAATCCATGCTGACTCGGACTGATCCTGTTACTACTATCCAAATGTGCCGCTATTTCATCTTTTATGATTGACTCCAGCATCTTCCCCACCACCAATGTCAGGCTAACTGGTCTATAATTCACTGTTTTCTCTCTCCCGCCTTTCTTAAAAAGTGGGATAGCCACTTTCTCTTATACAGTTTAAAATACTACATAGACTACATTATTCAAAATCTAAATTACATAACATCCTTCAAAAAGTATCCCCCTTATGTGATAAATGTCAACATTTAGAAGCTGATTTGTCATATTCATTTACAAACTGTATAAAAATTACAAAATTCTGGATAGAAATATTTAGGATAATTTCGAATGTTGTTAATATAATTTTGACTCCCGATTCAAAGTTAATAATTCTAGGAATACTGGAAACAGACCAATTAATAACAACGAATCAAAGAATCTTTATTGATTATGGTTTAATAATTGGGAAAAAATTAATATTAAAATTTTGGAAAGGCCCTACATCCCCAACAATCAAAATGTGGAACACAGAAATGTCGGAGACACTTCATCTGGAGAGATTGAGGCTTGTCCTAATGGACAGGTTAGATCTCTTCAGAGAGATATGATCTCCATACATTGAATATTTACAGGGTCATAATGGCTCGGTACGAGGGCTTGACTGAGGCCTGAATATTAGAGTGGATGAAGAAATATATATAATAAATCATGCCTATATCTCCAATGACGGATTAATGATTAACACTCCATTCGCTTTCATATTTTGTATATTTTCTCTTACTATCTTTTCTTACTTTAAAAAAAATTTAGAAAAGGGTATAGAAACATATAGTCTTAAATTTTAATATTAATAATAATATTAATATTATTAATATCTTGAAAGTATTATTAATATCATGTATTTTCAATTATGTAAAACAATGTATTCTTTATTAATATGTTTCTATAATAAAAATACTTAACAAAAAAAGTGGGATAGCCGAGGACCAGCCCGGAAGACCCGGCTCGCCCGCCACGTATCGAGGACCCACGGGAACCCAGCTGGAGGGCCGGTGAGCAGACCGGCTGCGGGAGGGAGTGCACGGCCTCGACGGGGGAGTGGGCCGCTGGAGGCCGTGCAGCTGCCGGGGGCTCGGCTAGAAGTGGCGCCGCTCCAAGAGGCCAAGCACGTGGACCAGACGCGGTGGAGCAGCGGTGGAGGACACCACGGCTACGCTTGGCCAGGCCGATCCTGCAACGCCGCCAGGACAACGGGCCTTCACGGTCAGATCAGGATCCCTGCACTTACAACAACTGGGACTGGAACATGGCGCCAAACTGACAACTTTGTATTCTGTCTCACTGTACTACTGCTGTACACCAGCACTGTATCTACAATGCTTATCTAATATGTATCTAAGTGCTTATGTGTAGTGATACTTGTTCTGAAATGTATCCCAAAATGAATTTCCCTGTACCTCGGTACAGGTGACAAATAAAGTACCAGACCATACCTGTGCCAGTGCAACTGTTCAGAAGGAGTGTCCGTGCCAGTGCACTGGACAGAGGGGGTGTCAGTGGACAGTCGTGCGACCAGTGACCCGGGGTCATCGCTGTGAATGTGGGAGCATCGTGGGGCATGAACAGGTCAGTCTGTGTGGGGTAAGGGCACGGGAGAGAGACTGCTCATCTCTCCTCGCCGAATAAAGACTGATTCTCTCGAGAGCAGGGCAGGGAAAGGGGGCTCTGATCACAAACGACCCGTTGCCCCTCTGCCTCATCTCCACCTGCCTCTCTCTCTCTCTCTCTCACTCTTGGTCTTGTAGTACCTCGGTACACATGACAATAAACTTTGTATTTTATTTTTATTCTGCCTGTTCTCCACCGTGTTGTCTCTCTCTCTCTCCCCCCCCTCGCTCTCCCTCTCGCCCTCTCTCTCTCCCTCTCTCTCCCTCTCTTTTTTTTATGTTTCAAAAACTTTATTTGACACAATCAGATAATACAACACATCAAACCATAATCAAAAATGGCACTATATAAAAACATTATAGTACAACAATACAATCATTGTTCACAATACACTGAACCCCACGCGGTGACCAGCGCCCACGGAAGGCCTCCAGAGTCCCCATGGACACCGCATGTTCCCGCTCCAGGGACACACGTGCACGGACGTAGGCCCGGAAAAGGGGCAGGCAGCCGACTCTAGCCTGACCATCGACCGCCCGCTGCCTGGACCCGCGAATGGCCATCTTGGCCAGGCCCAGGAGCAAACCGACAGGGAAGTTCCCCCCCCCCCCCCCCCCCCACACGGCTCTCCCCACTCCCTGCCTTGTGTCCGAACCTTAGAATCGTGGGACTAAAATGCAACCAGAACTTGACGAACAACCCCTTCAGATATTGGTACAGGGGCAGTAGCCTCTCACACTCCATATACACGTGGAACGCGATCTCTTGCTCGCCGCAGAAAATACATGCTGCGGACGAGCCCGTGAACTGACTCAAAAGTTTATTACAAACCACCGCTCTGTGCAACACTCTCCACCCCAGGTCCCCAATGTAAAGGGGAACAACTCGCTTATAGAAGGACCCCCACTGAGGACCTCCCCCGCCTACAGGTCGTAACACCGTCCGCCATGGTGTATCGGGACGGGAGACGAAGGTAAGGAGGTGCAGAATGTGCAGGAGCATCCTGTACAGTGTGCGTCTCTTCGCATCACGAAATGGCATGCTGGTCATCTCAGAAAGGCGGCTTAGATTGTGTGGAACCGGTACCCGAGAAATATCCCGGATCCTAGGCCCGATGAGCAGATCTGACGGAGCGGGGGTAAGCTCTATCAGAACCACTCTAGGCACTCGCCTCTCCTCGACACCCGCCATGACAGGGTGAGGACCGGCCACTCCCGCAGCCACGACAACCCCCTCCCCTCGTGGAGCAACACGCTGGCTGAAAACAACCATATTCCTCACTCTTAGCACATCCCGGTAGAAGACAGGCAAACCCCTTAGGGCGGGTCGACTGATACCCGCCACCGGGAGCCTTGAGACCCCCCTTAGACAACAACCCCGACGGAAAAAATACGAGGCCAGAGCATGCCATCTGGGTGGGTTCTCTACATACATGTACCTCCGCAGAGTCCTGAGGCGGAGAGCCGCCACCTGGGTACGCACACATACCAAGGACTGGCCGCCCTCCTCTAACGGGAGACTCAGGACCGCCGCGGAAACCCAGTGCTTCCTATTTCCCCAAAAGAAATCTACCAGCTTCTTCTGTACAGCAGTTGCAAAAATAGAGGGCGGCACAAGAGTAGCCAGCCGGTACCATAACATGGAGGCCACCAGCTGGTTTATGACCAGCACCCTCCCACGAAAGGAAAGAACTCCAAGCAGGCCTGACCAGCGCCCCAGCCGGGCGGCCACTTTCGTCTCCAACTCCCGCCAGTTTGCCGGCCAAGCATCCTCAGTGGGACTCAGGTACACCCCCAGATAGAGGAGGTGCGTGGTACTCCATGCAAACATTACCATCTCCTCTGGCAGGGAGTCTACCTGCCACTCACCCACTAAAAGTCCAGAACACTTACTCCAGTTAATCCTAGCAGAAGATGCAGCCGAGAAAATCTCCTGGCAGTCACGCATCCTCCGCAGGTCACCAGGATCAGTGAGCATAAGGAGTACATCATCGGCATACGCCGAAAGAACCACCTCCACCCCCGGGCCAGGTAGGGCCAGGCCTGTCAACCTCCTCCGAAGAAGACACAGGAACGGCTCCACACAGACCGAGTATAACTGACCCGACATGGGGCACCCCTGACGGACCCCCCTCCCAAAATGAAAAGGAGACAACAATGCACCATTAACCTTCACAAGGCACTCCACTGCAGTGTACAAAAGCCGGACCCGGGCCACGAAATGCGGTCCAAACCCAAACGCTTGCAACGTCCCGAAAAGGTATTCATGTTCCACCCTATCAAAAGCCTTCTCCTGATCAAGAGACAGAAAAGCAGCTGACTGACCAGTGCCCTGGGCTAGATGAATCAGGTCCCTTACCAGGTGGATGTTATCCTGAATGGACCGGCCAGGGACTGTATAGGACTGGTCAGGATGAATCAGTTGAGACAGCACGGAGCCCAGGCGATTTGCCATTGCCCGTGCAAAAACTTTATACTCTGTGCATAGGAGAGAGACCGGGTCCAGTTCTTCAACAAGCGGAGTTCGCCCTTCTTGGGCAGCAGGACAACAACTGCCCTACGCCACGAGAGGGGCATCTCCCCGGTCGCCAGGCTATCCCCCAGAACCAACATGTAATCTCCACCAAGGACATCCCCGAAAGCTCTAACAAACTCTACCGTCAGCCCATCCATCCCAGGGGACTTACCGCTCCTGAGCTGATGCAGGGCACGAGTCAACTCCTCCAAAGATAAGGGGCCATCAAGAAGATCTGCCACGCCCCTATCTACAGTCGGTAGACCCTCCCACAGATCTCGTTGAGCCTCCCTGTTGAATCCTATCCGCAGTGAACAGGGACCCATAAAAGGACCTGACCAAGGCACTGATCCTCTCTGGATCAGTGACAGAGGAGCCGTCGTCTGCGAGCAGCTCCACGAGCTGTTTGCGAGCTCCCCGCCCCTTCTCCAGAGAGAAAAAGAAAGGCGAAGCTCGGTCCAGATCGTGCAGCATCTGGACCCGCGACCTCACGTAGGCGCCTCGGGACCGCTCAAGCAGCAGGCTCCTCAAAGCTTCCTTCTTCATCTGAAACTCTCCCCATTCGCAGGAGTCTCCACCAAACCGACCCAGACGAGACTCTGCGTCCAGTATCTCCCTCTCAAGCCTCTCGACCGCTGAGTCCTGCCTTCCGGTCGACCCCCACGTATAATCCTTAGAAAAGAGACGGATGTGAGCTTTCCCCACATCCCACCACTGCCTAAGGGAAGAGAAACACCTCTGCCTCTCTCTCCACTTCCCCCAAAACTGACTGAATGCTTCCCGGAAACACCGATCCTCTAGCAGCCTGTTGTTAAAGTGCCAGTACGCGGACCCAGCCCGAGCGCGCGCTGGATTGAAATCCACACGCACCAGACAGTGGTCCGAGCACGGCACCAGCTGCATTGATGCCGCCGAGACATGGGAAACAAACGCTCGGGAAATATATATTCGATCAATGCGGGAACCACCACCCTCAGACCTCCGCGAAAAAGCAGTGGAATCCGGGTGGAGGTTCCGCCAGGCATCAACCAACTCAAAGGATTCAATCAACCCTCTCAGCTTCTTCACTACAGCAGGGGCACACTGAGTACCAGAACGGTCTCGCGCCTCAAGTGTGCAATTAAAATCCCCACCAAGGAAGACACACTCCCCCTATCAATTGTGCTCAACAGAGCAGTCATCTCCTGAAGTAGGCCGGCCTGCATCATGCCGGAGCTAGGGGCATACACGTTAATGAAATGCAACGGCATGCTATCCAGGCTCACGGCCAGATGGAGCAAACGTCCTGGCACAACTTCTTGCACTTTTAAAACATTTGGCAGAAAATTCGGGGCCAACAGAAAGGCCACCCCACTCGAATTCGAGCTGAGATGGCTCATGTAGACCCCCCCCTTCCCACTCCAGTCGCCAGGTGGGTTCATCACTAACAACAGTATGCGTCTCTTGTAGAAAACACACCGCAAATTTCCCCTCTCTAAGGACTGATGAAAGCTGAAATCTGCGAAAATTCTCTCTGCTCCCGTTTAAATTTAATGTAGCTACCATGAATGTGCAGGCACACTAAATTGAGATCCTCACACTCCGCCTAGACTCTCTCTGAGGAACTCCAAAAAGTCCCCAAACTGTCTCTTCTCAGAGTCAGGAAGATCGCTGTCCTTGTTGCCAAGGATAGCCTCGAGAGTCTTAATCAAAGCTGGCCAATCCTCCCACCGTTTCTTTGCAGCATCCTTTTTTGTTCTGCTGGTACGACTTGTTTTTAGGAACTCTCGCACCTCACAGATAACTGTTGCATGATACACGGCCTTGGAGTCTGGGCACTCGGCCAACCCACTCGCACCTGAAACAACAAGCTTGCCAGTGCAGCTCCCATGGTCGTTATCAAAAATTGAAAGACCAGAACTCTCGGAAAGTTCACTAATCCCGCTACATAAACTGGCCCCATCACTCTCCCCCTCCTCCAGCATGCCACCACCCCCAGGATCAATGTCAGGGAAGGGTCCCGACACCCCTGACCGCAACAAGCAGCCCACTGACTGGCTGGGCTCCTGCACTCTCCCATCACCCTCCACGTCTGGGCCTGGGGAAGAAAACACAAGAGGCACCCCCAGGGCCTGTGGTACACTGGCACCCTCGGAAACTGAAGGAGGATCACGAACCGAAACAGACCCGACCTCCACAGCACCTAGAGTACCCTCTCTACAGGCAACACCCAGAGAATCTCCTCTTGCCTTTAAACTCTCCCCTGCCGACTCAGCCTGAGAGGCAGCACACCCCCCAGCACCTCCATTGGCTCTGATATGGAGCACAGAGTGGTACACCAATGCCCCTGAACCTCCCCCTTCGGGCTGACTCTGCTCATCCCCCGTCTCAGGGGGCACACTACCAGGGGAGCTAACCCCATCATCTGGCGTGCCAACACCCTCAGTAGGTCTCTGAAACGAGGGGACCTCCTCCGACCCAGAGGACACACACCCAGGGGAGCTAACCTCAACACCCGATGAGATAACTCCCTCAGAGGTCCCCTGAAACGAAGGGGCATCCTCCCGCTCCGAGGACACACCACCAGAGGAGTCAACCGCATCACATGGTCTTATAATACTCGCGGAAGATCCCTGAGATAGAGGCCCAACCTCCGACCCGGAGGACACCTGTTCAAGACCACCAACCACATCAGTGGTGGAAGGTCTGGAGAAAGACATCCCCCTCACTTTGGACCCACGCCCTTGCTCTTCCTCGCCAGGCACTAACCTCCTTTTTGTCCCGCTAGCATGTGGCAGTATGGTGACCTCCATAACAGAAGTGTCTTCGGCCTCCACACTCTCCCCAGCCACTTTACCACCTGCATATTTTAGCTTCCCTGCCCCCGTCTGAACCACCTCAGCTCCTTGCTGGACCACGACAGGTGCAAACTGCACCACACTGGAGCTGGCAGGCACCTCTTGGGTGGTATCAGAACTCGGCAGGTGCACACCCGCTCCCGTTTTATTCGCTCGGGCGGACTTTCTCCTCTCCTTCTTCTTCTCCTGCCTCTGCTTCTCCCACTTGCCCCCTTCCTCACCCCCCTCCCCCTGTGCCCCGCCTTCAGCCGCCACCACAGGTTCAGGACATGGGGGGCGGGGGCTATCGCTGCCCTGGGTCCCCAAGGCAGAACCTGCAGGCCCAGATGGGCTATTACTGCCGCCCTGGATCACCGAGGCAGAGCTGACAGCCCTAGTCGGGTCAGCAGTACCACCCCGCGCCACCGAGGTTTGACGGGCCACGCCGGATGGGCCAGCAGCGCATCCCTGGGCCGCTGCGCTAGAACTTCTCGCAGTGACCCCGCGAATAGGACACTCCCTCCGGAGATGTCCAAATTCGCCGCACGCATGACACCGTGCCTTTCCCCAACTCCAACGCACGGTTCTAGGGAGACCCCTATACTCCACCTCGAAACTCCCCTCAGCGCCATCCCCCTCACCCACCTTCATGAACACCCTCCTCTTGAAACTGAAGACCCCTTTTTCCTCTGGGTCCCCCCCCCAGGGTGCATGAGCCTAAAGCACTTAGACCGCACCTCCCCAAACTTAGACAGGTGTGGAATAAGTGATGCGTCTGGAATACATGTGGGGCAACTCCGCAGGAGAACCGGTCTCACCCTGGATACCCACGGATCCACCTGTATGTGGACCCCCCTCACTGAAACCCCCAGCTCCAATGCTCGGGCCACACCCTCCCGGGTCTTTAGTATCACCTCAACCTTTCCTCTTTCGAGCTCGGAAGAGACAATAGCTCCCCTCCCAAGAAGGTCATTCAAGGCTTTTGTAACGTCTCCCCTTGACATCATAGGCCCAGTTTGAACCGAGATACCAAACCCGTCCCAATCCAAGTCAACATGAGGCTCATGCTCAGATGGCCTAGTACCCGCCGCTGTTGCAACTGCGTAGGTCCGGACCTTCGGCCGCGCCCCAGCCATCGCCATCCTGACAGAGGCACAAACCAGCTCCAGGCACCCCAGCAGCTCAGCTCCAAGTTAAGTTCCAGAAACAGTCACAGTCAAAGACAGGCAGCAGAAAGCAGAAACCTCCAGCTGAAGCAGGAAAGTCCCCAAGTTCGTCCACAGCCGAGAGCAGCTTTTGGGAAGCTCTATCCCAGTCGAGCCAGAAGCAAAAGTACCTTCTTCACATTAAGCCAGGCAGCCGCACTGTGCAAAATGAATTTAGGGCAGAGAAACGGTGCAAAAAAGACAAAGACACCGCAATCTTCGTGCCCTCGATCTCCAGGCACTCTTGGCAGTCCGCCAACGACAACCGCACCCTCGACAATGTAGAGAAAACTCAGGAATTTTCGCACTAGTAGAGGAATCCTAGACCAGAGGAAAGTTTCAAAGTCCAACGATAAGTTAAACTATGAAGCCCCTCTGCCTCTGTTCCTTCTCCAACAGCAAAATCCTTGAAAGGCTGCTTCAATCCTTCTCAACCGCAGAGCTGAGAAGAAAACACAACCTCTCTCTCTCTCTCTCTCTCACTCCCTCTCTCTCCCTCTCTTTCCTGTCAATCACTCTTATTTTACTGTTTTTCTCTCTCACTCCGCATCTTTCTCTGTCTCACAGTCGCTCTGACTGCGGTTTTGTCCCGTTGGCTGTGTCTCTGTCCACCTCTCACTGTCGTACTGCCCCCCACCCCCCCCTCCCTCTCTCTGCCACACTCACACACCCTGACAAACCTCTCTGATTGCTGCTGTCAGATCGTGTTTCTCTGCGTGATGCCACCACCCAGCCTCTGTGCTGGGAAACTGCCCGTGGCTGGGCGCGGATCAGAGTCACTGCGTCCCAAGCGAAGCCGCAGCAGGGAACTGTAACAGAGAGAGCTGGAAACGCTTCAGGAGCGAAGTAGCGTTACTGGAGAGCGGGGGAGATCTATGTCCACCTACGGCTTCATACCGCAGATCCGGAGGTGGCGCGGGGCAGGAGGCGTTGGACAAGGCTCGGTATCGGTGAGGGCACCAGACACTGGAGCCGCTGGAATCTGGAAAGGGGATCCGTGGTGGAAACAGTGCATGTTGCTGTTTCAGGTGGAGACCCTGCATTCACAGACCCTGATGCAGAGTCTCAGTCTGAAACCGCCACATACCCTTTTCTACCCCTTTCATCTCCACAGCTGCCAAGGCCAATCCACCAAGAACCTTCTTCACCAGCCTATCGACCAGTGACACCACATTGTTGACGGAGGTCACGGGGCTGTGGGGTTAAAGTGCAGAGGTCACGGGCTGTCAGGTTTAAACTTCTTACCTGGGACAGGATGCACCAATGACAAAGGCTGATGGGCCGGTCCCAGGGATGGGGGATGTGCCGACGAGCTGCGACTGAGTCGACTGGGAGCGGAGTCTCCAGAGTTTCTGAGCATGAGAGGGAGGTGACTGACTCTTACACAAAGCCCACGGGGCTGGACAGACTGTGACCCCCCGGCTGAGTGGTCTGTGGCCAGGGGTCAGTCTCCGATCAAGGGGAGAAATGTCCACACTGAGACGGGGTGGAGAATGTTTTGTAATCCTCACCTCCAGAGCACTGACATGTAGATGCTGGTTTAAATCGAAAATAGAGTCGGAAGAAGGGTCTCGACCCGAAACGTCACCCATTCATTCTCTCCAGTGATGCTGCCTGTCCCGCTGAGTTACTCCAGCCTTTTGTGTCTATCTTCAGTAATCAGTCGATGACAAGCTTTGAGTTTAAGGGCTGAAGATGTTAAATGGGATGATTGAGGTATAAGTGAGGAGAGAATCAGGCTGGCAGATGGCATAATAGATCCTGATTACACGATAATCAGAAAACAAGATAAGGTCTGAACGAGAGCTAGTTTAAAAGCATTACATTCTCCAAGTAAGCTTTAGTAAGTTTTAGATATATAGGTTTCAAAGGTTTCAAAGGACTTTTATTGTCACATGTACCAATTAAGGTACAGTGATATGCGAATTACTATACAGCCATACGAAAGAGAGGCAACAAGACACATAATTAAACAAAAGTGAACATAAACATCTACCCCAGTGGATTCCCAACATTCCTCACTGTGATGGAAGGACGAAAGTCCAAGCTTCTTCCTTTTTATTATCATCCTCTAAATAGCACGGAAACAGGCCCTTCGGCCCACAGAATCCGCACCAACCACCGATCCCCGCACACCAACACTATCCCACACACAGAAGGGACAATTTACAATGTTACTGGTACAATGTACACAGGTTCAGGTGGCGCTGCGAGTCGCTGCGTTGCCTGCAGCAGGTTCGTTGTTTCAACTTTTTTTGTTTTTTTTTAGTTTGTCCAAAAGTGTGTTTTAATGTTTCTCTGTATGTCTTGTGTGGTGGGGGGAGGGGGGAGGGGGGGCAAGCAGTTTCCAGGCACATACCTCCATGGAGAGTAGGTGCCTCAACGAATGCAGTATAATATAGATAAATGTGAGGTTATTCACTTTGGCGGCAAAAACAAGGGGGCAGATTATTATCTCAATGGGGTTAAGTTAGGTAAGGGGGGGGGGGGGTACAGCGAGACCTGGGTGTCCTTGTACACCTGTCACTGAAAGTTGGCGTGCAGGTACAGCAGGCAGTGAAGAAAGCTAATGGAATATTGGTCTTCATAACAAGAGGATTTCAGTATAGGAGTAGTGAGGTTCTCCTACAGTTGTATAGGGCTCTGGTAAGACCACATCTGGAGTATTGTGTACAGTTTTGGTCTCCTAATTTGAGGAAGGACATCCTTGTGATTGAGGCAGTGCAGCGTAGGTTCACACGATTGATCCCTGGGATGGTGGGACTGTCATATGAGGAAAGATTGAAAAGACTAGGCTTGTATTCACTGGAGTTTAGAAGGATGAGGGGGAATCTTATAGAAACATGTAAAATTATAAAAGGACTGCGCAAGCTAGATGCAGGAAAAATGTTCCCAATGTTGGGAACCAGGGGCCACAGTCTTAGAATAAAGGGGAGGTCATTTAAGACTGAGGTGAGAAAACACTTTTTTACCCAGAGAGTTGTGAATTTATGGAATTCCCTGCCACAGAGGGCAGTGGAGGCCAAGTCACAGGATGTATTTAAGAGAGAGTTAGATAGAGCTCTAGAGGCTAGTGGAATCAAGGGATATGGGGAGAAGGCAGGCACGGGTTATTGATAGGGGATGATCAGCCATGATCACAATGAATTGGCGGTGCTGGCTCGAAGGGCTGAATGCCTCACTCCAGCCTGCCTCCTGCCCCTATTGTCTGTGTTTCTGTGAGAGGCGACTTTCTTCCTTGTCGTCCCAGCGCTGCCTCCTCGCGGCCTTACAGCTTTTGTTGCTTTGTTGCTTGTTGTTGCGTCTTCCCGGAGTCGGGCCCAGAGCTGCAGCGGTGGCGCGGCGGGGACTTCGCTGCCAACTTTGAGTCCGGTTTTATCGCATTTGTTCCCATTTTTAAGTTAAAAAAAGTGTGAAAAATCGCAACAGAGCGATCTTGAAAAACGAGGACAAAGAAAAACAAAAAAAAAAAAACGGCACAAAAATCAGCCGCTGTCTCTAAGGGCATTGTGTCCAATCACATAATGCGCTGGTACAGCACTCGGCGGCCAACAGCCGCTGTCCTCCGAGGGCATTGTGTCCAATCACATAATGCGCTGGTCACTCGGCGGCCAATCAGCCGCTGTCTCCGAGGGCATTGTGTCCAATCACCGACCAGCTTCGGAGAGACGAAGATTGAGAGAGAGAGAGAGAGAGAGAGAGAGAAAGAATGAGATATAGAGAGACACAAGCCTCTAATACACGATTCCCTATCCCAGCCATGGGGAAACCTTGCTACCAAATGACTTTCAATGATAAACTTCTGGACAAATGCAAGAAAGCAGCTATGACATATAATACACAATAAACTGTATTACAAATACACAATAAACAAGTTATGCATCTTGTACTCTTATATGGGGATGAGGCCCACCTGTAATGGGCCTTCGGCGCTAGTTTACTCCGTAACCCGCGCAGTCAGAGTAGGATTTTTAATTTTTTAAATGTTGGCAGGTATGGGGACTTTAATATCGCGGGCCTGGCGCATCAGCGGCCGCGCAGCGGGGGAATACCATCGCGGACCCCCTTTGCCGCGGGAACATCTGGTAAACATCTGGAAGCCGCGGTCTGTGGGAGCTTCTGGTTGCAGGGTGGAGGCGGACTGTGGAGCTTCTGATGGCAGTCGTAGAGCGGACTTTCCGACAGCCTAATGATTTAATGATTTAGATGAAAAGTAAATTTGGCAAATCTTTTCAGATGACACAAAAGCTGCTGTGGCAGTGCGAACTGTGAGGAGGATGCTTTATGAGAATGCAGAGGTAACATGGACAGGTTGGGGGCGTGGGCAGATGCATGGCAGATTTATGCATTGGTAATGGTTGTCAAATTGGGGGAAAAAGGGTTAGGATTAGATTAGATTTCCTTTATTGTCATTCGCAGACCTTTCGTTGAACGAAATTTTGTTACCTTGGCAATCATAACATATAATATAATTAAACAAAACACACAATAAAACACATATATTTAACATCCACCCACAGTGCGTTCACCAGGCACCTCCTAACTGTGGTGGAAGGCAAAAGTCTTAAATTCTTTGTCTTCTTCCCTACTTGTTTCCCTCTGCACTGATGGCGATCAGGCCTCGATGTTATCGTCCACTAGGGCCCCTGCGCTGTGAGCCCTCCGAAGCCGGGCTGCCACCACCGCTGTTGCCGGAATGCTGGAACACCGCCACAGCTCTGAAATCAGGGTCCACGCTGGAAGCTGGAGCGCCGGAGCTTGAAGCCGGCCGCACAGGGGAAGTACAACGGGATCTGGTAGAGGTCCTTGTTCATCAGTCAAAGAAGTAAGCATGCAGGTAAAAGCAGGCAGTGAAGAAAGCGAATGGGCTTGTTGGCCTTCATAACAAGACAAGTTGAGTATTAGGGAACAAAAGAGGTCCTCTGCAGTTGTACAGAACCCTAGTGAGTCCACACCCTGGGAGTTATTGTGTGCAGATTTGTTCCCCTATTTGAGGAAGGACATTCTTGCTATTGTGGGGGAGTGCGAGCACAGGTTTACAGGTTAATTCCGGGATGGGGGGGACTGTCATATGTGAGGAGTATGGAGCAGCTGGGCTTGTACACTCTGGATAGAGTTTAGAAGGGATGAGAGGGCATCTCATGAACTTTTTAGAGTATTAAAGGGTTTGGACACAACTAGAAGGCAGGAAAACATGTTTCCGTATGTCCAGAACCAGGGTCCACAGTTTAAGATTAAGCGGGGTAAGCCAGTTAGAACAGATATGAGGAAATACATTTTCACCAGAGGAGTGGTTGAGAGTTGCTGTTGAATTTCTCTGCCTCAAATGGCGGGTGGAGGCCGTGTTTTCTTGGGATAATTTCAAGGAGAGCTTAGTAGGGTCTCTTAAATGTTAGCGGAACTTAGGAGTCAGGGGATATGGGGAGAAGGATGGATCGGGGTTCGGAGTGGGAAGTGCAGCCGTGTGCTCTGTGGTTTGGCGGTGCGGTGTGCGTTGGGACACGTTGGGCAGAAGCAGTCAAGTGGGGAGTGGGGAAAATAGGAGAAAGAGAGACAAGCGAAAAGAGCGAGAAAGGGAAAACGAGGAAAAGAGAAAGCGAGAAAAAGAAAATAAAAAGGAGACACGAACCAGGAGAACAGAGACAACGACAACGGCAAAGCGAAAACGGACGAGATTCAGGGCAAATAACCAGCGCCACGAACAGGAGAAAGGCGCTCCAACACGGAACAGAACAAATGGACAAGAACAGAACTCAGAGAACCGGAACAGAAAAAGCGGAAAAGCGAAATGAAGAAAAAGAGAAAAAAGAACAACGAGCGAACGGGAAAAGATGTGACCAGAAAAACAAGAGAAGAGAAGACCAACCGCCGGAACAGAAAAGAGAGAAAGGGACAAGCGGACACGACCCTCGCCACACACGCCCAGCACACCGAGAACACTCCCAAGCAGGCGCCCCGCCCACGACGCGCTACCTCCCACTCTCCCCGTACCCTCTCCCATCCCCCTTCTCCCCTCCTCTCTCCCCTCCCCTCCGCTACCAGGGGATTTCACCGGTTTCACTTCGCTGCGAGAGCTGCAGCGCTGTGGGCTTGCCAGCAAGTGGCACTGGCCAAGGGGAGCAGAGCGCGGGCTGTGAGTCGTCAGCAGTTGCTGGGGTAGAGGTGGCTGTACAGGTTGAGTTTGGGTCTCTGGACTAACCCGGCCGCCGCCGCTGTGCTGCTGCTGTTGCTGCGCCATAAATGGCAGGCGGGCAAGCCCTTCTATTCAGTCCGCAGTGGACTGAATGCAGAAGATGGACTCATATTTCTGGAGTTACTCAGCGGGACAGGCAAGCATCTCTGGAGACAAGGAATGGGTCCATTCCGTGAGTTGCTGCCTGTCCGTTGAAGTCACTGCAGAATGTGTGTCTAACTTCGGTTTAAACCAGAATCTTAGACAAAACTAGTTGCAAGAGTAGGCCCTTCGGCCAATTCGAGCCTGCACCGACATTCACTGTGTTCCATGGATGATCATCCACAATCAGTACACCGTTCTGCCTTCTCCACATATCCCTGACTCATCACCAGCCTTCTGAGGCAAGCAGAATTCCACAGATTACAGAGGTTGCGGACTTTTACTTCCTTGCAGAGCGCAGGAGGCTGCAGGGTAATCTGATAGAGGTGTATACGATCATGCGGGAATTAGATGGAGTGAGTCTTTGCCTTTACCCAGATTTTAGGGGAATCAAGAATCCACAGGAATTTTGTTTAAAGTGAGAGGGGAAAGATTTAATATAAATCGAGGGACAACTTTTCACATCGTGGGAAGGTGGTGGGATATGAAACAATAACTACTAGAGGAGGCAGATGAGGTAAAATCGGTAACTGCATTTAAACGCCCCGTTTTGACAGGTTTGTGGATGGGAAAAAGGATAGAAGGGCATGGGCAAACGCGGGTGTGTGAGTTGTGTTTTAGATGGGCACTTGGTGGCCACGGGCAAGTTGGGCCGAATGAAAAGGGCCTGTTTCGATGCTGAGTGACTCTATGACTTGTGTGAGGAGAGGGACAGGGCCGGCGCTCCGAGGGCCTAGGTGTAATGACTTGCTTCTGTTGGGGCAGTGGGAACCCGCCGCCCGCACCTCGTTCACAGCCGGGATCAGGATGGGCACCAGACCTCCATTTGCCATCTTTCCCCTTCCTCCCCCTCTACCATCAGGAAAATTGATGTCGAAGTGTGAATACGCACTCCCTAGATTTCAGAAGGTGGATTAAAATATGCTGAGAAGAAAACTCAGCGGGAGAGGCCAGCATCAATGGGGGTGAAGGAAATAGGTGATGTTCGGATCGAGACCCTTCTTCATGCATCGGTCACCCCCCTTCAACCACACTCCTACC
>CM069160.1:17110478-17182012 GCA_035221665.1 Okamejei kenojei
CATAGAGAGATTGTATTTGTTGAATCTTTCACTATGGTTGGGTCTCTCCAATTGTATTTAGAATCTTCATCTCTTCTCCGGATATCGTGCAAGTGTGCGCTGCTCTTTCTCAGTGAGATCTGGTTGCAGTTCTGCATACATGGTTGTGATCTTGGATTCTGAAGGTTGTGTGATTGTTCCTGTGAAATAAGAAGGTGATGAACAATATATAATGTCTCTGTTTGTGTTTGCTCACGACCTTAACGGTGGACATTTGGCCTGTACATGTTTTATTTGCATTTGGCAATGAACAGGGTATTTGTCTAAGGTAGACAAAATGTGGAGGAACTACGGAAATTGTAAGGTTAAAAAGACCCTAATGGGATACTAATCTTACAGGGCCCAACACCTGGACATAGGGCACAAAGTTTGAATCACGATCGTTTAATATGGCATGCAGTAATAGTAATGTGTGGTTTTGTTATGAGGGATTTCAACCTGCAGTAGATTGGGAAAATCAGGGTTGGTAATGGACCCAAGATATGGGCTTTGTAGAGGAAATGCCTTCATGATGGGATCTTGAACAGTTTTGTATTGGAGCCTACCAGGGGAAGGCACATTTCTGGAATTTTAGCGTTATGTAATGATACTGGATTCTGTTTGATAAAGGACCTACGAGCGTTAGAAAGAGCCCATTAGGAGGCAATAGTTAGTGACCATCAACATGGTCAGGTTTAATCTACAATTGTGAGAGTGGCATTGTAGATCGGACGTCGTCGTGTTGCTAGTTGAATAAAGGGACTATGGGGCCTGAGGGAGGAGCAGTCCAAATTTGACTGGGAAAGATACACCAGCAAGCCCTTTTATTACTCTATCACAGATCAAATCTACACAAGATGAGGAAATCGGAAACCTGGAAAAGCCGCACCATAGAACGCCATAGAAAATTTCTGTTTCTGTTGCTGCTCCATCGCTGGATCTCTGATTATTTTTTGTGAGCGACTGGATGGAAGATTTCACCTGAATCTGGGATTGTAATTGAAAATCAGAGAACTATAGTGTTAGAATTTTAAAATGGAATTACACAAATGATGCGATCACACTTCGGGTTGCATTTACCTTGTAGATTTTGGCCTGGCTTAAACTCTACCAGCATGAAGACGGTGATCTCTGTGATCCGCCCCAGCTGCACAAATATAACACATACAGCTTCTTGTCCGCTTTCACAAACAGCTCAGTTCTGTCCTGATGTTCCTCGCCATGAAGTTTACTTTCCTTTCTGTCCGATTCTAGGCATCAGTGTTCGCGAAAGTCTCAGACAGTCTCGGCCAAGAGGCCCGACTCACCAGCAGGGTGCGGTCTGTAAACTCCTCTCTACTTCGGGAAGGAGTTCTCCCACTCCCTGTCCCAACTCTGTGAGATGCTGGAGCGGCAGGGAAGTTGTGCCCACACTCCAGTTGGACACCGGATCGGTGAAGGAATTCCAGAGATGGGACAAATTGCCTCCTCGGATTGTTAAATCTCTCGACCATGGCTCTTTCGAGACATTTGTAAATCCTCAATTACTGGTTCAAAACGCACTTCCCATTCGCTGAACTGCTGGCCACTGCTGCCCGCCTGCAGTCTCGGGGAATGAATGTAATTGCTGCAAGTGTTTTCAGGAGTTGGAAGGATGACCTCAGAAACAGGCAAACTGCTAGATTGCTGCTTCACAAACAAAAAAGGCACAAAGTGCTGGATTAACTCAGCGGGTCAAGTAGCATCTCTGGAGAACATGCGTCAGGTGTTGTTTCGGGTTGGCCCTTCTTCAGACTGATGGTAGGGGCGGTGGTTGTGTGGGATGGAAGAACGATGGCACGGAAGGTGGCTAGGACAAACCTGGCTGGTTAATAGGTTGACGCTGCGTTTCCTCCGCATTTTTTTGTTCCAGCTTCGATTTTCTCTGCATCTGCAGATCTTTGTCTTAAACATGTAAGCTAAACATTGTGTTTTCAGCCAATATCTAGCGCTACGGCCATTCCAAACCTCTAAACAAGTCGATGGTTTCGAAGACGTTTCCACCACACTAGTCGAAGATATTCCAACATGTTCCAAACAACTATGGTTGTTGGTCTGGATTTGCTGAGCTGGAACACTGCAATGGTGGGCGTCCCCCCGGCACGCGAGTGGTGCAGAAACGGTGCGCAAGTAAACGGGCTGCACGATTGGCTCACGGGAGGGGGTATGGCACGGTCTGAATGGCAAAGAGGATACCCATTATAAGACCGTGTCAGGGCCCTCCCAGTGCAGAGGAGAGAACCGCCTCAGACCGGTGTCGGAAACCGGTTGCCAGGAGATCGACTGTGTACTCGGGAAGTTTTGCGTGTGTGTACACCGGTTACGTGGCTCTGTGTGCATTATTTGGTTCAGTGTAGAAACTTCCCGATGCCTGTTCACTGTAATTTTCATCCTACTCCGAATTATTGGTCCTCTATAAATCTGGTAAAGATAGGGAATATACATAATAATTTGTATTGGAAGGGACTGCAGAGAAGGGGTTTTTAAAACAAAGATAGAACAACAAAATGCCTAGAGTAAACTAACGGGAAGGGCGTGCATCTCTGGAGAGAACGCAATGGGTGACGTTTTCTACATTTCTTAAAAAAACAAAAAACGTTTAGTGCAGGTCCACTAAATATTTCACTTAACAGTGAGACATGATTTAAACCTCATGAGCAAAAAAGTATGTCCAGTGAGAGTAGAGACGTATGAGGCTTCTTGAGTGGTTGAAATGTAGACGAGCGCTAGGACCGGGTGAGCACAGGGTCTGGTCGCTTGGGATGCGAGCGGAACTGGTACGGCTCCATTGAAGCGGCGGGTGGTGGTGCGCGGGCACGGGGAGCCGCGGCGCTGGGAAACTTGGGGTTCAGGTCGGGCGGCCGCAGGGGTTCCGCCCGCTCGCTCGCTCGCCGGATACAAAGTGAAGGCGGACAGCTGCGGCAATTAGGCAGCAACAGAGCAGAGCCCCGCGCCTTGGCGCCGAGCCTGTGCTGCCCGTCTGTCTGTCCCTGGGGGAGGGGAGGGGGGACTCTGACGGAGGCGAGATGGATCTGTCGCTATGAAAACTTGCCAGCGGCCGCCGAGATTATTCCTGAGGCGAGGGCAAAGGGACGAGGTCTGCAGACTAGCAAGGACCTGCCAGATCGGCGAGTGCTCTTCTCATGCCGCCGCATGTGTTCTAAGTGACTCACAACAAGATGCACGGGCGCGCTGGCGGCACAAGACAGTTGCGGTGAGAGAGAGTGGCGAGGGAGAAAGAGCGGCAGTGAGTAGAGGGGGAGGGGGGGGGGGGGAGGGGAAGAGAGTGGAGAGGGAGAGAGGGCGTGGTGGAGAGGGACCGAGAGCGGCGAAGATGAGAGGAAAAGAGCGGCAAAGTGAGATGAGAAGGGGGAGCGGAGAATGAGAGGGAGGGAGAGGGAGGAGAGAGCGGAGAAGGAGAGAGGAAGGGGGATGGAGCGAGTGCGGAGAAGGAGGAGAGGGATGGGGGGAGGGATCGAGAGGGGGGGAGAGAGCTGAGGGAGAGAGAGGGGGAGAGGAGAGAGAGCCACGGGAGAGGGAAAGCGAGGAGAGAGAGAAGAGAGAGGAGAGAAAAGAGCAAGAGAGAGAGAGAGGGCGGGGGGCGAGGGGAGGGAAGTGGGCTTATCACGCACCGCCTAATTGCACTTTATGGCCTGATGGACGAGCTTCCTATGCTTGATAGCGGGTTTCCTCACCATCGGCCTTTATATAGGTGACATGTGACGGCGCTGACACAGCACTACCGGACAGGCACAAATTGTGCATTTCCGGTCACACATGTGGGTTTTACACATTAAAAAGCGCCGCCGGATTAATTTATATATTGAATCGGGCGAGCCTGGCCCTCAGTTGTCTGACGTTACTGGTGCGAGTTTTACTCTGTCTCCCCTCCGGCTCCTATCATTTCCCCTGCATCCTCCAGACCGCTCGGGCGGCGAAGGAGATATCGACCACTCTGTAGGCCAGGAAGGGAGACGAGGTGAATGCTGATGGAGGGTTCACAAAAAGCTGGAGAAACTCAGCGGTGTGCAAGGAATCTAAGGAGCGAAGGAGATAGGCGGAAGTTTCGGGGTCGAGACCCTTTTCAGACTGGTCAGGGATCAGGGAACGAGAGATATAGACGGTGATGTGGAGAGTCTAAGGAACAATGAATGAAAGATATGCAAAAAAAGTAGTCGATGATAAAGGGAAAAGCCATTGTAAGCGGTTGTGTGTGAAAAAGAGAAGTGGTGCGACCCCTGGGGTGGGGGAGGGAGAAGATAGAGTCGACGGGAAGGAATGACAGGGCACGAGGATGAGGGAATAGGTGGGAAGGGTGAGGAGCCAGCAGGGTTAACATAATTGAGGAAAATTTCATTATTCAGCCCAAAGGATGCTGTCTCCCAGGCCGGAATATGAGGTGCTGTTCCTCCAGCTTGCGGTGATGTTGCCACTCTGGCCGTGGAGGAGGCCCCAGGGACGAAGAGGTCGGATGTGGAATGGGAGGGGGAGTTGAAGTGCTGAGCCACCTGGGCTAATCGGTCGGGTTGGTTATTGCGGACCGAGTGTACCACGCGATATTGGTGGCTGCTGTTGGAGACGAGGGCTTCAAAGCTTCTGGGCCCCAAACAATGTACGTCCGCACTGAATGTAATCGCCGGGCCGGGCGCGGAATCGGGTGGGCCGAAGGCCTGGTTTCCGCGCTGATCTCTGAAAAAAAGTAACTGAAGTTCGGTGAGAAGGGAGGGATTGCAGCAGGCGTTTTGAGCCGAGTCAAGCGCACAATACAGGTCTGTAAACACAAGCTACCGCCGTGACAGAAGCGGAGGATAGATGGCACTTTCATGTTCCCGCCCTTCTCGGCCCCTCTTTCCGTCTCTGACTCTACCCCACCCCCTTCGCACTGTCTCCACCACATCTCTCCCCGCCAGCCCCAGCGTTGCCGCTTGACTCGGGGGGATTCAGCGCAGCCTGGAGTCGGTCGGCAGACGTGGCCGGGACCGGGGACCGGGACCGGGACATCGCGAGTGATGCGGCGCTGTATCTGCAAGGCCGTGGGTTAGCTGCGGCTGCTGCCAGGTACACAGCAGATCGGCACACAACTGCCAGTTACGCCAAACAACGTCCGTGTTGGATTTAACCTGTTCAGTTCAGCTTAGTTTATCGTCACGTCAAAAGCTTTTGTTGTGCGCTTACCAGGTCAGCGGAAAGACAACATATGTTTACACTCAAGCCGTTTACAGTGTATAGATACATGATAAGGGATCTGCTAGTTGGGGTAGCATCTGCAGTTGCTTCTCTACACTTAAACAAGAGGGCGGGTTTTTTAAGGTGAGAGGTGTCAGGTTTAGTAGGTTACGTATGTGAGAGGGCAATGTTTTATTGCGGATGGCCCTTGTTGTGTTGCAGGCCTCCACACTGCGGCGGCCGTTGCAGAACAGGAACGGCAGTCACCGTGGGGCTCCATCACCACCGACCGTGGGTGGGACGGTGAGATTTCCCCTCCTGCATCACAGCCAGGAGATGTTCAAGGTGACGCTGGGGACGGATCTCTCCCAATCATCGAATCCTGGCCTGGAAGTCTGACAGCCCGGAGTATCCGTACATGGTTCGCCCGTCCTATGGGGGACTGGGTCCGCTTCCAGCCGGACGCCTTCATCGAGCTGCGGGCCGTGGGGCCGGGTGACCCGGGGACGTACGAGGGGCCAGACAAACTACTTGGGAGTGAGCTGAGGAACCGTGAACCGGGAGCGCTTTGAGCTGGGGAGTGGGCACCACCCAGTCTAGCCCTTCGGCCCACATGGTCCATGCTGACCCTAGTGGGGCACATTCTGGCCGAGTCCTATTTGCTGCACGGGAGCACTCTAAACCCTTCCTCTCGGGTGGGTTTCATACAAATAAAATACAGATCACATTAAAATACATTATAACATAAAAAATTCACCAGAGTGACTCCTCCACATTCCTCACTGTGATGGAAGGCAAAGATAGTTCAGTCTCTTCCCTCTTTGTTCTCCCGCGGGGTCAGTGGTCTTAAGCCTTCCATTGACGGGACGAACTTGACTCCCGCACCGCCAGCCCGCGGCGGGCCCTCTGCGTCGGGCGATCAAGCCCCTGCCATCGGGAGGGACCTCTGCGCCGGACGATCGGACCACGGGTCCGGGCTGGTCGAAAACCTTCTGCGCCTTTGGAGCTTCCCCACTCGGTCTCTACCCGAGACTGCGAGCTCCGCGATGTTGAAATCCGGAGTCCGCTGTTGGAGCGTCGATCCCAGGCAAGGGATCGGTTCCGATGGTGGCGCTCAAAGTCAATCCCGAGCAAGGTCGTCAGCTCCATTATGTTAGGCCCGCAGAGCGACCGGAATACGACCCGGAAAACAATCGCATCTCCGGCCAAGGTAAAGAGATTGGAAAAAAAAAAGACGCCGGGAGTCAGACGGGAGCGGCGGCCCAGGCTTACAGCCAGCGCGGAGAAGCAGCAGCAAAATCCAGCTCAACTCTGTCTGTCTACGCCGGGTTAAACCTACAGCCCTGGACTTGACGGCGCGGAGAAGAAGCGCTAACTCCACAGTCCAGGGCTGTCGGTTAACCCGACGGGACAGGCAGAGTTGAGCTGGAATTAGCGCTTCGTCTCCACGCTGGCTACACCTGCACCTGCGTGGCAGACGCTTGCTGCAGCCGCCGCGCAGTCCCTGCAAGGCTGCACTGCGACGCCCTGCCCGGAGGTGAGTGGGTCAATGCTGGATCTCTGTCCAATGGGCGAATCACGCAGCGAAGGAGCAGGCCATTCGGCCCCACTCCTCCCCCCTGCCCACCAACATGCCCCATCTACACTAGTCCCACTTGCCCGCGTTTGGCCCATACCCCCAAACTTTCCAGAGGCCAGCACAGCGGCGCAGCGGGCAGAGACGCTGCCTCACGGTGCTAGAGACCCGGGTTCGATCCTGAATACGGGAGCTGTCTGTACGGGGATTGTACGTTCTCCCCGTGACTGCGTGGGTTTCTCCAGGTTCCTCCCACATTCTAAAGACGTGCGGGTCTATTGGCTACTTGACTGTAATTGTAAAGCGTTCCTCGTATGTGTTGGATAGTGGTAGTGTACGGGGATCACTGGTCGGTGCGGGCTAGGTGGGCCGAAGGGGCTGTTTCCGCACTGTACCACTCTCACCCCCCCCCCCCCCCCCCCCCCACAGGTTCACTGTGAGACGTTTTCTCCTCCAGGGTCCAGTAAACGTTGGGGGATCATTCCCGCCGTGATCCTTCTCCCTGTAGCCGTGCTGGGTGCCTGGGCATTGTATCTCTGCAGCTAACCCCACACCGTGCCGTGAATGTCCTCATCATCATCACACCCTTACCCACCCCTTTCCCCGTCCCCCTCTCTCCCCGTCGCCCCCTCTCCGTCCACCCTTCCCCTCCCCTCTCCCGCCCCCTCCATCCCCCCGCCCTCCCCTCCCCCGCCCCCCTCTCCCCCCCCCCGCCCTCCTTCCCTCGCCCCCCCCTCCCCCGACTCTTACCAGACGCCAACCCCCCCCTCTTCCCCGATCCCCCACCTCTTCTTCCGAACCCCTCCTTCCCCCGATCCCCCCCTTCCCCCGACCACCCCACCTCTTCCCGTCCCCCCCACCCCCTCTCCCTCAGCTAACATTGTGGGGCCACGCTGCCCCCGAGTGCACGGGATGGATGGGCCGCGATGCCAGGTCACCAACACTGGACCTTCTCTCTCTCTCTCTCTCGCAAGGACGAGGAGCGGGATGGTGTACGACGGGGAGAGTTGAAAAATGCGGACCGCTGTCCATGGGGTTCACAGTTCACCAGTCCCTTGGTGATGGAGAACGGGTTTGCTGCAGTCTCGACTCTGTGGCAGAGGTGAGCCCCCTGTACATGGTCCCAGTCCATTTCACCGACGATGGTTTGAAGATTCTGTCCGCGTTCCCCGTCACTTTGTCTCAGCCTTTTGTCTGTATTTTTTCATTTATAACGCACAATGTCCGCACCGAACATGACAATTAACCTACAAACCTGTGGGTCTTTGGTGTGGGGGGAAACCGGAGCACCCGGAGGAAACCCACGCGGTCACAGGGACCATGAACGTACAAACTCTGCCTGTAGTTGAAACCCTCTAATCCAGGCAGCATCCTGGTGCACCTTCTCTGCACCATCTCCAAAGCCTGCGCACCCTTCTTGTAACTTGGCACCAGAAACTGCACACATAAAAACTACAAAGTATTACTTTTGCTGCATTTGAAGTAATGCATGCAGTTGTGGTCGCCCCATTGCAGGAAGGATGGAGAGGCCTTGGAGAGGGTGCAGAGGAGGCTCGCCAGAATGTTGCCTGGATTACAGGTGTTCACGACAGGAGAGGTTGGACAAACCTGGTCATGGATGGTGGTGGAGGCGGACATGATAGTGGAGTTTAAGAGACACATGGTTATGGAGGGACATGGATCATATACAGCCAGATGAGATTAGGTTATTTTGGCATCGTTATCAACATGGACATTGTGGGGAGTGCTGTACTTTTCTATGTTCTATAGGGATCTTGTCGTAAACTTTACCAAAGTATATGTATACAACAGCTATCCAATCCCCATTGACTATTGTTCCATCTGTTGCCCTTTGAGAAGCAATAATTTATACAAAATCTGACTATTGATGCCATGGATGTTTGTTCTGCACGTTTGTTGCAGCTTGGAATGACATTGCAACATGCATTTTGTACATATTAAATCAGATTAATTTTAACACCCGGTGCCTGTCATGTAACCCTCTGCCTGATGCAACGAAGGTTATTGGTGTTGGTTCATTGTTGTATGTGTACAGAGATCCAGTGACAAACTCCTGTTCTGTGTTATCCAGTTAAGTACAACATACAGACTTGACATATGATGAAAGAATGGATCGGCTGAGCTTGTATTCACTGGAATGTAGAAGGATGAGAGGTTTCTTATAGAAGCATGTAAGTATCTTATGGGATTGGACAGGCTATAAACAATAGACAATGGGTGCCGGAGTAGGCCATTCGGCCCTTCGAGCCATTCAATGTGATCATGGCTGATCTTCCCCAATCAGTACACCGTTCCTGCCTTCCCCCCCATATCCCCTGACTCCGCTATCTTTAAAGCCCCCATCACCACTCTCTCTTGAAAGCATTCAGAGAACCGGCCTCCACCGCCTCTGAGGCAGAGAATTCCATAGACTCACAACTCTCTGTGAAAAAAAGTGTTTCCTCGCCCCGTTCTAAATGGCTTACTCCTTATACTTAAACTGTGGCCCCTGGTTCCGGACTCCCCCAACATCAGGGAAAATGGAAACGTGGGAGGCGGGAATGGGAGATCAGCGTACGGGGGAGGGTGGAGATGAGGAGGATGAAGGGGGGGGATGTCAATGAGAGACGTTGGGAATGATGTCTACCTCGGGGAGGAGCTGGTAAAGCCGGTGGGTCGGGCAACGTCTGTGCATCAGGCAGGGTTCCGACCCCCAGCAATGACCGTCTCACCGCCCCACAGACGCTGCCCAACCCGCCACCGAGTCCCTGCAGCCCAGTTAAGGACGCGGCAGCGTGTAGATATGTAACTACCTGCTCTGCTGTGTTGGAGAGAACCGCCCATGCAATGCACGTCCCGAGGAGGCGTGAACTAAACCACTTCCGGATCAGAGAGGGTTGAATTGTAGATAAATACAAAATGCCGGAGTAAATCAGCGGGACAGGCAGCATCTCTGGAGAGAAGCAGTGGGTGCTGTTTGGGGTCGAGACCCTTCTTCAGAAGGATGAATTGTGTTTAGTTGACAATTGTATTAGAGAGAGTTAACTCCGTCCTGATGCCGGTGAGTTGCCACGTTTTCTCCGTAACATACATAAGTTCTCAAGGGATTGGGCAGGCAAGATGCAGTAAACATGTTCCCCATGTTGGGGGAGTCCAGAACCAAGGGTCTGCACAGTTTAGGAATAAGGGATAAGCCATTTAGGACTGAGATGAGGAAAAACTTGCTCACCCAGAGAGTTGTGAATCTGTGGAATTCTCTGCCTCAGAGGGCGGTGGAGGCCGATTCTCTGGATACTTTCACGAGAGAGCTAGATAGGGCTCTTGAAAATAGTGGAGTCAGGGGATATGGGGAGAAGGCAGGAACCGGGTACTGATTGTGGATGATCAGCCATGATCACATTGAATGACGGTGCTGGCTCGAAGGGCCGAATGCACCTATTGTTTATTGCTTCCTAACAGCGCCAGATACCCGGATTAGATACTAACTACGGGTGCTGTCTGTGCGGAGTTAGAAAGAGTTACACAGAGCTCTTGGGACTAAAGGAATCAAGAGATTTGGAGAGAAAGCAGGAATGGGGTACTGATAATGGGGCTCGGGCTGGATAACAGGGAAATGGGAAGATTGTGTGGAAGATGGGAAAGGAGCAGGGTGACTGGGCAGGGATGGGGGATGATGACAGAAATGTGTGCACTCAAATTTCCAGTCATCTCCCCACCCCACCCCTCCATCTCTTTCCCCTTTCCCTCCACCGGCAAAATCTATGTGCACATATGATCTTCTAGAGGTGTATTGATCTTATAACAACATGAGAGGAATAGATCGGGTAGATGCACACAGTCACTTGCCCAGAGTAGGGGAATCGAGGACCAGGGGACATAGGTTCAAGGTGAAGGGGAAAAGATTTAATAGTAATCTGAGGGATCTACAGGAGGCGCTGTCACAAAAAGCCAGCCGGCATCATCAGAGACTCACACCACCATGGCCACGCTCTCATCTCGTTGCTACCATCGGGAAAAAGTACAGGAGCCTGGAAACTGCATCGGCCATGCAAATATACTCCAAACTATATAAACTTGTGGAAATATATTTTGAATTTGCCCTACCATTTTCTATTTATTTATGTTTGTCTGTTTTTATATACACTGATGTTGTTTGTGTGTATCCTGGGTTTTACAGAGCCGTGTGTTGCTGCAAGCAAGTATGCCATTGCTTTGTTTCAGGACACATGACAATAAATCACTCTTGACTCGAATATTTAGTTTAGAGAAACAGGCCCCACTGCCCACCGAGTCCCCGCCGACCAGCAATCCCCGCACATTAGCATTATCCTACACACACTAGGGACAATTTACATTTACACCAAGGCCAATCAACCTGCAAACCTGTACGTCCTTGGCGAGTGGAAGGAAAACCGAAGATCTCGGAGAAAAACCATGCAGGTCACGGGGAGAACGTACAAACTAACTCCGTCAGACCGCACCTATAGACGGATCCAACCCGGGTCTCTGGCGCCGTGAGCAACTCTTCCGCTGCACCACCTTGCACCGAATGTTGTATTACAACAGCCCTTTAATACATTAAATGATGTTAATGTGGGCCGCTCGAAGCACCCACTCATTGGCTGTCAAAGCAAAGTTTACACCAATTTCCTCCCTCCTTGGCTTTGAACCCATTCTTCCAAGGATCCGTTCCGAAGAAAACAAATCCGTTGTGTGGAGAGCAAATGCTGCAAACACGCTTTAAATTCTCAGGCAGACAACAAATGCTGGAGAAGCTCAAGCGGGTGAAGCAGCATCTATGGAGAGAAGCAATAGGTGACTTTTTCAGGTCGAGACCCTTCTTTCAGACTGATGTGTGGGGAAGAGAAAGGAAGAGGCGGCGACAGTAGGCTGTGGGAGAGCTGGGAGGGGAAGGAGGGAGAAAGCAAGAACTACCTGATATTTGAAACCAATGTTCATACCCGCTGGGGTGTAAGCTACCTAAGCGAAATATGAGGTGCTGCTCCTCCAATTTGTGGTGGGACTCACTCTGGCCATGGAGGACACCCAGGACAGAAAGGTCGGATTCGGAAAGGGAGGGTGCCGCACCGCTGGAGTTTCTCCAGCAATTTTGTCGACCTTCGATTTTCCAGCATCTGCAGTTCCTTCTTGAACTTGCAATAAATGAGGTTGGAGGAGGTGCAGGTGAACCTCTGCCTCACCTGGAGAGACTTCTTGGGTGTTTGGATGGAGTCGAGGGGGGAGGTAAAGCGACAGTGTAACATGTCCAGCGGTTGCAAGGGAAAGTACCAGGGGTGGGGGTGGTTTAGGTGGGAAGGGACAAGAGGCGGCAGACTTTAGGACCCGGAGGGAGCCCAGAGCTCGGGACCCGCCGCCCGCGGCTGCCTCTGAACCCGCGGGAAGGGAGATTGTTTCAATCTTTATATTTTCACAAAAGCAATTTCTGTTCTGTTGCCAGACACGGTTAACGCGTTAAAATGAACGGATCGACAGACAGCTCTGATTTCAGTTGCTGTTTATTTCACTCTTCCCACATTTACATTCCCCCTGGTTTTATTTCCGCGCTCACTGGGGTTTCACGATGCGGAATTTGGGGATTAAATGGGAGCCATTCAGCGCCGACCTGTTGTCCACCGGGTTTCTGCCCCACAGCCCCTGAGCCCCGCTCCTGACGCCGTTCCCAGGACCCGACCCTTTTACACACCCGGAGAGGAACCGGAGCATCCAGCCCACTGAGCCCTGTAAGAACTTTGTGTTTCACTGAGATCTCCTCCAATGTACCCAAATTCTCGAGTACACAGGCCTAGTCTACTCAATCTCACCACACACAGCAAACTCATTGTCCGAGGAACAAGTATTGTTAATCTTTGCTGCAATTCCTCAGTGTCAAGTCTGTCAATTTATCGGTACACAGGAGCATATGAACACAAGAAAACAGGAGCAGGATTAGGATCCGCTCCTCAGGCGTGCCCCTCCATTCAATGTGATCATGGTTGATCTAAGCTGCCACCAATTCCTCTTCTGTGTTAGTTCCCCATAATCTTAAATATTCGATCTAAGCAATATTCTACACACCGCATGAGAGACCTCTCTGGAAGGTTGGATCTCATGGAATCCGGGGTGAACTAGCCGATGGAATACAACATTTACCTGAAGGTCGCAGACAGAGGATGGTGGTAGAGGGTTGTTTTTCAGACTGGAGACAGAGTCCACTGTTGTTCCTTATTTATATACACGATTTGGTGTGTATGTAGGTTGCACGGTTAGTCAGTTTGGAGATGAAACCAAAATTGGTGACATTGTGGAGAATGAAGAAGGTTATCTGAGAGTTAATGGGATCCCTGTGAATTGGGCCAATGGGGTCAGGAACGGCAGGTGGGATTTATTCGTGTGAAGGTGCGGTGATGCACTTTGCTGAGACAAACCAGGGCAGACATACACAGTAAATGGGGAACTTTATCTAACTGAGAGATCTCGAGCTGCAGGTACACAGTGCCACAGTGACAGGCAGGGTGGTGAAGAATGTGTTTGTCACTCATGCTTTCATAGGTCAGGGTATTAAATACAGCGTTTGACAAAATAAGAATGTTAGCAAATTAGAGAGGGTGCAAAAGGATTTATGATAATTTCGTCAGGTCTGAAGGGCTGGGTTATAAGGGGACGATGGACAGGCAGGGACATTTGTCTTTGGAGCCCATCCGGGTGTTTTTATATAGATGTGTATAAGATCTATACAAGGTGCACAGATAGTGTGAATAGCCACAGTATTTCACCCAAAGCAAGAGGAGTATGAACGTTCTGACTCTGTGATGCTTCCAGCTGATGGGTTTTAGTGGTAGATCAAATTTCCCTTCAGGTCCAAAGGACCCATTAATGTTTGCATCTAGGTATTGCTTAAAGATATCAGAAACAAGAATAATGGAAAAGGCACAAGCATTACTTGCTTGAAGTCATCAGGATGTTTCTTTGAATGCCCCCCCCCCCAAGTGTTGAACGAAACAGGGCAATTAAACTTTTCAATCGGCAAGGCGACATCTACCACCGCGTGGTTTGTCTTCATCACGAACCCTGCAAATATTGAACAGCTTGTTATAAACTGAGCATAGAAATGTTTTAAGGTCTTCCACAAAACACTTACACTGTTTCCGTCAAGACAGTGTCCTACCTTCGCTTGCGACCAGCTTCATTCTCCTGAAAGAAATTAAACACAAATCTCAATTGACTGAGATGGACTGTCCTCATCCCGACAGCGGGAATTTCACCAAATTTCTACAACACTCTGATAATTCCCATTTCCCAACTCTTATCACAGCGGTCATGCAGAGAGAAAGCAGATATTGTCGCAGAGATGTAGAACGATGATTGAAAGCACAAGGAATATTAGTGAGAATGACACTATAACTGAGAGGATGGAACTTTATGAAAAGACAGGGCAGGTCATGGGATTTCATCTGGAGAGGTTTTCAAGAAGGGAATTTAATATTATCGGTGGATTTAAATGTGTGGGGATGAAATAATATCTCAAATCGAAGGGGAGACCAATAATCAAAGTTGAAATGTAATGTGATCTTCAATAAATACCTAAAGGAATGCAGTCATGAGAACATGGACCTCACTTGCATTTGAGGGACTGAAGCCAACGGCAGAGATAAATTTAAATGAAAGCGGTGACAATTGCTTGGTTCTAAGCTTCCCCCAGTCTAGTTTCAGTAAAAACACTGAATCAAATAAATTTAATTCTACCAAAAGCGCGTCACAGATCACACGCTGTACCTATCCCACCGTGGGTTCGATCCCTGCGTCTATCTGTTCAAGCCCTCTAGGCCTCGCACAGACAGAGGCACTCCAGAAGGGTAAGTGGTCTTGAGCCCTCTTCCAGAAGATCGGCCCTGAGCCTCGTGACCAGGGACTTTTATATGCCCCACGAACCCGAGGGCCGAACCACATGGGGTTTGTCTCTTAATCACCCAATTACAAATATCGATTAACCCCATACATAACAGGCATTTCCCTAACCCATGATACAACAATTCAATACATTGTGTTCACAACGGAGTTCAAGATGAAATCAACTTGGAAACATTTACCCTGATGAACAGAACTCTCAGACAAGGCTCAACACCCCATCCAATCAACACTTAGCAGAGTCAGACTCTGCAACACTATTTACAAGCTATTTACAAGGTGTATGTCTGGTTTGCAGCCATCCAACCCATTCTATGTATTTAGTAGCAGAGTGACAGGATTTGCAAGACTTCCAATTCTTTGCTTTCAAATTGTATCTAAGTTCCAGACTTCCTGCATCTCTCGCAGCCTGTCCAGAGAGCAATTCCAATTTGATGTACCAAATCTCCTACCCAGCAAACTTTTCTGAAATTAACCCCATTTTGACGTTCCAAATGTAGTCTGTCTAAGGTGTAGAGGGATGTATTCTATGGTGAAACAAGAGTTGTCAAAACAAAACAGAGACAATTCCCTCAAGGTGAACCACCCAATGCTGATGGGAACCGGATATAGATGATCATTGATGTGTGCGCCACGTTCTAATTTCCATGTTAATCCCCAAATGTGGCATTGGCTGATCTGCCCAGGACTAAACTCTCCTCTTTGCTTCATTCACTTCAATTACAATTCCCCGATTTATTTAAAATGTTTTCCTCCTCTGGTTTAAAATGTGTCGAACATGTAAACCTCTCAGGTTCTTGGTTGGACACTCCCAGATTTCACTGCCCTCTGTCCATTCGCTGGTCTTGATCAGATATGGGATCACCTGTCATTGTTCTAAACTCACATAATATAACATCTCTCCACATTCTGGCCAGACATTCCTGAGATCCCATAGATTCAGCGGGAGGCCAATGTTCCTGAACAACACAACTGGAACATGTCGATGGGAACGTTTACTCAGTTCGAATTACTGGTAAGTGCAGCATTGTTTCTGAAATGTCACCACATTTTGTGACTGCACTTTTACTTCACCAAACTGGTAGGTGTTAACCCCTCACCTCAGAAAACACCTGTCTTTTTGGATCCATCTGTTGCTGCAACTTTAGATTCTTCTGGATTGATTTTAAATTCTCTTGAATCTGTCCAAGATTGCTCCATTGTATTTGAATCTTCTTCTCTTCCTCCGGATATTCTGCCACGTGCGCGATCTGCTCTTTCTAGTGAGAATCTGGTGCAGTTCAGCATACTGGGATGTGATCTTGGACTGAATGTTGTGTGTTGTCTGTGAAATAAAAGGTGAGATCAATATATAATGTTCACTGGATTGTGTTTGCTCACGACTTTAACGGTGACATTGGCCTGTACATGTTTTATTTGCTTTGGCAATTTCAATAGTTGTCTAGGTGACTAAAATGGTGGAGGAACTAAAGAATGTAATTCATTAAAATTACCTAATGGGACTAATCTGCAGCCCCCAATCAGTAGCCTGGACATAGGGCACAAGTTGAATCACGAGTTTAAAATTGGCATGTAGTAAAAGTAATGCTGCGTTGTTATGAGAGATTTCAACATGCAGATAGATTGGGAAAAATCAAATTTGGTACTGGACCCCAAGAAAGGGACTTTGTAGAATGCCTTTGTGATGGATTCTTCTTTGAACAGCTTGTATTTAGTCTACCAGGAGCAGCAATTTAGTGTTATGTAATGAACTGGATTCTTGACAAAGGGACCTTGTCGTAAATGAGCCATGGGAGGCAGTGACCATAACATGGTCAGGTTTAATCTACAATTGGAGAGGGTAGAATGGTAGATCGGAGGTGTCAGTGTAACAGTTGAGTAAAGGGGACTATGGGGCCATGAGGGTGGGCTTGCCAAAGTTGACTGGAAAGATACACTAGCACAGATGACAGTGGAACAAAAATGACAGGTGTTTCTAGGAATAATACAGAAACACACAGGATCCGTTTCATTCACACACAGGAGGAAGAAAGATTCCAAGTGGAGAAAGGGACGACCATGGCTGACAAGGGTCGTCAGGGACAGTATAAAAATTAAGCGATGAAGTACAACGTTGCAAAGAAGAGCGTGAAGCAAGAGGATTGGGTAATGTTTTTTAAAGAACAACAGAAGAAAACCAAAAAGACAATATGGGGAGAAAAGATGAGGTACAAAGGTAAGCTAGCCACGAATATAAAGCAGGATAGTAAAAGCATCTTTAGGTATGTGAAGAGGAAAAAAATAGTTAAGACCAAAGTTGGACACTTGAAGACCGAAAAAGGTGAATTTATTATGGGGAACAAGGAAATGACAGATGAGTTGAACTGGTACTTTGGATCTGTCTTCACTAAGGAGGACACAAACAATCTTCCTGATATAGTAGTGGCCAGAGGATCTGGGGTGACAGAGGAACTGAAGGATATCCACATTAGTCAGGAAATGGTGTTGAATAGACTGATGGGACTGAAGGCTGATAAATCCCCAGGGCCTGATGGTCTGCATCCCAGGGTACTTAAGGAAGTGGCTCTAGAAATAATGGATGCATTGGTGATAATTTTACAATGTTCTATACACTCAGGATCAGTTCCTGTGGATTGGAGAGTAGCTAATGTTATCCCACTGTTTAAGAAAGGCGGGAGAGAGAAAATGGGGAATTATAGATCAGTTAGCCTGACATCGGTGGTAGGTAAGATGCAGGTCAATTATAAAAGATGAGATAGCCGTACATTTCGATAGCAGTAACAGGATCGGTCCGAGTCAGCATGGATTTACAAAGGGGAAACATGCTTGACTAATCATCTGGAATTTTATGAAGATGTAACTAAGAAAATGGACAAGGGAGAGCCAGTGGATGTAGTGTACCTGTACTTTCAGAAAGCTTTTGATAAGGTCCCACATAGGAGATTAGTGGGAAAAATTAGGGCACATGTTATTCGGGGTAGAGTGCAGACATGGATAGAGAAGTGGTTGGCGGACAGGAAACAAAGAGTAGGGATTAACGGGTCCCATTCAGAATGGCAGGCAGTGACTAGTGGGGTACCAAAAGGCGCTCGGTGCTGGGACCTGCAGCTATTTACAATATACATCAATGATTTATGGCGATGAAGGGATTCAAAGTAACATTAACAAATTTGCAGTGTCTCTACACAAAGCTGGGTGGCAGTGTGAACTGTGAGGAGGATGCTATGAGAATGCAGGATACCCTGGACAGGTTGGGGAGTGGGCAGATAGATGCCAAGGCAGATGAAGTTTAATGCAGATAAAAGTGTGAGGTTATCCACTATGGTAGCAAAAACAGAAGGCAGATTTTACTATCTAAATGGCATCAAGATGTTGGGAAATATGCAAAGAACAACAACGGGATCTGGGGGGTCATTTGTACATCAGTCTATGAAAGGAAGCATGCAGGTACAGCAGGCAGTGAAGAAAACAAATGGCATCTTCTCTATCCATTATAACAAGAGGAATCGAATATAGGAAGCACAAAGAGTCCTTCTGAGCAGTTGTACAGAGCCCTAGTGAGACCACACCTGGAGTATTGTGTGCAGTTTTGGTCTCCTAATTTGAGGAATCTATCACACATTCTTGCTATTGAGGGAGTGCAGCATAGGTTTACAAGGTTAATTCCCGGGATGTCATATGCTGAGAGAATGGAGCAGCTGGGCTTGTACACCCCAGAGTTTAGAAGGATGAGAGGTGAGGATCTCATTGAAACATATAAGATTGTTAAGGGTTTGGGCATGCTAGAGTCAGGAAACATGTTCCCGATGTTGGGTGAGTCCAGAAATAGGGGCCACAGTTTAAGAATAAGGAGTAAGCCATTTAGAAAGGAGATGAGGAAACACTTTTTCTCCAGAGACTGGTGAAAAAAAAAGATGAGACAAAAAAAAAAAAAAACAAAAAACAAAAGAAAGAAAATAAAGAATAAATCTAAAGTGGAAAAAAAAGAAGAAAACAATAGAAATAGAAACAAAAAAGGAAATGAAAAACGTCCCCCTCTTCTTGTTTCCGATTCATATTGGGTTGAGGGCGGTGGAATTCTCATGCCTCAAGGTGCGGGAGCGTTCTCTGGATGCTTTCAAGAGAGAGGTAGATAGGCTCTTAAAGATAGCGGAGTCAGGGGATAAAAAAAATGGGGGGAGAAGCAGGAACGGGGTACATCTGATTTGTGAAGTGATCAGCCATGATAGCACATTGAATGGCGGTTGCAGGCTCGAAGGGCCGAATGGCCTACTCCTGCACCTATTGTCTATTGACTACAATTGATTCAATTTATACTCTATTGTCACATGTATCAAGGGACGATGACATTCTTTTTTTTCATATAACACACCGGTAAAATACAGACCTCACCCAGGCAGTACAGAGAGTGGCGCCACGTTACTGGCCCGACAAAGTTTGCGAGAAGTTCAGTGAATTTCAACGTTATTTTCCTCTATTCAATTATTTTTTTCCAATTTCATTCGCTGCCCTCATTTACATATCCTCAGTAAGACCTATACTGTCCTCGTCCGTTCAACATCAACACCAATTCATTCACTCTGAAAACAGCGGACTCGTAATTCTTCGCAGGGAAGTTTGAGACATGCCAAACTTTCCTCGGGTCCTCTGAGGAAGTAGAGGCGGTACACACTTAAGATGTAAAGGAGGCCACATCGAGAGAACCGAGTGCCATAGACGAGGATAGAGGAGATGCAAGTGAATCTCTGCCTCCCATGGAAGGGCTATTTGTGTTCGTGAATGGTGGTGAGGGTCGAGGCGTAAGGGACAGAGTGGCGCCTCCCCTGGTGGGTTGTAGGCACCTGGGGATGGGATGATGGGAGAAAGTTGATGAAGACCAGGGTCATTACGCTTATTCTCTCTGGAGGGGAGGGAGGTGAGATCTCATGATGTGTCAGATAGTGGTGGAGATACAGGTGAGGCCACCATCATTGCAGTTGAGTTGAAGCCATGTTTCCTGAAGACACCTCCGATGTCTTGGAGTAGAAAACCTCTCGTTGCTCCCCCACTGTGATCCCGAACCACTCTGAAGAAAGGTCTCGACCTGAAACGTCACCTATTCCTTCTCTCCAGAGATGCTTGCCTGTCCCACTGTTTACTACCAGCATGTTGTGTCTATTCCCCGTTCTAAAAAACCAGCACTGCATTCCTTCCAACACACCTCATCTTGAGCACTGATGTGGCGGAGAAGGAGGAACTGAGAGAAGGGGATGGCATCCTCACAGGAGGCTGGGCTGGAGTAGGCACAGGCTGGGTAGCTGTTGGAGTCAGTGCGTTTGTGGTCAATGTCCAGATGTCTAAGGAAAAATGGAGCCCACAATGGTCCATTGTTGACTGTGGAATAGATAATAATTATGGGACACGAATAGTAAAACTAGCGGTGGGTAGGGGAGAAGGAGAGAGAGGGAATGAAAGGGTTACTTGAAATTAGAGAAATCAATATTAATACCGCTGGGTTGCAAGCGTTTATTCCACATTTTAAGCCATGCATTATGTTTGGGACGCAGGTGTGGTAACAAATCACAAAAGTCACTTATTAAATTAGATTCCCGCTGTTTCTACAATTGTCAAAGTTAATTGTCAAAGTTACAGCTGGTCTGTGGTCGCACCACGTGGCTTTGCTGCCATCTAGTGGCGGAACCAAGAAGTGACGCAGTTAACGCGTTGAAACGAACGGATCGACAGACAGACAGACAGCTCTGATTTCAGTTGCTGTTTATTTCACTCTCCCCACATTTACATTCCCCCAGGTTTTATTTCCGCACTCACTGATGTTTTACGATTTTATGACACATAATGTGGGGATTAAATGGGAGCCGTTCAGCACCGACCTAGTGTCCACTTGGTTTCTGCCCCACAGCCCCTGAGCCCCGCGTCTCGGGACCCGACCCTTTTACACACCCGGAGCAGATTCTCAGCCTGTTTCCATCCCAAGGCCCGAAGAAAGGATACATTTTTTCCATGAATTTATTCCCTGTGCAGATTTGGACATGGGACTTGGTGTCTGCGTCATAAAATGAAACTGTCCCGGACTCTGAATGGATAGCAAATTGGCTCCATGGAAGGAAGCAGAGGATGATGGTGGAAGGTTGCTTCTCGGACTGGAGGCCTGTGACTAGTGGTGTGCCTCAGTGTTCAGTGCTGGGCCCATTACAGTTTGTCATCCACATCAATGATTTGGATGAGAACATACAGGGCAAGATTAGCTAGTTTGCTGATGATACAAAAGTGGTGGCTTTGCAGATCGTGAAAATGGTTGTGAAAGTTTGCAGCAGGATCTGGATCGATTGGCCAGGTGGGCTGAGGAATAGTTAATGGTATTTAATAAAGAGAAGTGTGAGGTATTGCATTTTGGGACGTCCAACAAGGGCAGGACCTACACAGTGAATGTTAGGCCTCTAGGGAGTGTTGTAGAGCAGAGGGATCTATGAGTGCAGGTGCATGGTTCCTTGAAGGTCGACTCGCAGGTGGATGAGGTCAAGAAGGATTTTGGCACATTGCCCTTCATCAATCAGAGTATGGAAGGAGGGAGGTCACATTGCAGTTGTATAAGACTTTGGTGAGACCACCTTTAGATTATTTTATTCAGTTCTGGGCACCAGGAAATGTATTGTCAAGCTTGAAAGGGTTCAGAGAAGAATTACAAGGATGTTGCCAGGAATAGAAGGTGTGAGCTATAGGGAGAGGTTGAGTAGGCTGAGTCTCTATTAATTGGAGCACAGAAGGATGAGGGGTGACCTTATAGAGGTGTACAAAATCATGAGTGGAATATCTCTGCATTTGCAAAGCCTGCTTGTTCTCTTTCTTTGAAAAGCTGCAGGGCCATGAGTCTCATGGCTCCAGGGTGTCTGGACCCTGGGAGGAAGTAAGTACAAGGTGAAGTCCAGATGTCCTCTCTATTGTTAATATGTATGAGAGTTGTGCAGAAAGAACTGAGGGTTGCAAATGCATGATTAGGATTGGTTATATAATGGGAAGTTGTAAAGTATTGTTAATTATGTTGCAGACTATTTGTGCTGTTATTTTGTGATTCGTCAAAGTATGGAGCCTTGTGTGGCATCACCTGATGGTCAGACCACTTACGGTCGAACCCTCATCAATGGTTACGAAGACTGTCACGTGACGTCATGATTTAAGGGGAGTGTCCTAGTATTTAAGGAGATCTCACCTGGAGATCATGAGTCGACAGGTAGCTGAGCTCGAAACAACACCCACGCTCAGCTGCAGCAGCAATGACAATATGATAAGGGACCAAACGTGTATGTATTTCGAACCTATTATGTCTGAATAAAGCAACTGTTTATTCGCCACGTTTGGTGCCACTACATTGGTGACCCGCAACGATCCAAATTGGGATTTTGTATTTCTCCCGACACACGCAGCCTCGGGAGACCTGATGTCTGCAGTCGACAGCCCAGCCCTGCAGAATGACGATGCCGCTAACCCGGCCCTAGAGTAAGGTTTGTCGCAGGCCGCCTGGGTCGATGGGCGCGGTCCGATCCTTGTGTGACCGCCGCCAATCTCTCCAACGACACCAGCGACGGTGGGTGAAGTCCCTACCTGCAGCAATGGGGCAAGGCCCGTCGATGCTGGCCGCCCCGCACGCTTCCGGGAATCGCCTCGGTTGGCCGCCTTTAAATGCCGCATCAGCCAGCCGCCAAAATGGCTGCCGCGGCCTACTGCCACGTGACCGCTCCAGCCTACATCGTCGTTTACAGCGCCAGCTTCCACCGGATGCCGTCTCTGCAGCCTGACCGTCAGCAAAAGCGCCACTTCAGGTCGGATGGTGTCACTGCAACCTCCAGCTTCCAGCACAGCTTCTCATCGGACACTGGATTCCTGAGCCATCCTGCACTATTCGCACCATAACCATTGAACTTTTAGTTTCCTACCACTTTGGACTTGTTTTCTCACTATAGTCTGTTTTGTCTCTTTTCAATTTGGTACACTGCATGACCTCGCTGGGTTTAGCTATTAGTTATTCTTATTTCTTTGTTGTATTTTATTTGGTTTGCATTGTTGCCGACGTCTCCCAGCCGTTGCTGGGTGCCATATTTCTCGGGACACGATCCCCTGTGGGTCGATGAGAGCAACTGTGTCTTGTCCATCCTGAGGCTTTTGCATTATTCTCCTTGCACCCCTCGGCATATGGCCAGGATGGCCCACAGCTGGAGCGTCGACTGCGCCCACAGGCCCCACCGTCCTGACCCACAGCCGGGCAGCCGCACAGCAGGAGCCGTCCCACAGCAGGAGCCGCCCTCGACCATGCTTGAACACCTTCTTGTAGAAGGTTAGCGCGTTCTCCTCCTTTTTGCCTGTGCATTTACGAGTTTTGGCTGCCGCATCTTGTCGTTTTCCTTCCTCCGGTTCTGGGAGGGGGTCCTGTGGCATCAGCTGATAGTAAGACCACTTACAGTCGAACCCTCATCAGTGGTTACGAGGGCTGTCACGTGATGTCATGGGTTAAGCTGAGTGTCCTGCTACATAAGCGGATCTCACCTTGAGATCAAGGGAGTCGACAGGTAGCTGAGCTCGAGACAACACCCTCGCTCAGCTGCAGCAGCAATGGCAATATGTTAAAGGACCAAACGTGTATGTATTTTGAACCAATTATGTCTTAAAAAAGCAACTGTTTATTCACTACGTTTGGTGCCGCTACACTATAACCAAGAGCTGTCGGCTGCACGTTATGGGTTCTAAATATAGCGCTACCCACTGCAGCGCTGTGGGGTTTAAATATAGCGCTATGGCCACAGCGCTATGGGTCCCAGACTGTTCGGGAAAATTCTTGTACAACACAAGCGAGTTGTAAATCTGTGGAATTATCTGTCACAGAAGGCAGTGGAGGCCAATTTACTGGATGTTTTCAAAAGAGAGTTAGATTTAGCTCTTCGGGCTTGGAATCAAAGGATATGGGGAGAAGGCAGGAACGGGGTACTGATTTACGAAGATTAGCCATGATCATATTGAATGGCATTGCTGGCTCAAAGGGCCGAATGGCCTACTCCAGCACCTATTTTCTATGTTTATTGTCTATTGTTTCTGACCCAGTCTGTGCGTGTCTCCCACATACCCCAGTGCTGCCTCCCACCATCACCGACCAGGTTCAGTTCTGGGAACTCGAACGTGACCGACTACAGTTCACCGAAGGCAAGTTCACCGACCGTCAGCCATGTGGTGGAGAGGTTGGGGGGTATGGGGAGAGGGAGGGGACCAGGGGGGTCAAGGATGGGGGTCCCGGGGCAGGAGGGAGGGACGGTGAGAGGGAGGGGGGTGGTCAGGGAGAGGGTTGGGGACGGAGAGGGGGATGGGGAGAGGGATGGGTGGAGAGACGGATGGGGGGACGGGTAAGGGGGGTTCAGGGAGAGTGATTGGGAATGGAAGGGGGATGGGGAGAGGGATGGGGACGGAGAGGGGGATGGGGAGAGGGATGGGGGGAGATGGATGGGGGAGAGGGAGGAGGGGGTCAGGGAGGGGGGGTCAGGGCCAGGTATGGGGGAGTCGGAGAGAGGGGGGACGGGAGAGGGGATGGGGAGAGAGAAGGTGAGGGGTGATGGTGAGGGGTGGATGGGGAGAGGGGGGGCCTGGGAGATGGGATGAGGGGAGACGGGAGGAGAACGGGAAGAGGGAGACAGATGGTGAGAGGGAGTGGGAACGGGGAGAGAAGGGACAGGAAGAAAGCAGCCTCGAGATCTCACGGTCGAGTTTAGAGTGAACTCCCCCTGCTCATTGTACCCCTCCTTACTTCCCCCCCACCCACTTCTCTCTCCCCTCTCTCTCTCCCCCCACAGGTGTGCTGTACAACCAGTTCCTGTCGCAGGTGGACTTTGAGTTGCTGCGTGACTATGCGCGGGACCTGGGGGTGCTGGTGTGGGAGAATCCCCCCAAGCGGCTGATGGTGGTTATAGGATTAGAATTAGGGGATTCGGCCCATTGAGTCCACTCTGCCATACAATCATGGCTGATCTCTGCCTCCTAATCCCATTTTTCTGCCTTCTCCCTATAACCCTCGACACGCGTTAAGGTTGCCTGACCCGCTGAGTTACTCTGGCCCTTTGTGTCCTCTCCATGTTCCCCAGAGATGCTGCCTGACCCGCTGAGTTACTCCGGCCCTTTGTCTCCAACGCCCACCCATATTCCACAAAGATAGACACAAAAAGCTGGAGTAACTCAGTGGGACAGGCAGCATCTCTGGAGAGAAGGAATGGGTGACGTTTCGGGTCGAGACCCTTCTTCAGACCTGCCTCTCCCGCTGAGTTACTCCGGCACTCTGTGCCCTGTCCATGTTCCCCAGAGATGCTGCCTGGATCCTCTTCCCCTCCCCACCCAGGACACGGGGAGGATTGTTGGGGGGGGGGGGGGGGTCACTGGGTCCGGTCCCCAGCACCCCCCCCCCCCCCCCCACAAGCAGGGCTAGACAGCGGGAACCGTCCCACCCTCCCGACCACGCGGGATCCTGGGACCGGTGAAGATTCACCACCGAGAGAGGCGGCCGCTGTTCCTGTGTGTTTTTGCATTTTCTTAATAAAAGGTGGATGAAGAGAAGTCTATCTCAGTGCACGTTCCCAACGCCAGCCCAGAGAGCAGAGAACACGTTGTAAAATAAAACTTTATTACAGAAGTATTCACGTGTACACAACAGCGCACAGTGTTTCATCACATTCATATTGTGCAGGAAGGAACCGCAGATGCTGGATTAAACCGCAGACAGACACACACAAAATGCTGGAGTAACTCAGTGGGACAGGCGGCATCTTTTAGTTTAGTGCAGATATACAGCGCGGAAACAGGCCCTTCGGCCCACCGGGTCCGTGCTGACCAGCGATCCCCGCACATTAACACCATCCTACACCCACTAGGGCCAATTTGTACATTCACCAAGCCAATTATCCTACAAACCTGTACGTCTTTGGAGTGTGGGAGAAAACCTGAGAAATCCCACACAGGTCACGGGGAGAACGTGCAAACTCCGTACAGACAGCGCCCGTAGTCGGGATTGAACCCGGGTCTCCGGCGCTGCATTCGCTGTGAGGCAGCAACTCTACCGCTGCGCCACCGTGACCGATTTGTGGAATTCTCTGCCTCAGATGGCAGTGGAGGCCGATTCACTGGATGCGTTCAAAAGAGAGTTAGATGGAGCTCTTAGTGCTGGCGGAATCAAGGGATATGGGGAGAAGGCAGGAACGGGGAACTGATTGTGGATGATCAGCCATGATCACATTGAATGGCGGTCCTGGCTCGAAGGGCCGAATGGCCTCCTCCTGCACCTATTGTCTATTTATCGATGTATCCCATCTCGTCCCCCTCCCCTAAACCTCTCCTCTTTCTCCCTCCCCTCCTTTCTCGCCTCTCTTCCCCTCACCCCTCCTCCGTCTCCACTTCCCCACCCTCCTCCCATCCCACCCCTCAGCCATCCCCCTTCCCTTCCCCATCCCCTCCGTTTCCTTTCCCTTGTCCTCCCTCCTCACCCCCCTCCTGTTTCCCTTCACTTCCCCCCAAACCCCCCCCGACACGTGACACCAGACCCCCATTCACCCCCCCGACACGTGACACCAGACCCCCATTCACCCGCCCCCCCGACACGTGACACCAGACCCCCATTCACCCGCCCCCGACACGTGACACCAGACCCCATTCACCCGCCCCCGACACGTGACACCAGACCCCCATTCACCCGCCCCCCCGACACGTGACAGCCGAATGACGTAACTCACGGCGCTCCCATTGTCCTGCCCTCCGCACGTGACAAGGGCCCCGCCCCCAGCCTCATCCCGGCTTCAAAGATTGGCAACTCTTTGAAACTTTGGTCATGAGGGTGACATAAGTTGCAGAAGTGAACAATGAATGTAACCTCTTAATAATGTGTAGATATCATTATTACGTCACATCTGCGGCCAGGATGTGACATTGGCGACGAGGATATTTTGGATAATTCAGACATTTGGACATTTTGGATTCTGAATCCGTGGCTTCGAGCTGGTAAAAGATAGCGGTCGCTGGAGCTGACATCTTAGCACTGCGTGGAGTTGCACACTTCGATCCGACGGGTGATGCGAGTACCGTCAGCGTGAGGTGGAATGCTTGGCTGGAGGAATTCGAAGCTTACACCGAAAGTAGAGGTCTCTTTCTTGATGGAAGTACGCCGGGGCAGAAAGCGCAGCGGAGAGCGTTGCTTCGTTTCACCGCGGGGCCAGCAGTTAGAGAAATGTTTAAAACACTCCCTGACACTGGAATGAAGGACGACTATAAGAAAGCCGTTGACACTTTAAACAGTCATTATGTGGTGGTGCCGAACGCTACATTTCAACGCCATTTATTCCATAAAACAATGCAGGAAGAGGGCGAGACAGTTGCTCAATTTGTGACGAGACTCAGACAGGTGTCTGTAGGATGCAAATATGTGGCTGCTGATGTGGAAAACCAGATATGCATCAGGTTGTCCAGCACTGCAGGTCAGACAAGCTCAAGAGAAGGCTGCGAGAAAAAGGGGGTAAGTGATGATGTGAAACCTTAATGATGCTTTGTCGATTGCAGCAGCACTGGAAGCTGTTGAGGGACAATTTCACAGCATGAAATTGAAAGATTCCAAGACTGGGCAAGTTAACCATCTGTCCTACAGTAAACCAAGAAGTAAGCCTGAACATGAGATTGAGTGTTACAGGTGTGGCAACAAGGGTCTCATAGGGAAAGATGCATGTTGTTCTCTTATAGAAACTCACAAACTTCTTAAGGGGTTGGACAGGCTAGATGCAGGAAAATTGTTCCCGATGTTGGGGAAGTCCAGTTCAAGAGGTCACAGTTTAAGGATCAGGGGAAAATCTTTTAGGACCAAGATGAGAAAAACATTTTTCACACAGAGAGTGGTGAATCTCTGGCATTCTCTGCCACAGAATGTAGTTGTGGCCAGTTCATTGGCTATATTTAAGAGAGAGTTAGATGTGGCCCTTGTGGTTAAAGGAATCAGGGGGTATGGAGAGAAGGCAGGTACAGGATACTGAGTTGGATGATCAGCCATGATCATATTGAATGGCGGTGCAGGCTCGAAGGGCCGAATGGCCTATTCCTGCACCTATTTTCTATGTTTCTATGTTGTCCAGCAAAAGGTAAAACATATAGGAAATGTGGACATAAAGATAATTTTACAAAGAAATTTAAAAGTAAGACCAAAGACAAGACAAGTCATTACAACAAGAAAGGGAAGTCCAGTGAAAAGAAAGACAGTCAGGGCTCCCTGTTGCCAGTCAGGCAACCTTGGCAGCTTTTTACGTTGCCAAATGACAGTTTAGGTGGTCATTTAAGATGGTTTACATGACGCATGCGATAATGTGCTCGGACGAAGTGTGTCGTTACCAGTCGGAATTATGCTCAATGAAGCATTCACATATTATTTCTGCTTCAAATCAAGACATGATATATCCCACAATGACATGCGGCAAAATTATAATACAGTATCTGAACTCTTTTTAAACATTGCAATTAATGCAATTTCTATTAGTTCTTTCCACTTCCAAACAAAAATGTGTGGTTGGATTATTCAGCGTATGATCTTGGTAACATTTATGCTTAAACATCCACACTACATATTGATGCAAGCATGTTTTCTGTGAAGGACCGAAAATTACCATGACATGGCCATAGCATGGGTCGTTATTGCTATTGGTACAGAAACACTCTCGCTTCCCACATAATGTATCCATAACAAAATATACAGGTTACAAGGACATTTCTAAAGGCATTTTATGATAATGGCTGTTAAAACCGACCATAACCATCTGACAGGTTAAAAATTACACTGACTAACAAGAGATGGCCAAAGGACAGAATTGCAACAATTGCTTTTTTGGTAATATGTTTTAAAGGTGTCAAAATGCATATTACCGGACATTCAGATTAGATGTACGAGTTGTGAACAGCAATGAAGATACCCAGTTTGAACGCACCAGATTAAAAAAAAAAAATTGCTAAACGCTGTTTCCACCTTTCCCACTTCAGAATTAACATTAAAATTTCAACTGAAATATCTCCTGACCAAATTTGTGATATATATGACCGACTGTAGAAGAAAAACCTGGATAAATCCAACATATAGTTGTGAATGTTGTTTATTAAATAACTACAGTACTGATACTCCATATTAAGAGCATATTAAGAACTTGCCATTAAAATGAATTCTGTAATAACGTGTCAACGGTAGCAGTGACAATCGAACACTGCAGTTTTAATGTTTCACGTGTTCACAATTTAATGAATCCATCTTTATGGATTAAAACAAATAATAACATTGGGAATTAAAACACATTTGATTGCATTCCGTTATCAAACATAGTCAATGTTCGCGCTGAAGACATTTCCAGCACAATAGGGTCAGGGGGGGGGGGGGGTGAATCAGTTCGGGTGGATAGATGGCGCGGAGGGGGGGGGTGGGGGGGGGGGTGGGGGGGGGGGGGGGGGGGTTTGAGAAGGCAATCGGTGCGGAATGGATGGACTGAGACAGGTGAATTAGTACGTGTTTGTTGGAGTATGGAAAAGTGTGAGGGGAGAGCACGCGATTGTCAGTGGTGTTGAATGGGGGATCAGTAAGGGAGGGATCAGTACAGGATGAATGGGGGTTCCGTACATGATGAATGGGGTAGACAAAAGTGCTGGAGAAACTCAGCGGGTGAGGCAGCATCAATGGAGCGAAGGAAATAGGCAAGTTTTGGGTCAAGACACTTCTTCAGACTGTTCCCCCCATTCTTCTTGAATGGAAGGATCAGTACAGGGATGGATGTGGGGGGGGGGGGGTCAGCACAGGATGAAGGGGGGGGGGGTCAGCACAGGATGATGGTGGGGTCAGTACAATGTGGATTGGAGGGTCTGTGCAGGATGAATGGGTGGCTCACTACAGGATGAATGAGGGGGTTCAGTACTGGATGGAATGGGGGGGGGATCAGTACAGGATGAATGGGGGGGGATCAGTACAGGATGAATGGGGGGTTCAGTAAAGATGAATGGAGGATCAGTAAAAGATGAATGGGAGATTAGTACAGGATGAATGTCAGTATCATTATTACTTCACATCTGAGGACAGGATGTGACATCACAGGTGCTACCCGGCAGACTCACAATTCTGTTCATTTCAGGTGACCCCCCCTACAACCACTCCCCAGAGTCCAGGACATTGGTACCTAGTTCGTCTAACCTAATGTCTTTGGGCTGAAGGTCTATATGTGATTGGTGCTTCTAATACTGTAATTGGAATAAACCTAAACCTCTTTGCACTGTATAGCTTGCTTTTAAACTCTTTTTGTGTATCTCCCTGCCTGCATTTCAGTTGCCGTCATGGCTGCACTTCAAAGATATTTAGACCGGTAAAGCACTTTGGGGTCTCGTACAACTTGAGATGTGAGGCCATTGTGTAAATGTAAGCGGGTTGTTGCTGTACGAACTCGATCTTGGAGTGAATATTCTATTTCCGATGTTCAAACTGGGGTAGTGGATATACGAAGTAGCCGATGGCGTCCGCGGACTTGGAATGGACTTTAGCCACTCGCGTTTTCTCTGAAACGGAGATAGAGACGGCGAGGGAAAGCGAAGGGAAGAGTCGGGGCTCGAGCAAAGGAAAGAGGGAGCTGGTTGGAAACTGGCAGTGAGGGAGATGAAGCGTTTTAAAGCGGTGAACGAGAGCAGGAAGCAGCACCGATACAGACATGATGTACTGAGAGAGAGGTGAGGGACGGGTCTGGTGGCGACTGAACAAGGAATGAGCTAACATATTCTAGAGAGACAGACAGAGCCTGAGCACAATGGGCTCCCACCTGGAACCCGGAATTCGGTTTGAACCCATTCTTCCAAAGATCCGATCCGAAGAAAACAAATCTGTTGTGTGGAGAGCAAATGCTGCAAACACACTCTCTGAATCCACTGAATCTGCAGACTTTGGGACCCGGGGGAGCCCGGAGCTCAGGACCCGCCGCCCGCGGCTGCTGCTGAACCCGCGGGAAGGGAGATGTTTCAATCTTTATATTTTCACAAAAGTAATTTCTGTTCCGTTGCCGGACGCGGTTAACGCGTTGAAATGAACGGATCGACAGACAGCTCTGATTTCAGTTGCTGTTTATTTCACTCTTCCCACATTTACATTCCCCCGGGTTTTATTTCCGCGCTCACTGGGGTTTCACGACGCGGAATTTGGGGATTAAATGGGAGCCGTTCAGCGCCGACCTGTTGTCCACCAGGTTTCTGCCCCACAGCCCCTGAGCCCCGCTCCCGACGCCGGTCCCGGGACCCGACCCTTTTACACACCTGGAGCGGAACCGGAGCAGATTCTCAGCCAGTTTTCAACCCAAGTCTCGAAGAAAGGATAAAGTTTCTCCGTGAATTTATTCCCAGTGAAGGTGTGGAGATGGGACTTGGTGTCCGCGTCGTAAAATGAAACTGTCCCCGACTCGTAACTGAGACAAACTCCCAGCCTCCCGGGGATGGGACGGGCGGGGAGAGGGGATGGAGGGGAGGTGAATGCATCAAACCCGTCACCCCACCGCCTGATGCTCCAGACTCCAGTCTCCGGGTACAGTGTGACCCGTCCCTTCCTCTCCACAGACTCTGCGGCGACTCCCAGACTCCAGACCCGACTCCCCGCCACCTCCACTCCTCAGTAATGTCTCCCCGATGTGAATCCCTCCGATCCCAGCACACACAGACTGTGTGTAAACCTCTTCCCGGTGTCAGGGAGATTCCTCCGGGTCCAGGTACATTTCACCCTCTTCGATCCCAGACACCTCGACCATCCAGGGTGACGGAGACTGGGGGGAGAAAGCAGAGAATCAGAGAGTCCCCGGGGGTCGGGGGGAGACTCGGGCAGCGCGGCCCCGGGACCGGGGGAGAAGCCGCTCGGCCTCAGGCACAGGCGGGCGGACACCTGAAAACTCTGATCTCATTGTGAAACAATGTATGAACTTCACTAAGGGACTTGACAATGTTCCGCATGTAAGGCTGGTCCAGAAAGTGAAGGCAGGTGGGATCCAAGGCAAGCTGGTGACATGGATCCACAATTGCCTTGGTGGTTGGAGGTAGAAGGAAGCAGTAGAAGGATGAGTTTTCTGCTTGGAGGTCTGTGACTGCTGGAGTGCAGCAGAGATCGGTGCTGCAACCTTTGCTGTTTATGTTATATGTTCATGGCTTGGATGTGAATGTAGGAGGTGTGATTAGTAAGTCTGTGGAGGACGCAAATATTGTGGATAGCGGGGATGGTTGTCAAAGTCTTCAGCAGGTTTTCGTGAGATTATCAAAATCATATTTGCATGCAGGGATATCAAATCAAGAGAATGCAGGTTTATCTTTAGAGCATGGAATTTTAAAGTGGTTCTGAGTTGGAAGTTTTCTTTGCACTGAGAGTGGGTGATATCTGGAACATGCTACAGAGGAGGTGGTGGAGGGAGATGTAATCACTATATTTGAGGCATTTAAATAGATGAGGTGCTAATGAATAGCGATGTAATGTGAGCAAACCGATTAGTATAGATGGGGAAAAGGTGGTCATGGAGGTGATGGGCCGAAGGGCCTGATTCTGTAATGTACAACCATGGCTCTCGGCTCCAAGAGCACGGAGTAACTGAGTCACCACAGCCACCAGTGCAGGGAATTCCAAAGGTTCCCGTCTCTGCGTGCAGTAATGTCTCCTTATCTCTGTCCTACATGGTGCAGCCCACATTCGGAGATGGTGCCCGTTCTCCAGACCCCTCAGACAGTGGAAACATCCTCCCTGCATCCAGCCCACTGAGCCCCGTAAGAACTTTATGTTTCACTGACATCTCCTCTAATACACCCGAACTCTCGAGTACACAGGCCTAGTCTACTCAATCTCACCCCACACAGCAAACTCATTGTCGCATGAACAAGTATTGTTATTCTTTGTTGCATTTCCTCAGTGTCAAGTCTGTCAATTTATCGGTACACAGGAGCATAGGAACACAAGAAAACAGGAGCAGGATTAGGAACCACTCCTCAGGCTTGCCCCTGCATTCAACGTGATCATGGCTGATCTAAGATGCCACCAATTCCTTTTCTGAGTGATTTTCCCCATAATCTTAAATTTTAGATATTTCAAATATTTATTTGTAACCAAGTTGCACATATCCGATAACTCAGCTTTTCACCACCATCTTGGATATTCCAGATATTTACTGCCCTCTGAGAGATGCAACTTCTACACACCGCATGAGAGGCCGCTCTGGAAGGTTGGATCTCATGGAAGCCGGGGTGAACTAGCCGATGGAATACAACATTTACCTGAAGGTCGCAGACAGAGTATGTTGGTAGAGGGTTGTTTTTCAGTCTGGAGATAGAGTCCACTGTTGTTCCTTATTTATATACACGATTGGGTGTGTATGTAGGTTGCATGGTTAGTCAGTTTGCAGATGGAACTAAAATTGGTGACATTGTGGAGAGTGAAGAAGGTTATGTGAGAGTAAATGGGATCCCTGTGAACTGGGCCAATGGGCTCAGGAGCGGCAGGTGGGATTTATTCATGTCTCCTATGTGAAGGCACTTTGCTGAGACAAACCAGGGCAGGACAAACACAGTAAATGCGGAACTTTATAGAACTGAAAGATCTCGGGCTGCAGGTACACTGTTATAGATGTGTATAAGATTTATATAATGTGCACAGATAAGGTGAATAGGCACAGTATTTTACCCAAGGCAGGAGAGTCTAAACCTCTGACTCTATGATGCTTCTCAGCTGATGAGTTTAGTGGTAGATCAAATCTCCAATTTTCCTTCAGTCCACAATAGAATTAATCTTTGCATGTAGGTATTGCTTAAAGATGTATAGGAATGAATTGCAGATGCCGGTTTAAACCTAAGATAGACTTAAAGAGCTGGTGTAACTCAGTGGGACAGGCAGCATCTCTGGAGCGAAGGAATGGGTGACGTTTTGGTTCAAGACCCTTCTTCAGACTGGTTAGGGATAAGGGAAACAAGAGATATAGGTGATGATGTAAAGAGATAAAGAACAATGAATGGAAGATATGCAAAAAATAACTATGATATAGGAAACAGGCCATTGTTAGCTGTTTTTTAGGCGAAAATGAGAAACTAGTGCGAGTTGGGTGGGGGAGGGATAGAGAGGGAATGGCGGGGCTAACTGAAGTTGTAAACTGGGTTTACAATTTTACATTTCTGCCTTCTGGGAGTTAAGGATTCAGTATTTAGTAGTAAAGTTTAAAGGATAAGTTTTTGTGTTTTTTTCATATTTAATACAGTGTAATTTGGGAGTAAGGTATGGTCATTAGAGATTGGCCCCCGTGGTTTGTTCAGCCTTGCAGCATGTGGGAGATCAGGGAGATGGTCGGTTGTCCCTGCTGACTACGTTTGCAGGAAGTGTGTCCAGCTGCAGCTCCTGGCAGACCGCATTGAACGATTGGAACTGCGGCTGGATTCATACTGGAGCATCCACGATGCGGAGAAAGTGTCGTGGATAGCACGTACAGTGAGTTGGTCACACCGCAGGCAAAAGGTAAAGAGGACAAGAAGGGAACGGGTGGCCAATAGCCAGCAAAGCAGTAGGCAGGTAGTGCAGGAGTCCCCTGCGGTCATCTCCCTCCTAAACAGGTATACCATTTTGGATACTGTTGAGGGAGATGGCTCATCAGGGGAATGCAGCAGCAGCCAGGTTCATGGCACCATGGGTGGCTCTGCAGCACATGAGGGGGAAAAAAAGAGGGGAAGGGGCAATAGTAATAGGGGATTCAATTGTCAGGGGAATAGATAGGCGTTTCTGCGGCCGCAAACGAGACTCCAGGATGGTATGTTGCCTCCCTGGTGCAAAGGTCAGGGATGTCACGGAACGGCTGCAGAACATTCTGGAGGGGGAGGGTGAACAGCCAGTTGTCGTGTGCATGTTGGCACCAACGATATAGGTAAAAAAAGGGATGAGGTCCTACAAGGTGAATTTAGGGAGCTAGGAGATAAACTTAAAAGTAGGACCTCAAAGGTAGTAATCTCCGGATTACTACCAGTACCACGGGCCAGTCAGAGTAGAAATAGGAGGATAATGCAAATGAATACGTGGCTTGAAAAGTGGTGCAAGGGGGAGGGATTCAAAACACTAAAGGGCAGAAAACGCTGGTGGGTGTTGTGTACAGGCCACCTAACAGTAGCAGAGAAGTTGGGGATGGTATCAAACAGGAAATTAGAAATGCGTGCGACAAAGGCAAAACAGTTATAATGGGTGACTTCAATCTACATATAGATTGGGTTAATCAAATTGGCAGGGGTGCTGAGGAAGAGGATTTTTTGGAATGTATGCGGGATAGTTATCTAAATCAACATGTAGAGGAACCAACGAGAGAGCAGGCTATTTTTTAGACTGGGTTTTGAGTAATGAGGAAGGGGTAGTTAGCCGTCTTGTTGTACGTGCCCCCTTGGGCAAGAGTGACCATAATATGGTTGAGTTCTTCATTAGAATGGAGAGTGACATTGTTAATTCAGAAACAATGGTTCTGAACTTAAAGAAAGGTAACTTTGAGGGTATGAACGTGAATTGGCCAAGATTGACTGGCAATTAATTCTAAAAGGGTTGACGGTGGATATACAATGGAAGACATTTAAAGACTGCATGGATGAACTACAAAAATTGTTCATCCCAGTTTGGCAAAAGAATAAATCGGGGAAGGTAGTGCATCCTTGGATAACAAGGGAAATCAGGGATAGTATCAAAGCAAAGGATGATGCGTACAAAGTAGCCAGAAAAAGCAGGCATACCAGAGGACTGGGAGAAATTCAGAGACCAGCAGAGGAGGACAAAGGGCTTTAATTAGGAAGGAAAAATAGATTATGAAAGAAAACTGGCAGGGAAATAAAAACTGACTGCAAAAGTTTTTTATAGATATGTGAAAGAAAAGAGGTTAGTTAAAACAAATGTAGGTCCTTGCAGTCAGAAACAGGTGAGTTGATCATGGGGAACAAGGATATGGCGGACCAATTGAATAACTACTTTGGTTCCGTCTTCACTAAGAAGACATAAATAATCTGCCTGAAATAGCAGGGGACTGTGGTTCAAAGGAGGAATTGAGTGAAATCCAGGTCAGTCGGGAAGTGGTGTTGGGTAAATTGAATAGATTAAAGGCCGATAAATCCCCAGGGCCAGATAGGCTGCATCCCAGAGTACTTAAGGAAGTAGCTCAGGAAATAGTGAATGCATTAGTGATAATCTTTCAAAACTCTTTAGATTCTGGAGTAGTTCCTGAGGATTGGCGGGTAGCAAATGTAACCCCTCTTTTTAAGAAGGGAGGGAGAGAGAAAACGGGGAATTACAGACCAGTTAGTCTAACATCGGTAGTGGGGAAACTGCTAGAGTCAGTTATTAAAGATGGGATAGCAGCACATTTGGAAAGTGGTGAAATCATTGGACAAAGTCAGCATGGATTTACAAAAGGTAAATCATGTCTGACGAATCTTGTGGAATTTTTCGAGGATGTAAACTAGTAGCGTGGATAAGGGAGAACCAGTGGATGTGGTATATCTGGACTTCCAGAAGGCTTTCGACAAGGTCCCACATAAGAGATTAGTATACAAACTTAAAGCATACGTATTAGGGGTTCAGTATTGAATGTGGATAGAGAACTGGCTGGCAAACAGGAAGCAAAGAGTAGGAGTAAACGGGTCCTTTTCACAATGGCAGGCAGTAACTAGTGGGGGTACCGCAGGGCTCAGTGCTGGGACCCCAGCTATTTACAATATATATTAATGATCTGGATGAGGGAATTGAAGGCAATATCTCAAGTTTGCGGATGACACTAAGCTGGGGGGCAGTGTTCGCTGTGAGGAGGATGCTAGGAGACTGCAAGGTGACTTGGATAGGCTGGGTGAGTGGGCAAATGTTTGGCAGATGCAGTATAATGTGGATAAATGTGAGGTTATCCACTTTGGTGGCAAAAACAGGAAAGCAGACTATTATTTAAATGGTGGCCTAATTAGGAAAAGGGGAGATGCAGCGAGACCTGGGTGTCATGGTACACCAGTCATTGAAAGTAGGCATGCAGGTGCAGCAGGCAGTGAAAAAAAGCGAATGGTATGTTAGCTTTCATAGCAAAAGGATTTGAGTACAGGAGCAGGGAGGTTCTACTTCAGTTGTACAGGGTCTTGGTGAGACCACACCTGGAGTATTGCGTACAGTTTTGGTCTCCAAATCTGAGGAAGGACATTATTGCCATAGAGGGAGTGCAGAGAAGGTTTCACCAGACTGATTTCCTGGGATGTCAGGACTGTCTTATGAAGAAAGACTGGATAGACTCGGTTTTATACTCTCTGGAATTTAGGAGATTGAGAGGGGATCTTATAGAAACTTACAAAATTTCTTAAGGGGTTGGACAGGCTAGATGCAGGAAGATTGTTCCCGCTGTTGGGAAGTCTAGGACAAGGGGTCACAGCTTAAGGATAAGGGGGAAATCCTTTAAGACCGAGATGAGAAAGACTTTTTTCACACAGAGAGTGGTGAGTCTCTGGAACTCTCTGCCACAGAGGGTAGTTGAGGCCAGTTCATTGGCTATATTTAAGAGTGAGTTGGATGTGGCCCTTGTGGCTAAGGGGATCAGAGGGTATGGAGAGAAGGCAGGTACGGGATACTGAGTTGGATGATCAGCCATGATCATATTGAATGGCGGTGCAGGCTCGAAGGGCTGAATGGCCTACTCCTGCACCTAATTTCTATGTTTCTATGTTTCTAGAGAAATTAACATTTCATACCACTGGGCTGTAATCTGCCCAAGCGAAATATGAGATACTCATCCTGTAATTTGCGTTTAACCTCACTCTGACAATGGAGGAGACCTAGGACAGAAAGGTCTGTGTGGGAATGGGAAGGAGATTTAAGTGTTCAGAAACTGGAAGATCAGGTAGGTTCAGGCAGACTGAGCAAAGATGTTCAGCAAAATGATCGCCCAGTCTGCGTTTGGTCTCATCAATGTATAAGAGTCCACATCTTGAACAATGGATACATTAGAAGAGGTTGGAGGAGGTGCAAGTGAACCTCTGCCGAACCTGAAAGGACTGTTGCGGTTCCTGTACAGAGTTGAGGGAGGAGGTATAGGGACCGGTGTTGCATCTTCTGCGGTTGCAGGGGGACGTACTGGGGAGGGGGTGGTTTGGGTGGGAAAGGATGAGTTAACCAAGGAGTTGCAGAGGGAATGGTCTCTGCGGAAGATGGAAAGGGATGGAGATGGGAAAATGTTGCTAGTATTGGGATCCCGTTGGAGATGGCAGAAATTTTGGAGGATTATGTCGTATGTGGCAGCAGATCAGGTGAAAGGTAAGGACAAGGGGGACTCTATGTTGCGACTAGGGGGAGGGGCAGCAAGGGAGGAGCTGCAGGGTACCGAGGAGACACGATTGTGGGCCTCATCCATGATGGGAGAGGGGAATCCCCATTCCCTAAAGAATGAGGACATCTAGGATGTCCTGGTTTGGAACACCTCATCTTTGGCGCAGGTGCGGCGTAGGCGGAGGAATTAGGAGTAGGGGATAGCGTCTTTGCAGGAAGCAGGGTAGGTAGGAAGCAGAGGTGTTGTCTAGATAGTTGTGAGAGTCAGTGGGTTTGTAATAGACATCTATCGATAGTCTATTTCCTGTGATGGAGATTGTGAGATCAAGAAAGGGGAGGGAGGTGTCGGTGATGGTCAAGTAAATTTGATTGCAGGATGGAAATTGGTGGTGAAGTTGATGAAGTCCATGAGTTCAGCATGGGTGCAGGAGGTAGCCCCGATGCAGTCATCAATGTAATGGCGATAGAGTTCAGGGATAGGGCCTTGGAAGAGGGAGGATTTGAAGGAGAAGTTATTAAGAGTGAGAACCAGCGCTAGGTGGATTTGTGTCAGCAGAGGGCAATTGGATGGTTCTGCGGTCGAGGAAGAAATGGAGGGCTTTAAGTCCTTCCTGGTGGGAGATGGAGATGTAGAGTGACTGAACATCCATGGTAAAGATTAGCGGGTGGGGGCCCTGAAAGCAAAGTCATTAAAGTGACGAAGGGCATGTGAGGTATCATGGATATAGGTTGGTAGAGATTGGACCAGGGGGGATAGAATGCAGTCGAGGTACGTGGAAATCATTTTCTGCCAGGGCAGTTGTGTTTTTGGATTCTGGGGAGTTTAAAACCGGGCTGTGCGAGGCTGGGAATGATAAGGTGTTGGTGTATGGCTTGAAGATGCCAGAAACAAGATAATGAAAAGGTATAAGCTTTACTTGCTTGAAGTCATCAGATATTTCTTTGTTGAATGAAACAGGGAAATGAAACCTTTCAATCGGCAAGGCTTCATTTACCACCGACAGTGGTTTGGCTTTGCCACGAACCCTGGAAATATTTAACAGCTGGTTATAAACTGAGCATTAGAAATGTTTTAAGCTGTTCCACCAAAACTTACAATGTTTCCGTCAAGACAATGTCCTACCTTCGCTTGCGACCAGCTTCCTCCTGAAAGAAATAAAACGCAAATCTCAATTGATTCAGATGGACCGTCCTCAGCCCAACAGCGGGAATTTCACCAAATTTCTGTAACCCTCTGATAGTTCCCATTTCCCAACTCTTATCGCTGCTGTCATGCAGAGAGAAAGCGAATATTGCCGCAGAGATGTAGAACGATGGGGGAAAGAACAAGGAATTTTCATGAGAACGACGTCATATCTGAGAGGATGGAACTTAATGAAAAGATGATGAGAGGGAATTTAAGTTTATCGGTGGATTAAAATGGGTGGGGATGAAATAAAATCTCAAATTGGAGACCAATAATCACAGTTGAAATGTAACGTGGTCTTCAATAAATACCGAAAGGAATACATCATGAGAACATGGTCCTCACTATCATTGGAGGGACTGAAGCCGACAGCAGAGATAAATTTAAGTGCAAATGGAATAAACATATTAGGGTTGAATTTTGGGTATTGTACCGGGTGTGGAGGAGATTGGGAGGGATGATGAGTGGAGCATGAACTATGACTGAATTGCCCGGCCGAGTGGCCTGTCTATGAAGAATGGGATATCTTTGGTGAAAACAAGGTGGACAAAACAAACAGCAAATTCCCTTCAAAGTGACCACCCACTGCTGATAGGAACCGGATATAGATGATCAATCTGATGTGTGCACCAAAATCTAGATTTCAATGTTAAAATCCCCACAATGTGTTGCCATGGCTGATCGAGCCCAGGGCTGAACTCCTCCTCTTTGCCCTCATTCCATCGATTACAATTCCCCAAATTTTTAAAAATGTATCTCCTCTGGTTTAAAATACCAGTTCTAAACTTGTAAAACCTCTCAGAGTTCTAGGTAGGAGAATCCCATATATCCATGGCCCTCTGAGCATTCGTGGTCCTTGGGATCAGATATAGGATCACCTGTCATTGTTCTAAACTCCACATAATAAACACCTCTCTACATTCCAGCCAGACAGTCCTGAGATCCCCATGATTCAGCGGGAGGCCAATTAGTTTCTTCTGAAAAAACAACAGCTGGAAAGAAGGGAACATTTACTCAGTTCCGAAATTACTGGTAAATGCAGCATTTATTTCTGAAAACGTCACCCCCCGTTTTGTGACTGCACACTTTCACTTCGCCAATCCAGTGCAGGGTAGGACTTGAGGTTCATCAGATATTTTTTGAATGCCGTGTTGACCGAAACAGGGCAATTAAACTTTTCAATTGGCAAGGCATCATCTACCCACCGACAGTGGTTTGGCTTCATCAAAACCCTGGAAATATTTAACAGCTGGTTATAAATGACATTTGAAAAGTTTGAGCTGCTTCACCAAAACTTAACAATGTTTCCGTCAAGACAATGTCCCACCTTCGCTTGCGACAGCTTCCTCCTGAAAGAAATAAACACAAATCTCAATTTGATTGAGATGAACCGTCCTCATCCCGACAGCGGGTAATTTCACCAAATTTCTATTTCTACAAACCCTCTGATAATTCCCATTTTTCCCAACTCTTATCGCGCCGCTGTCATGCAGAGAGAAAGTGGATATTGCCGCAGCGTGTAGAACGATTGGGGTAAAGCACAAGGAATGTTCCATGAGAATGACGCTGTAACTGAGAGGATGGAACATAATGAAAAGGATGGGCAGGTCGTGGGATTTCAGAGAAGATGTCAGGAATGATGAAAGAATGTAATATTATCGGTGGATTTAAAATGGGTGGGATGAAATATATTTCTCAAATCAAAGGGGATAGACCAATAATCATAGTTGAAATGTAACGTTGTCTTCAATAAATACCGAAAGTATGCAGTCATGAGAACCATGACCTCACTGCATTGGAGGGACTTGAAGCCAACAGAGATACATTAAGTGCAAGCGGGAATAAACACATTAGGGCTCCTGAATTTGGAGGTATTGTTACCTGGTCTGGAGAGTAAAATGGGAGGGATGATGAGTGGAGCAGAAAAGCGTGACTGGATAAGATGGGCCAAATGACCCTGTCTATGATGTAGATTGGGATATCTATGGTGAAACAACATGGACAAAACAACACATAGCAAATTACCCCAAGGTGACCGCCCCACTGCTGATGGGACCAGATACTAGATGATTAAATCTGATGTGTGCGCCATGTTCTAGATTACAATGTTAATCCCTCCCCACAATGTGGTCATGGCTGATCTTGCCCAAGGACTGAATCCTCCTCTTTGCCAAATTCCCGTCGATTACAAATCCCCCCCGATTTTTTTAATATTTTATCCTCCTCTGGGTTAAAAAATGTCTAACATGTAAAACCTCTCAGAGTGTCTTGGTTGGAGACTTCCCAGAATTCACTGCCATCTGCCCATTGGTCTAGTCGTGGTCCTTGGGATCAGATATGGGATCACTGTCATTGTTTCTAAACTCCACATAATATAAAAAACACCTCTCACATTGCATTAGGTTCTGAACTAACAACAGCTGGAAACAGAGGGAACATTTACTCAGTTCCGAATTACTGTGAAATGCAGCATTTATTTCTGAAAGGAAGGGGCGGGGGGGGGGTGTGGGGGAGGGGTCACTGGGGGTCTTGGGGGGGGGGGGGGGGGGGGGGGGGGGGGGGGGACCATTTTGTGGCTGGGACTTTCACGATTCATTTCCAAACTGTAGTGTAAACCCCCTCACCTTCAGAAACACACCACACTGTCTTTTTGATACATCTGTTGCTGTAACTTTAAGGAGTTCCTCCTGAAGAATGGATTTTAATTCTCTTGAATCTTTCCAAGATTTGTCTCCATTGTATTTAGAATCTTCTTTCACATTCCTCCAATGATATCTGCCATGCGCACACTGCTCGTTCTCAGTGAGAATCTGGTGCAGTTCAACATACTGGATGTGGATCCTGGACTGAAGGTTGTGTGATTGTTCCTGTGAAATAAAAGGGGAAGAACAATATATAATGGCAACTGATTGCATTTCCTCACAACTTTAACGGTGACATTTGGTCTGTAACATGTTTTATTTGCATTGGCAATTCAATAGTTTGATAAGGTAGACAAAAATGCGGGTGAAAGCTCAGCGGTGTGAGGCAGCATCATTTAGAAAAGGAAATAGGCCCCGTTTCGTGTCAATACCCTCATTCAGATGCATTCAGACAGATGTCTAAAAAGCTTCCTGAAAATATCGTGATGGCAATGGCCAATCAATACATCTACCCCAATACATTCCCTTGCTGCCTCATTCTTTCACGTGCCCATTAATTCCCATTTTTCCGTCCATCACCCACTTCCCAGGGCAGGGATTATAACAGTCGCCGATTGACCATTGAACCAGCGTGTATTGGGGGAGTGGGAGGAATTCGACGCGGTCACAAGCAGAAGGGCATGAACCACACGGGCACCACCCGAGGTCAGGATCGAACCGCTCACCAGAACTAGGAAACAGCAGCACTACTTGTGTCACTGCTCTGCCCTATTATTTTACACGCATCACAGGGATCAAAAATTACACAAGATCAGGAAAATCGAAACTGAAAAGCCTCACCAGAACTCCAGGAAATCTTCTGTTTCTGTTGCTGTTCCATTCGCTGGATACCTGATTTCTTTTTTGTGAGAGACTGAATGGAAAGATTTTTCGCCTGATCCTGGGATTGTGTTTGGGAATCAGAGAATGAAAGTGTTAGACAATAAAGATGGAATTAAACAATGATGCGATCAACAATCGATTGCATTTACCTTGTAGGTTTCTGACAGCTTCTTTAAACCGGCATGAAGCTGTGAGGACTTGTGTTCCCGCCCAGCTGCACAAATCACACAGATCAGCTTCTTGTCCGTTTCACAAAACAGCTTCAGGTCTTCCTGATGTTCCTCGCACTGAAGTTTACTTTCCTTCTCTGTCGATTCAGGCTCAGTGTTCGAGCTTTCTCAGACAGTCTCGCCAAGGCCCGAACTTCAACCCTGAGGGTGCGGTCTGGTAAACTGCTCTCTACATTCCGGGCAGGAGTTTCTCCTCTCCCCAGTCCCAACTCTGTGGTGATGCAGGAGCGGCAGAAGTTGTGCCCACACTCCAGTGACACCGGATCGGGTGAAGAAATCCAGGCAGATGGGACAAACTACCTCTCGGTTATAAACTCTCGAACCTGTCTTTCGAAGCCATTTTAATCCTCCTCTTCCTGGTTCAAAAACGCATTCCCTTCGCTGCGCTGTCACTGCTCACGCGCTGCCCGTTCTCGGGGAATGAATTCGGCTGCAAGTGTTCAGTGTGAAGATGCAGAAAAGAAAAGAAACATGGAACTGCAGATGCTGCTTCACTACAAAAAAAGGCACAAAGCGCTGGATTAACTCAGCGGGACAAGTAGCATCTCTGGAGAACATGGACAGGTGATGTTTTTCGGGTCTGGGACCTTTCTTCAGACTGATTGTAGGGGCGGTGGGTGGGAGATGGAAGAACGATGGTCAGGAAGGGGCAGGATAAAGCCTGGCTGGTAATAGGTTGACACGTTGAGGGGGGTGAAGGGGGGAGTTGTCGGCAGTGACGGTTAGACAAAGTCCAGAGATGAAAGACAGAAAGTGTGTGACACAAAATGATCGAGACGTTGCGAATTGTGTCCTGATCTTCAAACACTCTTCATCCTCAGACGACGGCCAAAGGCTGTGCAGGTGCACTGAAGGCGCTGGTGAATTTCACCACCAATGTCTGCCTTCCTCTGGTCACCATCGTTACGACCATTTTAAAGGAAGGAGCAAATCCACCCGCGGAAACTATGAGAGGTTCTCCCGCTCTCTACACATGGCGCCCCCCGCCCAGGGGTCAGTCACACATAAAATTAAACTGTCCTGAATATAGACGAAAGCGGAGTCGCGGACTTGGGGCAATATAAGGCAATATAAAAGCTGGAAAAAAATAAAACAGCAGTAGATTCACGAAGATGGTGCCAGGATTTGAGGGCCAGAACGCTAATTGGGAAGAGGTTAGGGCAGGGAAGGATTTTATTAATTGGAGCGCCGGAGGCTGAAGGAGCATGGGATCAAGAGGTGAATGGATAGGTGAATGCACAGTCTTTTACCCGGAGTAGTGGAGTCGAACTCGAGGACAGGTTTGTGGTGAGAGGTGCAAGATTTAATGGAACCTGAGGAAACAATATTTTTCACACAGGAGGTCGTGGGGGAAAATGAACAAGCTGCCAGAGGAGGTAAGTGAGGCTGGACAACAACACTGTCGACGGCTTTAGGACCCGGGGGAGCCCGGAGCTGTGGAACAATCAATGAAAGGGGCGGGGCACGGCTGAGGGGAGGCGTGAGCTCAGCCCCGTCAATTCACTGCCCTGACCAGAAAGCCGATGTCATTTGAAATCAGCTTCGGGTAAATTTCTTCCCTGAAAAACTAAATACATCCGTGTTTCCTATCGTGAATTGTTCATTATATTAGGCTGCACAATAACATTACTTCTGCAGCAAACACTGTAATGAAGAAGGATCCGAACCGTCACCCATTCCTTCTCTCCAGAGATGCTGCCTGTCCCGCTGAGTTACTCCAGCATTTTGTGTCTGTCTTCGGTTTAAACCAGCACCTGCAGTTCCTTTCTACACACTATATTCTATTTAATAGTCTCATGGTCAAACTTGAATTCAAACTCAATGATTCAATTACACTCTATTGTCACATGTACCTAGGCACGGTGAAAATGCTTTGTTTTTGCATGGAATCCGGTAAAATACAGACCTCACCTGGCGGTACAGAGAGAGTGGCCACGTTTTCTGGCGCCGACTATGTTGCGAGAAGTTCATGGAACAGTCTACATTTCCCCGCAGCGGCGAACCAGGCCCCGCCGCACCAGGCAGCAGGCGCCCCCGCGCCGGGTCCCCCTTCGTCTCGGCTGCCCCCGCCGGGTTGCTCTCGGCTTGGAATGATTCAGGGCTATTTTCCCAACGTGGAAAAGTCAATGACGGACGACATAGATTTTAACACAGTAGGGGGATCTTTCAAGGAGATGTGTGGGGCATGTTTTTTATTACATAGGGTGGTGGGTGCCTGGAACGCGCTGCTGGAGTGGTGGTCGAGGCACATACGGCGGAGGCATTGCAGTCTGATGTGGGCTGAAGGAACTGTTCTGGTTCTATGTGGCCCACAACAAAACCGACAGGTTCATTAGAGCTCCCATTCTTAGAACCATTAGGTTTCTTGAAACCACCTGCACTACCGCGTTTGGGCACCATATCCCTCTAACCTGTCCTATCCAAGTACCTGTCTAAATGCTTGTAAAAACGTTGCGATAGTACCTGGCTCAACTACCTCCTCCAAGCAGCTCATTCCATACACCCACCCCCATTGTGTGAACATGTTACCCCTCTGAGGTTCCTATTAAACCTTGGCACCCTCACCTTAAACCTATGTCCTCTGGTACTTGATTCCCCTCCTCTGGGCAAGAGGCTATGTGTGCGGCTACCCGATCTGTTCCTTTCATGATTATTTTTACATCTCTTCTAAGATCACCCTCATCATTCTAATCTCCCATTTTAACTGGAAAACTTAAAAAAAAAACGCAGATGGTGAAAATCCCATATTAGGACATTAGATCCAAGTAATACTCCATGTGGCCGTCATCGGTTAGCGTTTGCAGAGAGAGAAGTTGCAGAGAAAGTTAATCATAATTTATTAGCCAAGTATGATACGAGGTGACATCAAACAAAACAACCACACACAACTGCATAAAAATTTGCATCAACATCCACCACAGGGCTCCTCCACATTCCCCACTGTGACGGAAGGCCATAAAGTCTTATCTTCTTTCCCCCTTTTCTCCCGCAGCCGGCGATCGAGCTCCCAGGTCGGGGCGATCCAAGCTCCCGCATCGGGACGGTGGAATCTCCGCGGCTTGGAGTTCCCGAAGTCGGTCCCTAACCAGGGACCGCGAGCTCCATGATGTTAAAGTCCACAGCTCCCTCAGGTTGGAGCACCAAAGGCCGACCCCTGGCAAAGGGATCGCCCGCTCCGAGATGTTAAAGTCCACAGAACCCGCGTTGGAATCCGAGTCCCAGCCGCCAACTCCGCGATGTTAAGGCCGCAGTGCGGTCGGAGATACCACACGGAAAAAGCCACATCTCCGCCGAGGAAAGAGATAATAAAAACACAGGCAGCATCTCTGGAGAGAAGGAATTGGTGACGTTTCGGGTCGAGACCCTTGTTGAAAGGTTTAGAATCGCCCCGTGTGTAGGAAGGACATGTTGATGCTGGTTTAAATCGAAGATAGAGTCTGAAGAAGGGTCTCGACCCGAAACGTCACCCATTCATTCTCTCCAGAGATGCTGCCTGTCCCGCTGAGTTACTCCAGCCTTTTGTGTCTATCTTCAGTAATCAGTCGATGACAAGCTTTGAGTTTAAGGGCTGAAGATGTTAAAGGGGATGATTGAGGTATAAGTGAGGAGAGAATCAGGCTGGCAGATGGCATAATAGATCCTGATTACACGATAATCAGAAAACAAGATAAGGTCTGAACGAGAGCTAGTTTAAAAGCATTACATTCTCCAAGTAAGCTTTAGTAAGTTTTAGAGATATAGGTTTCAAAGGTATCAAAGGACTTTTATTGTCACATGTACCAATTAAGGTACAGTGATATGCGAATCTATACAGCCATACGAAAAAAGGCAACAAGCCACATAATTAAACAAAAGTGAACATAAACATCTACCCCAGTGGATTCCCAATATTCCTCACTGTGATGGAAGGACGAAAGTCCAAGCTTCTTCCTTTTTATTATCATCCTCTAAATAGCACGGAAACAGGCCCTTCGGCCCACAGAATCCGCACCGACCACCGATCCCCGCACACCAACACTATCCCACACACAGAAGGGACAATTTACAATGTTACCGGTACAATGTACACAGGTTCAGGTGGCGCTGCGAGTCGCTGCGTTGCCTGCAGCGGGTTCGTTGTTTCAACTTTTTTTGTTTTTTTTAGTTTGTCCAAATGTGTGTTTTAATGTTTCTCTGTATGTCTTGTGTGGTGGGGGGAGGGGGGGGGGGGCAAACAGTTTCCAGGCACATACCTCCATGGAGAGTAGGTGCCTCCACGAATGCAGTATAATATAGATAAATGTGAGGTTATCCACTTTGGCGGCAAAAACAAGGGGGCAGATTATTATCTCAATGGGGTTAAGTTAGGTAAGGGGGAGGTACAGCCCCTTGTACACCTTGTACACCTGTCACTGAAAGTTGGCGTGCAGGTACAGCAGGCAGTGAAGAAAGCTAATGGAATATTGGTCTTCATAACAAGAGGATTTCAGTATAGGAGTAGCGAGGTTCTCCTGCAGTTGTATAGGGCTCTGGTAAGACCACATCTGGAGTATTGTGTACAGTTTTGGTCTCCTAATTTGAGGAAGGACATCCTTGTGATTGAGGCAGTGCAGCGTAGGTTCACGAGATTGATCCCTGGGATGGTGGGACTGTCATATGAGGAAAGATTGAAAAGACTAGGCTTGTATTCACTGGAGTTTTAGAAGGATGAGGGGGAATTTTTATATGAAACATATAAAATTATAAAAGGACTGGACAAGCTAGATGCAGGAAAAATGTTCCCAATGTTGGGAACCAGGGGCCACAGTCTTAGAATAAAGGGGAGGTCATTTAAGACTGAGGTGAGAAAACACTTTTTTACCCAGAGAGTTGTGAATTTATGGAATTCCCTGCCACAGAGGGCAGTGGAGGCCAAATCACTGGATGGATTTAAGAGAGAGTTGGATAGAGCTCTAGGGGCTAGTGGAGCCAAGGGATATGGGGAGAAGGCAGGCACGGGTTATTGATAGGGGAGGATCAGCCATGATCACAATGGATGGCGGTGCTGGCTCGAAGGGCTGAATGGCCTCCTCCTGCCCCTATTGTCTGTGTTTCTGTGAGAGGCGACTTTCTTCCTTGTCGTCCCAGCGCTGCCTCCTCGCGGCCTTACAGCTGCTTTGTTGCGGCCTTTCCCGGAGTCGGGCCCAGAGCTGCAGCGGTGGCGCGGCGGGGACTTCACTGCCAACTTTGAGTCCGGTTTTATCGCATTTGTTCCCATTTTTAAGTTAAAAAAGTGTGAAAAATCGCAACAGTGCGATCTTGAAATGAGGGACAAAATACGGCCCAATCAGCCGCTGTCTCTAAGGGGATTGCGTCCAATCCCGACCAGCTTCCTTTAAAATTCCCGCCCAATCAGCCGCTGTCTCCAAGGGCATTTGTGTCCAATCACAATAATGCGCTGGTCACTCGGCTGGCCAATAGACACTGTCTCAGAGGGGCGTTGCGGCCAATCAATTTATGCGCTGGTCATACGGCGGCCTCGACACTGTCTCCGAGGGGGCGTTGCGGCCCAATCATCGACCTGCTTCAGAGAGTGGGAGAGGGTGAGAGAGAGAAGGGGGGGGGGGGGGGGGGAGAGGGAGGGGTGAGGGAGAGAAAGAGAGAGAGAGAGAGAGAGAGAGAAAGAAAGAACGAGATATAGAGAGATTCTAGCTTCTTAACGTTTCAGGCCATGGGGAAAACCTTGCTGCCAATGACTTTCAATGATAAACTTCTGGACAAATGCAAGAGAAAAGCAGCTGTGACATATTAATACACAATAAACGGTATACAATACACAATAAAACAAGTTTTGCATTCTTGTATTCTTATATGGATGAGCCACACCCATGTAATGGGCCTTTGGCGCTCGCACTCCGTCAACCATTCAGAGTAAGATTTTTTCATTTTCAAATGTTGGCAGGTGTGGGACTTTAACATCGCGGGCCCGGAGCTTCAGCGGCAGCGCAGCGGGGAATGTAACATCGCAGACCCCTTTGCCGGGGGTCACTGGAGAGAAGCGCTCCGACTGCAGCCTGCAACATCTGGAAGCCGCGGTCTGTGGAGCTTCTGGCGGCAGGCATGGAGCGGACTTTCCGACTGCCGGCCTGTGGCCTACAACATCTGGCAGCTGCGGTCTCCGGTAAGGAGGTGACCGATTTGGGAGCTCCGGTCAGCGGGGTGCGCTCAACCTGTCCCGACGTTGGCGTTCCGACCATCCCGACCAGCAGCGACTACGGAGGGTCACGGCCCCGACCGTGGGTGAACAAGGGAGGAGGAGGAGGACCGTCTGAACTGTATTGCCTTCCACCACAGGAAGAATGCTGCGTTGAATTATGTTTTGTATGGTGTATTGTGTATTGTATGTTGTGTATTGTGTCCTTTTTTTAATTGTAACGTTGCATGGTAAATTACATTTCACGGGCACCTTCTGGTGCACGTGGACAAATAATATGAGCTTTGAACTTTAATGGCAGTATAGAATTGGACCATCATTGCCTGTGGCAGATTGTGCTTCCTCAGCTGCCGCAGGAAGCACATCCTCTGTTGGGCCTTTTGGATGTGGAGTCGATGGTGGCCCCTCATTTAATGTCCCTGGAGATGATGGTTCCAAGGAACTTAAAAGACTCCACAGATGTGACTTTAGGGTTTCGGCCTGTAACATTGCCTATTTCCTTTACTCCATAAACGCTGCACTCACCCGTTTTTTTCTCCAGCATTTTTGTCTCCCACAGATGTGACTGTTGTGTTGTTGATGGTGAGTGGGGTGAGGGGAGGGGGAGCTCTCTAAAAGTCTACAATCAATTCCACTGTCTTAAGAGCATTGAGTTCCAGGCTGTAGCGATGGCACCAGGACGCTACTTATTGTCTGTAGGCAGATTCCTACCCATCCTGGATCAGTCCAATTGGGGTTGTGTCATCCGCAAACGCTTGACAGAGGAATCTGTGGAGGTGCAGTCATTGGGAAATAGAGGGGAGAGGAGAGGGTAGAGTACACAACCTTGCGGTGCTCCTATCGTGAGGGTCTGCGGGTCTGAGATGTGCTTTCCCAGCCTCACATGCTGCTTCCTGTCTGCCAGGAAGTTGGTGATCCACTTCAGAGTTCAGGCACAGTCAACTTGGAGAGTTTGGAGTGTAGTAGCTCTGGCACAATGGTGTTGAATGCAGAGCTAAAATCCACAAAAAAATCCTTCCATGGATCCCCTATCCGTCTAGTGTCCAACGCCTGCAGTCCCTGGTGGCTTGGTTTTCCTCGGTGGAGGGTGAAGGAAGCCTCTATGTTGGACTGAGAAGATCCAACATGACTCTCAGTCCCTCTGCACCTGGCTGCACAGCCGGTCTGTCTGTGGAGCGACACCACCACCTGCTGTCACGGCCGATACTGCAGGGGACAGGATGCTGACTGCAGGAGGCATGTCCCCCCCATCACCAAACTGTCCCCCTCCACTATCAGGGGCGGCACGGTGGCGCAGTGGTAGAGCTGCTTCTTCACAGCGCCAGAGACCCAGGTTAGATCCTGACCACGGGTGCTGTCAGTGCGGAATTTGTACATTCTCCCACGCGACCTGTGTGGGGTTTTCTCCGTGATCTGTTTCCTCCCACGCTCCAAAGACGTGCAGGTGTGTGGACTAATTGGCTTGGCGTTTGTGTAAACCATCCCTCGTGTGTGTAGGATAGTGTGGGGATCACTGGTCAGCCATGATAGAATGGCGGAGTAGACTCATGGTCCAAATGGCCTAATTCTGCTCCGATAACTTATTAAGGGTCACGACCTGAAACAACCTATCCACATTTTCCAGAGATGCTGCCTGACTCGTTGTGTTACTCCAGCACTCTGTAATATTTTTGTGAACCAGCATCTGCAGTTCTACCTTTTGCTATCAAATGGAATCAGCAGAGGTTCATCCTGGGCGAGATGGGTCGAAGGGCCTGTCCCTCTTTCCCCCATCTCTGGAGAAACACAGAGTGCTGGAGTAACTCAGCGGGTCAGGCAGCATCTCTGGAGAACGTGGAGAGGTGATGTTGCGGGTCGAGACCCTTCATCCTCTTGTTCAACCAGCATCCGCAGTTCCTTCTGGCAACTGAACCATCCCCAACCACATCCAAGAGAGCAGTGCTGAACTACCATCTCCCTCTTAGATAACCCTTGGATTATCCTTGATCAGACTGTGCTGGCTTTAACCTTGCACTGAACCAAGATTCCCTTATCATGTATCAGTGCACTGTGAATGACTTGATTGTAATCATGTATAGTCTTTCTGCTGACTGGGACAGCACGTAACAAAACGTTTTTCACTGAACCTCGGTACACGTGACAAACTAAAACTAATGAAGAGTCTCGACCCGAAACGTCACCTATTCCTTTTCTCCAGAGATGTTGCCTGACCCCCTGAGTTACTCCAGCATTTTGTGTCTTTGGACTCACAGAGTGATACCGTGTGGAAACAGGCCCATCAGCCCAACTTGCCCACACCGGCCAATATGTCCCAGCTACACTAGTCCCACCTGCCCGCGTTTGGCCCATATCCCTCCAAACTTGTCCAATCCAGGTACCCATCTAATTGTTTCCTAAAGAATGGTATTGTCCCCAACCTCAACTACCTCCTTTGGCAGTAGTTCCACACACCCACCACCCTTTGTGTGAAAAAGTTATGCCTCAGATTCCTATTAAGTCTTTTCCCCTTCACCTCAAAACTCTGCCCTCTGGTCCTCGATTCCCCTATTCTGGGCAAGAGACACTGTGCATCTACCCAATCCATTCCTCTCATGATTTTATACACCTCTAAAAGATCTCCCCTCATCCTCCTGCACTCCAAGGAATAGAGACCCAGCCGACTCAGCTCTCCCTATAGCTCACATCCTCTAAACCCTGGCAACATCCTTGAAAAGAATTATCTGTACCCTTTCCAGCTTGACAAACATCTTCCCTATTACATGGTTTCCCCGTGTGACCCCAGTCTGTGTTTGTCTCCCACAGACCCCGGTGCTGCCTCCCACCATCACCGACCAGGTGCGGCTCTGGGAACTCGAACGTGACCGGCTACAGGTCACCGAATGCAAGTTCACCCGACCGTCAGCCGTGTGGTGGCTGCACCGGGGAGAGGTTGGGGGGGACGGGAGAGGGAGAGGACCAGGGAGAGTCAAAAATGAGGAACAGGGGGGACGGAGTGTGGGGGGCGGAGAGAGGGATGGGTGGAGAGGGAGGGGGATGGGGAGAGGGTGGGATGGAAGGGGGGGGGGGGTGCAGGGTGAGGAGGTCATGTAGAGGGATGGGGGAGCAGAGAGGGGGGACGGGAGGGGGGATCAGGAGGGAGAAGGGTAGGGGGAACGGGGAGAGGGGTGGATGGGGAGAGGGAGACAGATGGTGAGAGGGAGTGGGGAGGAGATGGGGACGGGGAGAGAAGGGATGGGCAGAAAGCAGCCTCGAGATCTCATGGTCGAGTTTAGGGTGATCTCCCCCTTCTCCCTCCTTACTTCCCCCCACCCACTTTGCTCCCCCCCCTCCCCTCCACAGGTGTGCTGTACAACCAGTTCCTGTCACAGGTGGACTTTGAGTTGCTGCGTGACTATGCGCGGGACCTGGGGATGCTGGTGTGGGAGAATCCCCCCAAGCGGCTGATGGTGGTCACCCCCACCGGCCACCCCGACGTCAAACGCTTCTGGAAACGGCAGAAACACAACTGACCACCCGGGGAATCTCCCCCCATTCCCGCCCTCTACCCTCTCCCCTCTCCCCCATTCCTGCCCCACCCCCCACAAGCCCAGACTGGAGTAACCCTCCCAGCCCATCGAGTCCACGTCTTTCGAGTGTGGGAGAAACCCACGCGGGTCACGGGGAGATCGTACATCCGGTAGTTGGGATCGAACCCGGGTCTCCGGCGCTGCATTCGCTGTGAGGCAGCAACTCTACCGCTGCGCCACCGTGACCGATTTGTGGAATTCTCTGCCTCAGACGGCAGTGGAGGCCGATTCACTGGATGCGTTCAAAAGAGAGTTAGATGGAGCTCTTAGTGCTGGTGGAATCAAGGGATATGGGGAGAAGGCAGGAACGGGGAACTGATTGGGGATGATCAGCCATGATCACATTGAATGGCGGTCCTGGCTCGAAGGGCCGAATGGCCCCCTCCTGCACCTATTGTCTATTTATCGATGTATCCCATCTCGTCCCCCTCCCCTAAACCTCTCCTCTTCTCCCTCCCCTCCTTTCTCACCTCTCTTCCCCCCAGCCCTCCTCCCCTCTCCGCTTCCCCACCCTCCTCCCTTCCCACCCCTCAGCCATTCACCCCCCTTCCCTTCCCCATCGCCTCCGTCCCCTTTCCCTTCTCCTCCCCCCTCACCCCCCCTCCTCTGTTTCCCTTCACTTCCCCCCAAACCCCCCCGCCCCGACACGTGACACCCAGACCCCATTCACCCGCCCCCCGACACGTGACACCAGACCCCTATTCACCCCCCCCCCGACACGTGACACCAGACCCCCATTCACCCCCCACACGTGACACCAGACCTCCATTCACCCGCCCCCCCGACACGTGACACCCCCCATTCACCCGCCCCCCGACACGTGACACCAGACCCCCATTCATCCGCCCCCGACACGTGACACCAGACCCCCATTCACCTGCCCCCCCTGACACGTGACACCAGACCCCCATTCACCCGCCCCCCCACACGACACCAGACCCCCATTCACCCGCCCCGACACGTGATACCAGACCTTCCATTCACCCGCCCCCCGACACGTGACACCAGACCCCCATTCACCCCCCCCCCCACTCCCCCCCCACCAAGAGCCTCATCCCCAACTCTTTGAAGCTTGTCATGGGGGTGACATAAGTGCAGAAGTGAAGTTCCAGGAAGTTATCCACAGGGCCATTCAACAACACAGTTGTGTTTTATTTCTAAATCATTCTGTTCAGTGAAAAGGGATGTCATGACGATGAGTCCCTTGTGACTGTGTGAGTTAATAAACACAAGAACAATGAATGTAACCTCTTAATAATGTGTAGATATCATTATTACTCCACATCTGCGGCCAGGATGTGACATTGGACGAGGATATTTCGGATAATTCAGACATTTGGACATCTTGGATTCTGAATCCGTGGCTTCGAGCTGGTAAAAGATTTTTCTTTTAAAATGGCGGTCGCTGGAGCTGACATCTTAGCACTGCGTGGAGTTGCACACTTCGATCCGACGGGTGATGCGAGTACCGTCAGCGTGAGGTGGAATGCTTGGCTGGAGGAATTCGAAGCTTACACCGACAGTAGAGGGCTCTTTCTTGAGAAGTACGCCGGGGCAGAAAGCGCAGCGGAGAGCGTTGCTTCTTTTCACCGCGGGGCCAGCAGTTAGAGAAATGTTTAAAACACTCCCTGACACTGGAATGAAGGAGGACTATAAGAAAGCCGTTGACGCTTTAAACAGTCATTATGTGGTGGTGCCGAATGCTACATTTCAACGCCATTTATTCCATAAAACAATGCAGGAAGAGGGCGAGACGGTTGCTCAATTTGTGACGAGACTCAGACAGGTGTCTGTAGGATGCAAATATGTGGCTGCTGATGTGGAAAACCAGATATTGCATCAGGTTGTCCAGCATTGCAGGTCAGACAAGCTCAAGAGAAGGCTGCTAGAAAAAGGGGGTGAGTTAAACCTTAATGATGCTTTGTCGATTGCAGCAGCACTGGAAGCTGTTGAGGGACAATTTCACAGCATGAAATTGAAAGATTCCAAGACTGGGCAAGTTAACCATCTGTCCTACAGTAACCAAGAAGTAAGCCCTGAACATGAGATTGAGTGTTACAGGTGTGGCAACAAGGTCTCATAGGGAAAGATGCATGTTGTTCTCTTATAGAAACTTACAAAATTCTTAAGGGGTTGGACAGGCTAGATGCAGGAAGATTGTTCCCGATGTTGGGGAAGTCCAGTTCAAGGGGTCACAGTTTAAGGATCGGGGAAATCTTTTAGGATCCGAGATGAGAAAAAACATTTTTCACACAGAGAGTGGTGAATCTCTGGAATTCTCTGCCACAGGAAGGTAGTTGAGGCCAGTTTCATTGGCTATATTTAAGAGGGGAGTTAGTTGTGGCCCTTGTGGCTAAAGGGATCAGGGGGTATGGGGAGAAGGCAGGTACAGGATACTGAGTTGGATGATCAGCCATGATCATATTGAATGGCGGTGCAGGCTCGAAGGGCCGAATTGCCTACTCCTGCACCTATTTTCTATGTTTCTATGTTGTCCAGCAAAAGGTAATACATGTAGGAAATGTGGACATAAAGATCATTTTGCAAAGAAATGTAAAAGTAAGACCAAAGACAAAGACGTCATTACAACAAGAATGGGAAGTCCAGTGAAAAAGAAAGACAGAGTCAGGGCTCTCACTTAACTTTTTACCCTGTTGCCAGCCCAACCTAGGCAGCTTTTTAGGTTGCCAAATGACAGTTTAGGTGGTTGTTTAAGATGGTTTTGCATGACGCGTGCGATAATGTGCTCGGTACGAAGTGCGTAGTTACCAGTCAGAATTATGCTCAATGAAGCATTTATTATTTCTGCTTCAAATAAAGTCACAAACTAAACATATTCACCAATCAAGGCATGATATATACCACAATGACATGCAGCAAAATTATAATACAGTATCTCAACTCTTTTTACACATTGCAATTTCTATTAGTTCTTTCCACTTCCAAACAAAAATGTGGTTGGATTATTCAGTGTATGATCTACCTGTGTCAATAAATCCTGGACCATGGTAACATATATGCTTAACCATGCACACTACAGATTGATGCAAGCATGTTTTCTGTGAAGGACCGAAAATTACCATGACATGGCCATAGCATGGGTCGTTATTGCTATTGGTACAGAAACACTCTCACTTTCCACATAATTTATCCATAACAAAAAATATACAGGTTACAAGGACATTTCTAAAGGCATTTTATGATAATAGCGTATTAAAACCGACTATACCATCTGACAGGTTAAAAATTACACAAACTGACTGACAAGAGATGGCCAAAGGACATAACTGCAGCAAATGTTCTTTTGGTAATATGTTTAAAGGTGTCAAAACGCCACATTAGCGGACATTCAGATTAGATGTACGTGTTGTGAACACAATGAGATATCCAGTTGTACGTACCAGATAAAAAATTTAAAAAAATTGATAATAAACGCTGTTTCCATCATTCCCACTTCAGAATTAACGTTAAAATTTCAACTGAAATATCTCCTGACCAAATTTGTGATGTATATGACCGACTGTAGGAGTAAAACCTGGATAAATCCAACATATAGTTGTGAATGTTGCTTATTAAATAACTACAGTACTGATACTCCATATTAAGAGCATTGATTTGGCCATTAAAATTTAATTCTGTAATAACGTGTCAAACGGTAGCAGTGACAATCGAACACTGCGGTTTTAATGTTTCACGTGTTCACAATTTAATGAATCCATCTTTATGGACTAAACAAATAATAACATTGGGAATTAAAACACATTTGATTGCATTCCGTTATCAAACATAGTCAATGTTCGCTCTGAAGACATTTCCAGCACAATAGGGTCAGGAGGTGGGGGGGGGGGGGGGTGTGAATCAGTGGGGTGGATAGATGGCGCGGGGGGGGGGGGTGTTGTGGGGGGGTTTGAGAAGACAATCGGTGCAATGGAATGGATTGAGGCAGGTGAATTAGTACGTGTTGGTTGGAGTATGTAAAAGAGTGAGAGGGGAGAGCACGGGGGATGTCAGTGGTGTTGAATGGGGGATCAGAAAGGGATGGATGGGGGAGGGATCAGTACAGTACATAGATGAATGGGGTAGGACAAAAATGCTGGAGAAAAACTCAGTGGGTGAGGCATCATCTATGGAGCGTAGGAAATAGGCAACATCTTAGAGGGACGAGAACCTTCTTCAGACTGTTCCCCCCATTCTTCTTGAATGGGGGGGGGGATCAGTACAGGATGGATGTGGGGGGGGGGTCAGCGCAGGATGAAGGGGGGGAGATCAGTACAGGTATAAATGGGGGGGGGGGGCGGGATGGGGGGGGGGGGTCAGTACAAGTGTGGAGGAGGGTCTGTGCAGGATGAATGGGGGATGGTTCACTACAGGATGAATGAGGGGATCAGTACAGGATGTGGGGGGAATGGAGGGCATTAGTACAGATGAATGGGGGGACGGGGTACAGGATGAATTGGGGGTATCAGTAAAAGATGAATGGGGATTCAGGTAAAAGCTGAATGGGGGGAGGGATCAGTCAGTAAAAGATGAATGGAGGGAAAAAGAATGGGGATCAGTACAAAGATGAATGGAGGGATCAGTTTCAGTACAGGATGAAAGTCAGTATCATTATTAGTTCATATCTGAGGCCAGGATGTGACAGGTGGTACCAGCAGACTCACAATTCTGTTCATTTTAGGTGACCCCCCTACACAATACTCCTGACATTGGTACCTAGTTCGGTCTAACCTAATGTCTCTGGGCTGAAGGTTCTATATGTGCTTGGTGCTTCTAATACTGCAATTGGAATAATAAACCTAAAACCTACTTTGCACTGTATAGCTTGGTTTCTTTTAAACTCTTTTTGTGTATCTCCCTGCCTGCATTTCAGTTGCCATCGTGGCTGCACTTCAAAGAGATTTTAGACCAGTAAAGCACTTTGGAGTCTCCTAAAACTTGAGATGTGAGGCCATTGAGTAAATGTAAGCGGGTTGTTGCTGTACGAACTCGATCTTGGAGTGAATATTCTATTTCCGCGCGATGTTCAAACTGGGGTAGTGGATATACGAAGTAGCCGATGGCGTCCGCGGACTTGGAATGGACTTTAGCCACTCGCGCGTTTTCTCTGATGAAACGGAGATAGAGACGGCGAGAAAGAGAAGGGAAGAGTCGGGGCTCGAGCAGAGGAAAGAGGGAGCTGGTTGGAAAACTGGCAGCAGTGAGGGAGATGAAGCGTTAAAAGCGGTGAACGAGAGCAGGAAGCAGCACCGATACAGCGACATGATCCGTACTGAGAGAGAGGTGAGGGACGGGTCTGGTGGCGACTGAAACAAGGAATGATCTACATATTCTAGAGAGACAGACAGAGCTGAGCACAACGGGCTCCCACCTGGAACCGGGAATTCGGTTTGACCCATTCTTCATTACAAAGATCAGTTCAGAAAACAATCTGTTTGTGTGGAGAGCAAATGCTGCAAACACACTCTCTGAATCCACTGAATCTGCAGACTTTGGGACCCCCCCACGGGGGGGGAGGCCCGGAGCTCAGGACCCGCCGCCCGCGGCTGATGCTGAACCCGCGGGAAGGGAGATTTTTCAATCTTTATATTTTTCCACAAAAAGTAATTTCTGTCCGTTGGCCGGACTGTGGGTTAACGCGTTAAACTATGAACGGTATCATCAGGTAGCTCTTGTTTCAGTGCTGTTATTTCACTTTCCCCTTTACATTCCCCCTTGGTTTATTGTTCCGCGTTCACTGGAGGTATGGATTTCACGACACGGGGAATGTGGGGATTAAATGGGAGCCGTGTCAGCGCCGAACCTGTTGTACCTACCGGGTTTCTGCCCCCACTCAGCACCTGAGCCCCCGCTCCTGACGCTCGGGTCCCGGGACCCGACCCTTTGTACACCACCCGGAGAGTGGAAAACGGAGCAGATTTTCAGCCAGTTTCCAACCCAGCATTCCCGTTTACCCGAAGTCCTCAAAGTAATGGATGTAAGAAGTTTTTCCGTGAATTTATTCCAGAGTGTAGGAGTGGAGATGGGACTTGGTGTCGCGTCGTAAAATGAAACTTGTCCCGTGACTCGTAACTGAAGGATAAAAGTCTACCCACCTCCCGGGGATGGGCGGGCTGGGGGAGGGGGAAGGAGGGGATGGTGTGCGCGAGTGCATGTGTCAAACCCGTCCACCGCCACCAACTGATGCTCAAGGACTCCAGTCGCGGGGTCACTGTGACCCAGTCTCATTCCTCTCCACGGACTCTGCGGCGGACTCCCAGACTCGAGTACTACTCCCCGCCACCTCCACTCCCTGTAATGTCACTCCCCGATGTGAATCCCTTACGATCCCAGCACACACGGACTGACTGTAAACCTCTTCCCGGTGTCAGGGAGACGCCCTCCGGGATCTGGGCTCCTTCTCACCACTTTTCCAGAGTCCCCAGACACCTCGAGCTGCGGATGCGCTGTTTCCACATCCATGGGTGACGGAGGGACGGGGGGGTGCTCGAAGCTGAGAATCAGAGACGTCCCCGGGGGTCGGGGGGAGGAGGGAGGGGGGGCCTCGAGGGGCAGCACTGGCCCCGGGACCGGGGGAAGAAGCGCTCGACCTCAGTGCCGGGCGGGCGACAAACTGAAACTTGCCCCGGGTTTCACCAACACCACTTATTATGTTGGACAAAAGACATCTTTCCCGGAATTTTTATCCCACGGATGAAGAGGGGGAATTTCCTGAGGTGGGTGAGGGTGGATGGATGAGGATGAGTGCGGAGAGTGAGGAGGATTGCGAAATTGAAGGGGGGGGATTGGAGGAATGAGAAGTGGGCTATTCAGATATGGATGCAGGATCAGAGCAAGAAGATATTGAGGTGAGGGGTAATTTGAGGTTGTTAAAGAGAACGTAGTGAGGTGTGGGGTGGAGGTCACATGGATCTATAGTGAATGGGGGGGAGACGTGAGGGGCCAGATGAACCAGGTGGGATGCTATTATGTGAAGGTGAGGTGATGCACGCTTTGCTGAGACAAACCAGGGGCCAGGACTATATACAACAGTAATAGAAGGGAACTTAGATAGAACTGAAGATCTAGGGGCCTGCAGGTACACAGTGCCATGGAAGAAGTGCAACAGTGACAGGAGGGTGGTGAAGAATGTGTTTGTCATCCATGCTTGTTTCATAGTGTAGGTTATTAAATACAGCGTTTGATACAATAAGGTTATTAATAAACTGGAATAATCTCCAAAAAAGATGTAATCGGGCCCGGGGGGTCGGATTATCCGGAGAGGTTAAATAGGTGGGGATATTTTTATTGGGAGCCTGTCAGGGTTACATTATATACAGGAGGAACTTGCCGGATTTAGACCGAAGATAGCTTTAGATAACTGAGAATGCTTGGGGTGCAGGTACACAGTGCCATTGAAGATGGAAGCGTGATAGGCAGAGTGGTGAAGAACGTGTTTGTCACTCATGCTTGTACAGGCCAGAATATTAAATGCAGGGTTTGACACAATGAGGGTGTTAGTAAACTGGAGATGGTGCCCAAGGAGATTTCAAGGTTTCTATCGGGTCTGGAAGGTTTGTTTATTAGTAGAACTTGCACAGGTGGGGACATTTGTCTTTGGAGCCTATCAGTGTGACATTATAGACATGTATAAGTGCACACTTATTCTTAAGGTGAAAAGATACGGTATTTTTTGCAAATCTAATACCTGAGGACATCCATTTCACGGTGGACACCGGAAACACAAATAAGGGCATTTGAACATCTATCTTGAGCAATAAGGTTAGCCCTATATGGGAAACAAACTAGCCAGAGGAAGTGGTTTCGAGGTGGGGTACCATTTACGATATTTAAGAGACACTTGGGCAGGTAGGTGGACAGGAAAGACGGAAGGATATGTGCCAGACACTGGCATGTGGGAGTAGCTTGGTTGGGCGACTTGGTCAGCATGGGCAAGTGCAGTCACAGGGCCTGTTTCTGTGCTGCATCGCTCTCTGACTCTGTGATGCTTCCCAGCACAGATGAATTTGTCTGAGAACAATAAATCAATTTCCCTTCAATCCATTCATCACATCAACCTTTGCATCAAAGTATTACATAAAGATATGAAACAACAACAATGGAAAGGGATTAAGATTTACCTTGCTTGATGACATCAAATGTTTCTCTTAATATGTTGAGCATAAAAGGGTTATAAAATCTTTCGATCGGCAAAGCTCCATCTACGACCGACTGTGGTTTGGCTTCATCATGAACACTGCAAATATTTAATGACTGGTTGTAAATCGAGTCATTATGTATTTGAACTGTTCTACAAAAACATACAGTGTTTCAGTCCAGAGCATGTCCTACCTCATATTATGACCAGCTACCTCCTGCAAGAAATAAAATACAAATCGCAATTAATTGAGATGGACTTTTCTCGTCACGACTTTGGGCTTTCACATAGATTGCTAGAATGCCTTACTGATAATTCCCCTTTCCCAATTCTCATTGACAAGATCACAGCAACTCTTTCCCAAGGAGTTCTCAGGCAGTGCTGAGCTCCCAGAGATTATGAGGGAAGCCATTAGTTTGGGACACAACTAGCAGCCACATTGCTGGGACAGAGGAAGATGTGACCCAGTCTGAATCACTGGTAAATGTGGCATTTATTTCACAAATGTCACCCACCATTGTGTGACTGTGCACTTTCACCTCCTCCATAAATGTGTGTAAACCCCTCACCTTCAAAAATCGACACGTTGTCTTGTTTAAGATCCAGTGGTTCTGTTACACCTGTTTTGGACTGTCGTTCTCAAATGGAATTTAAATTCTCTTGAATCTCTCAAGATGTTTTCGTCATTGTATTCAGAATCTTCTTCTCTTCCTCTCAGGGATATCGTTGCCAGGGTGCGCGCTGCTCCTTTGTTCTCAGTGAGAAATCTGGTGAAGATCAGCAAACTGGGATGTGATCTGTGACTGAAAGTTTTGTTTGTTTTGATGTGACTGTTCCTGTGAAATGAAAGGTGAAGATAAACATGTCACACTGTATTGTGTTTCCTCACAGGTATGGAAAAGTATTATTTGGGCCAATTAATATCAGTCACAGGAGTGCACTGAAGGAACTAGAGCACATTCCACCACCATATCCATAACTGGCCACTCGTAAGGACCTTATCAATCCATTACTTCCATTGAATAGCATAAGTTGCATTATATTGAGATTCAATAGTTTGTCTAAATGTGCTCTGAAATGCCATGAGGTACTGGGAGGACAGAGGATCTCAGGGTTAGAGGAACTGAAATAATTTTTCATTTAGGAGAGAGAATAGTAAGTATTGGGGTAGGCTAATGGGACTGAAGGATGATAATTCCTGGGCCTGATGGTTACATCCCAGGGTCTCGAGGAGGTGGTCTAGAAGATAGTGGACGCATTGGGGGGATCATTGTTCAATGTGCAATAGATTCAGGATCAGTCTTCCTGGGATTGGAGGAGTTAGCTAATGTTAATCACCTTTTCAAGAAAGGTGAGCGAGAGAGAGAAAAGAGGGAATTACAGACCCAGGTTAGCCACGAACTTCTGTTGGTGGGAAGATGCTGGGATGGAGCCAATTATTAATAGAGGTAATAATGGAGGGCATTTGGATAGCGCAGTTTAGTAAAGGATTAGTCGCGTTTTGTTCACATGGTATTTAGGAAAGGGAAAGCCTGCTTGACTAACTTTCTGGAATTTTTAGTGAGGATTGTGTGTGCAAAGTAAAATGGATGAAGGGGTGCCGTGGACGTAGTGTATCTAGACTTTCAGACAGGCCTTTTGATAAGGTCGCCACACGGGAGGACTGGTGATTAAAATTAGAGACGTGGGATTGAGGGGAATGCTGTGGAACATGGAGAGATCTAGGAATAAACTGGCATAGTTCGAAGGGTGGATCGACATGTAGATGAGGTGGGTAAAGAAAGCCTTTGGTATGATGGCCTTTTTAAATCAGAGCATTGAATATAGTGAGTAGGGACGTAGTGGTTAAAATTGTAGACAAGGCATTTGGTAAGAACACACATTCTGGAGGTATGGTTACAGACTTGGTCGCCTAATTATAGGAAGGATGTCAAACTCAAAATAGAGGAGTACAGAGGAAGATTTACTAGGAATGTTGCCTGGGTTCCAGCAAACTATGTTACAGAGAAAGGTTGAACTAGTTAGGTCTTTATTCTTGTGGGAGCGCAGATAGGTTTAAGGGGGGACTTGATTGAGGTCTTTAAAATGATTGAAAGGGATTGACAGAGTTGACAGGATAAGCTTTTGTGCCATTGAGGGTAGGGAAGATTCAAACAAACGAGGGCATGCATGACATGCGAATTAAGGGACGGCGTTTAGGGGTAACGTGAGGGGGAATCTTCTTTAATCGAGGGTGGGTGGACTGTGCGGAATGAGCTCTTAGCACAGAAGTGGTGGAGGCAGGAGCGCATTTGTACATTTAAAAGTAAAGTGGATAATTATTGGACGGGAAGGGAATGGGGGGTATGGTTGTTGAGTGCAGGTAGATGGCGACTAGGGGGAAAACTAAAAATGATTGGCACGGACTGAAGGGCCGAGAGTGGCCTGTTTCCGTGCTGTAATTGTTATATGGTTATATGGTCTTGGGGGTGGTGTTACGGTGGGTGAGAAAAATTGCAGTTGGCACGCGAAAAACCGGAAGCAAAGAGTAGGATGTGAACAAGGTCCCTTTTCAGAATGGCAGGCGCGGCGAAGTGAGGTGCCGCATGAGGCTCTGGTGTTTGGTGGCCCAAATGTTTAACATATATATTAATGATTTGGAAGAGGGAATTTGGAGCAACACTAGCAAGTTTGCGGATAGCACGCAAAGCTGGGGTGGCAATGTGGAATGTTGAAGAGGATGTTAGGATGTTGCAGGGTGACCTGGACAGGTTGAGTGTGTGGGCAGAGTGTGTGGCAAGATGCAGTATTAATATGGATTAAATGTTGAGGGTTATCCCACTCTTAGTGGCAAAAAACAAGGGGGCAGTTTTTTATCTATTGGGGTTAGGTTAGAGGTTAGTCGTAGGGTGCTCGTATACCGGTCACTGTAAAGGATGGCGGGCAGGTACAGCAAGCAGAGAAGAATCGCTAATGGAATGTAGCCTTCGCCATAACAAGAGGATTTCAGTATAGGAGTAGAGATGTTCTTCTGCAGTTTGTAAGGGGCTCTTGGTGAGACCAATCTGGAGTAATGTGTACAGTTTTTGGTACTCTAGATTTGTGTGGAAGACCTTCCTTGTGAGTTGAGGAGTGCAGCGTAGGGTTCTGAGAGAATTGATCCCTGGATTGCGGGGACCTGTCATATGAGGAAAGAATTTGGAAGGACCTAGGCTTGGTATTTCAGACTGGAAGTTTATAAAGGGTGAGGGGGGGGGGTTTGGGAACGTATATGGAAGACATATAAAATTACTAGATTAAGTGGGACTGAGTTGGGTCCACTTAGTCCGTTGCCTCCCAGCATCACATGCGAGGACTGGTGCACACACATGTAATATTCCACCTCTCCTCCAATTACAATATTGTTCGCCAGTAGGTTTCTGTGGGCGGGCGTGGGGGGCTTTTGTTTGTGCTAGTTATGGGTTGTTGCGGGACGAAGGTATGGTTTTCAGAGGGCTAGTATAGACATTCTGGGCTGGCAGCCCAACTGTTGCAGATGATTTGGCTAAAAGCCAAAGCCAAGGCAAAACAATTGGGCTGCAGCCCACATGACAACCAAAATCCATTTTGGTGACTCCACCTAAGTATTTTTAAAAAGGCGTGGTAAACAATTGGGCTGCAGCCACCTGACACCCAAAATCATTTTGTGTGAAACACAAACATTTAAAAAAAGGCAAGGCAAACTATTGGGCTGCAGAGCACCTGGACAAACCAAATTTCATTTTGTGAACACAACTTTAAAAAAAAAGTAAACAATTTGGCAACAGCACATACAGGGGACTCACAGTTGGAGTTAGATGGACCGGTTCAGTGTTCATTCACTTAGCTCAGAGACCCGTGACCCTCTCGCTTCCTGGGTCTGGCAGAGACTGAGTGAGGCGCGACACTGCCGGGTTTTATAGTCCCTCCCCCCTGCCACCACCAGGGGCAGCAGAGAGAATGGGGAATGTTTTTAAAACATTAATATCTCTCTGATTTTTCATCAATGGGAAAAATCCTCTGGTCCCGCAAGGCGGAGGGGGTCTCGCAGCATTTTCTCTTGGAAATCGCGCCAAAGTGGGGCAAAAGTGGTCAAGATCTGACTTTTAGTAATATAGATAAAAGGACTGGACAAGCTAGATGCAGGAAAAATGTTTCCAATGTTGGGCGAGTCCAGAATCAGGGGCCACAGTCTTAGAATAAAGGGCAGGTCAGTTAAGACTGAGGCGAGAGAAAACATTTTTACCCAGAGAGTTGTGAATTTATGGAGTTCCCTGCCACAGAGGGCAGTGGTGGTCAAATCACTGGATGGATTTAAGAGAGAGTTAGATAGAGCTCTCGGGGCTAGTGGAGTCAAGGGATATGGGGAGAAGGCAGGGATGCGGTATTGATAGGGGACGATCAGCCATGATCACATTTGGAATGGCGGTGTTGGGTGCTGGCTCCCCAAAAGGCCGATTTGGCCTCTCCTTGCCACCTATTTTATATGTTTCTATAAGAGTAAGCCCATTATCCCTTCAATCCCATTCCCGCCTCATCCGCAATTCCACTGCGCACATTCCTTTCACGTCCCCTTTAATTCCCATTGATTCACCCCACCTACCTCTTTCACAGGATGATATTACAGTCGCCGATTGCGACCATCCAAGCTGCGTGTTATTTTGGATGTGGAAGGAAATTCCGACTCGTGCGGTCACAAGGGAGAAGGCGTGAACACACGGGCAGCACCGAGGTCAGGATCCAACCCACATCACCAGAGCTGAGGAGACAGCAACACTACTTGTGCACTGCGGCGCCCTATTTATTACACGCATCAAATGGGATCAATTTACACAAGATCAGGAAATCGAAACGGAAAGCTGCACCAGAACGTCCAGGAAATTTACTTATGTTTCTGATTGCTGTTACAGTTTGCTGGATCCCTGATTTATTTTTTTGTGAGACGACTGGATGGAAGATTTCGCCTGATCCTTGCGGATTGCGTTTGGGAATCAGAGAGAATTATGAAAGTGTTAGACAATAATAGATGGAAGTAAACAATGATGCATATCAACGTCGATTTCCTTTTACCTTGTAGATTCTGCAGCATTCTGCAATCTGCGCGAAGCTGTTGAGATTGTGATCCCGCCCAGCTGCACAAGAATCACTACAGATCAGCTTCGTTGTCCGTTTCAAACAAATAACCAGCTTCAGTTCTTCCTGATGTTCCTCGCACTGAAGTGTTACTTTCCTTCACTCTTGTCCTCGATTATAGGCTCAGTGTCCGAGCTTTTCAGATAGAGAGTCTCGCCTCAAGGCTCCGACTAACACTGAAGGGTGCGGGTCTGTAAACTCCTCTCTATCTTCTGGGCAAGGTGTTTTCTCCCCTCCCTGTCCCAATCTGTGCCTTTAGATCTGTGGATGCAGGAGCGGCAGCAGAGGTTGTGCCACTACACTCCGTTACTCGCCGGAACGGTGAAGAAATCCAGGCAGATGGACAAACTACCTCTCTCGGTTAACTCACGAAACCTGTCTTTCGAAGCCATTATTAATTCTCCACTTCCTGGTTCAAAACGCGTTTCCCATTCGCTTGAACTGGTGGACAGCTGCTGCCCGCTGCCGTCTGGGGGTATGAAGTGTGTAATTCGGCTGAGGTGGTTCCAGTGTGAAGATACAGGAAACATGGAACGGCAGCATGGTGCTTCACAACACAAAAAAGGCTAAAGTATGCTGGATTTAACTCAAGCGGGTCAAGTTTGAGCACCTCTGGAGAACATGGACAGGTGATTGTTTCGGGTCTGGACCTTCTTCAGAATGATTGTAGGGGCGCGTGGGGATGGGGATGGAAGGAACGATTGCAAGGGAAGGGGGCAGGACAAAGCTGGCTGTGGTAATAGGTTAACACAGTTTGGAGGCGTGGTGAGAGGGGGGAGTTGATCGGCAGACGGGTTTGGTTGGACAAAGTCCAGAGATGAAAGCGGGAAAGTGTGTGACAAAATGATCGAGGACTTGCGAGAATGTGTCCTGATCTGCAAACAGCTCTTCTCCTCAGACGGGTCATCAAGGTTTGTGCAGGTTGCATGAAGGAGGTTGCGTGAATTTGTCAATCCACACCAATATCTGCCTTCGTCTGGGAAGGGAGCGCTGGCCGGCCACAGACCCGAGGGTCACATCGTTACGACCATTTTAAAAGAAGGCGACAAATCCACCCGCGGAAATATGGAGGGTTCTCCGCTCTCTACCACAGGTAGGGGTAGTCATCACATTTAAACAGTTCCAGAATATAGACGAAAGCGGAGAATCGCGCTTCGGACAATATTAAGGCAGGATAAAAAAGTTGAAAAACTGCAGAGTAGATTCACAGAAGATCGGTGCCAGGATTGCAGCAGGGCCTGAGCGAATGTTGGATGAGGGTTACACAAAAAGATGGAGAAACTCAGCGGGTGTACTGCAGCATCTTCTGGAGCGAAGGAAGATATGGCGACGTTTCAGTGTCGAGACCCTTCTTCAGACTGTTGTCAGGGATCATCGCGTGAAAACGAGAGATATGAACGGTGATGTGATGAGATGTAAGGAAAACAATGAGTGAAAGATAGGCAAATAAAGTAGGGTGATAAAGGGAACAAGCCGATTGTAAGCTGTTTATTGTGGTGTGAAAATGAGAAAGCTGGTGCGACTGGGGTGGGGGAGGGAGGATAGAAATAGAGGGAATGCGCAGGGCCCGAGGGGCTGAGGGGGGTGAGGAGGGGATGGAGACAGCAAGGGTTAACAGAATTGAGAAAATCACTATTCAAGCGCCCAATAGGATGCAGATCTCCCCAAGCGGAGATGATGAGGTTGTCTGTTTGCCTCCAGCTATTGCGGTGTGTCGCACTCACTCTGGCGATGGAGGGAGGCCCAGGGACCGAGAGGTCGGATAGGATTGGGAGGGGATGGAGTTGAAGTGCTGTGCCAACGGGAAGTGTGGGGGGTGTTATTGCGGGACCCTAGCTGGAGGTGTTCGGCGACATGCAGCATCGCCAAGCCTCCCGCTGGTCTCGCAGATATAGACTCAGCTGGCATCTGGAGTCACGCGGCATGAGTGATGTAGAGGTCGGAGGAGCTTGAAGGTGAACTCTGTCGCGACTGGGAAGGACTGCTTCGGTCCCTGAAAGGAGTGGAGGGGGGAGGTGATAGAGGGACAAGTGTTGCATTTCTTGCTTGGTGTTGGCAAGGGAAAGCTGCCGGGGAAGGGGTGGTTTAGAGTGGATGGGGAGGGAAGAATTGACAAGGGAGTTGCGGGTGGGGAGCTCGGTCTTTGCGGAAGGCAGACAGGGGGGGAGAAATGGGAAGATGTGGGCGGGTGGAGGGGTCAACGTTGGACTCCCGGCAGGTCGGGTCAAAACTGCGGAGAGACTATATGTTTTTTGCATAGGTTCTGGTGGAGTTGATCAGGTAGAGGACCAAGGGGACTCTGCCCGTTCTGGAAGTGGGGGGACGGAAATGGGGGTGGAGCTGAAGGGCAGTGTTGCGGGATATGGAGGCAGACCTGGTGCGAGCATCATCAATAAGTGGGGGAGGGGAATCCCGCGTCGCAAAATTACAGAACATATAGTCCTACCGCCAGTTTCCCACCTCCACTGTGAACCCTCCACCGCCACCACATCTTCCCATCCACCCCCTGTCTGCCTTCCGCAAAGACCGCAGTACCCTCAGCAACTACCTTGTCACAATTCTTATCCTACTCCCCTCCTGCTACTCTACCCTTCCGCTGGGCAAGTGTTTCCCTGTGTGCAACTTCGCTGTGAGAAATGCTAACCGACTTTTCCCTTGTTCACCTCCCCCCTCCACTGCCTGTTTCAGGGACCCAAGCAATCCTTGCCAGGTCACGAAGAGGTGTTCACCTGCACGCTCCGCCAAACCTCATGTGTCTACTGCATCCGCTGCGCAGTGATGTCTAGAGATAAATATCGGTGATGAGACCAAGCGGAGGTTGTGGCGCGGATTCGCTGCGCCGAACACCTTACCGCTCGCGTCCGCTAATAACCAACCGACCTCCCGGTGGCTACAACACTTCAACTCCCCTCTCCATTCCACATCCGATCTCTCAGTACCTGTGGCCTCCTCCACGGCCAGGAGTGAAGCACACGCAAGCTGGAGGGAACAGCCACCTTCATATTCCGCTTGGGGAGTCTGCATCCTTTGGGCTTGAATATGAATTTTCTCATTTCTGTTAACCCTGCTTGTCTCCTCCCTTTCCCACCTTCTCCTCAGCCCTCGGGCGCTGAGGCATTTCTACACTCATCTGACCTTATCTCCCTCCCCCACCCCCCCAGTCGCACCAGCTTCTAATTTTCACACCAAACAGATAGTACAATGGCTTGTCCCACATGTTTATCACGATAACTTTTTTGCATATATCTTTCACTCATTGTTCCTTATCTATCCACATCCACACGTCTATATCTCTCGTTTCCCTGATCCCTGACACAGCTGAAGAGGTGACGGTCACGGTACTGACCACACGAAAACGTCGCCTATCTCGTTCGCTCCTTAGCATGCTGACTGCACCGCTGCCCTGAGGTGTTTCTCCAGACTTTTTGTGACCCTCTCGATTCTCACTGCCATCTGCAGTTCCTATCTTTTAAAGCGAAATAGGAGAGGTTGGGTAGGGAAGGATTTATTAAATTGGAGCGCCGGAGGATGAAGAAGGCTAGTTAGTCAAGAGGTGAATTGGTATAGGGTGTGTAATGCACAGTCTTCCGGAGTGTGGTATGTCAAAGAAACTAGAGGACCAGGGTATTGTGGTGTGGAGAGGTGCAAGAGTGTGATGGGACTGAGGAACAATATGTTGTTTCACACAGAAGGCCGTGGGGGAAGGAACAAGCAGGCCAGAGGAGGTAAGGGAGTGGAGGTGTAGTTGAGGCTGGACAGTTAACGGGTTGGTCTGCACTGGAGACCCGGGGAGCCCGGACTGCAGGCGAACAATCATGTAGAAGATAGGTCGGGTGGCACGGCTGTGGGGAGGCGGTGTTCACTCCCGTCAATGTCACGATCCCTGGACTAGTGAATATGGCTCTATGTTGTTGTAGAGCAGGTTCGGGTGAAATTGTTTGTCATTACCTTAAATAAATACATCCGTGTTCCTAGTCGTGAATATTGATTACATATTATATTAGGCTGCTCAATAACTATTACTTCTGCACATGCAAACAATGTAATGAAAGATAGGGATCCCAAACGTCACCCATTCCTTCTCTCCAGAGATACTGTCCTCTAACCTGTCCTATCCAAGTACCTGTCTGAAATTCTTACTAGAAACTGTTTGCGATAGCACCTTGGCTCATCCACCTCCTCCAGCAGCTGTCATTTATACACCACCACCCATTGTGCGAAGACAATTTTACCCCTCAGGTTCCTATTAAGACGCTTCCGCCTCACGCTATAACCTAGTATGTCCTCTGGTATTGATTCTCCTGCATCCTCGGGGCAAGAGGCTGGTGGGAAGGTTTATTGGTGAGATTGTCGCTGCCAGATTCGGAGGTCTGGAGACCCCGGCATTCCACTCGCCGCAAGTCCGACCCATCTGTCTTTTGCCCTGTCTCTCCTTCCCGGTTTCTCTGCCTTGTTACCTTATTGTTTCCAGCCTTTCCCTACCTCCTTTCTAGCTCTCGTTTCTCCTCCCTCCCTTCTGTCTCTACTTCCCCCTCCCTTCTTTCTCTACTTCCCTCACTCCCTGTTCTCTCCTTTCCTCCCAGACACATCGCGCACACACAAACTAAACAAAAACTAAGTGAGGATGGTGAGGTAGAAGGCTCTGTGCTTCACCAGCAATTGACCTTACCGCACGTCAGGACTGCTACCACCTGACAGTTTTGTTACAGCTCACCGCCACCGCTACCTTCTGTGTGAAAAAGTTACCGCTCGGAATTGCCGTAGTAAATTGCGTTTGTTTCCGCTGTTCACCTGAACCACTATGTCATCTCTTGCTCTCTCTCCGTCTTTAGTTCTCCCTCGTACTCGCTGTGCCCCCCCTGCTTCTCTGCGTCGTCTCTCTCCCTTTCCGTCCTCTCTCTCCCTATCCCTCCTTTGCTACATTGCTCGCGTCTGCTCTGTGTGAGTCTCTCTCTCTCTGTATTCTGTGTGTGCTCTCTCTCTCTCTGTTCTCTCTCTCCTCTTCTAGTGTCTTCTGTCCGCTCATCTGTCCCTATCTCTCTTCTCTCTCTCTCTCTGTCTCTCTCTTTTTTATCTATCTCTCTACTCTTCTCTCTCTGTCCCCCTCTTGCTCTCGTCTGTCCGCGCACTCTCTACTCATGTCCCCGCCACCCCCATCCATCTATCTATCTTCTCTTTCTCACTCAGTCTGCTCCAGCTCACCTTTGCCTGGCATAGCACAGATGACCTTTCACCCCAGAGGGTTCACGACCTCCTCCTGCCTTTGACCACAACATGCAAAGGCGCCTGTGACAGAAAAAACGTAGTATCTCCACGCGCAACTTCAACTACAGATTAGATGTTCCTTGGGAAGGATGTCGATCTTCTTTTAAACTTATTTTAAGTTGTTTCATACATGCACCACAACAAGAATCATGGCGGAGGGTAAGCGGTCGTTATGGGAACGAAGGCGGAGCTGCCCTTAACAAGCATGGACCGCCTCCCTGTGTACCGGGACATTAGTGCCCCTAACAAAGATGGCCGCCCCTTCCCCACTCGGATAAAACGGTACCTATTAGTGCCCCTAAC
>CM069160.1:17182512-17276501 GCA_035221665.1 Okamejei kenojei
GGTGGGCGGGGTGGGGGTGTTCAGGGGGGCCCCCTACGGCGGCACAGTCCCAGTTAGTAACACAGGTCAGTGGGAGGGGGGGGTTGGGAGTGGTGTGTGTTGGCGGGTTAGTGTGGTGCGTGGGGTTTTGTTTTGGTTGGGTTAGTCACCCTCCTACCACATTAGAGAATACAGCATTGGATAATCACAAACCTTGTGGCCCACCGAGTCCACAGACCAGCAATCTCCCTGTACACTAAGTTTTATCCTGCACACACTGGGGGACAATTCACGAGGGGGGGGGCTCATTATCCTACACTAACCTGCACAAACCTCAGCTTAACTAACTCAGTTGGCTTTTAACAAAAGTGCGGAGTCAGGGGATATGGGGGAGAGACAGGATCGAGGGGGGGAGCACGGTATGATGGGGTCGATCAGCCTGATCACTTCGGATGGCGGGGATGGCGCGAAGGGCCGAATTTTTGGTTATTTTTGTTTGTATGTTTTTATGGTGCGACACTACTCTTGCACCTGATTGGTCTGATTGTTAAATCGTACCCCCGGTGTGAATGTCAGGGCATTTGACTCTAGTTTACTGCAGTGATACAGAAATGGAAACAGGCACATTGGCCCTTGAGTCCGTGCCGTCCATTGATGAACCCCGTACACTTCAGCACTACCCTGCAAAAAACCTTCGCCCACCGAGACCGGACACACCGTTCTACTAGGTGTTGGAGCCTATCACATACGAGGGACCAATTCACCGGAGGCCCAGAACCATTTCAACCTGCAACATACCTCAGGTTGCTATTAAATCTTACCTCGGTGATTCAGGCCCTGCGACCCATAGGGTCCACAAGCACAGCTGGGGGATCGGGGTCCAGGGATCTCTGGTTTGAACTATGATGCCGGTGTGTGGTCGGAGGAGGGGTGGGGGGGTAGACCGTCGTCTCACCGCCAGTCCCGCTACCATCCACTACCACCTATCCTCAACTCTGCCCCTCGCTTGTGTGTTTTCCCACGGCCCACCAAGGAGGAAGTTAGATAAGGTACTCGTGACCGTGGGGACATTTGGACGATGGAGGGGGTAGGGGGAGTGTGGGGGGGGTGGGGGGGTAGGGGTGGGGGGGGGATTTGTTGGTGTGTGTGTTGGGTCTGTGGGTGTGTGGAAGATCTGCGTCTGTACGTGTGAGGGAAGCGGTGGGTATGTTGTCGGAGTGTGTGTATGATGAGTAGTGAGTGTGGTTTTTATTTGTGTGTGTGTCTGGAAGGTGATACATGTAATGTGAGGCATGTGTACATTGGATGAAGTTTGTATTATTTAGTGTGTGGTGACATGTGAGTGTGCCATGGGGGTGTAGTGGAGTACGGGAATGTGTGTATGTTTGTGTGTGGAGAGAGTGTGTGCGGATTTATTGGTGGCTTTTTATTGGGTGTGGATGGTTGGAGTGAGGTCGGGATTTTGCCTTGTGATGGAAAGTATCTCCTCGGAAATCCAGACGCAAAAAGCAGTGCTGTTTGACCTTGTCGGTAAGGGATTTACCTTATGAGTTAGGTAATCCACTTCCTTGGTTTATTTTTCCTCAGTTTTTGAAAAATTTTAAATTTATCTCAAAACTCATCTTTAAATCAAAACGGCTCTCACCAGCCTCTGACATCACATTTGCCCAATGGCCGACCAATCCAGGCCCACGTGCCCTCCAGCCCAGCGCCCTGCACAAGTTCGATCTGCGCGAAGCCCGACCGCAGCTGGACTCCCAGGCCAGCCGCCCGCTCCAACCACCCCCCCCCATTGCTTTGCTGATCGGGGGATGTGTTCACCGGAGGGGGGGTTGTGGGTTGGGTTCTTGGGAGTTGTGTCCAAAGCCGTCTCATCACAGGCTTTTTCATGACGGCTGGCTGTTATTGTGACCTCGGGGGGAATCCTGCATTTCCTTCCGTTGATTTGCAGGAACTCGGGGAATCGTCTTGCGTGACTGAAGCTGCTGAGGGTCTTCCACGTCACCCTGGTTTCGGCCCCATTGGAACCGTCACCGCCGCCGAGTTCAGGTCCGCCCTCTCCCTCTTTCTCCCCCATTCAAAGCCCCGCTGCTCCAAGCCCCTTCTTTCCCTTGGGTCCCCCTTGCTTTTGGCGCCTGTCCCTCCCCACCGTGTTTGACCCCCCCCTCTCCCTCATGGCCCTTCCCCCGTCTTTTTTCTCCAAAGAGAGCAAGCTCCCTCCCCCCGCCCCACACCCGCTGGGTGGGTAGATGGTTTTCAAAACACCGGTTCGACCGGGTTTAAGTTTAGTGAGGCGTTTAAGGGATTCCACTACCCACTTGAGTGGGCGTTTAGAGGATAAAAGCACCAGCTGAGGCGCGGGTGTTGAAGAGGGGTAAAATGCCCATGGAATTTCATGCTGGTCTAGTCAAATCCCCTGTTGGTTCACATTTAGAGGGTAAAACGCAATAGGCGTTGATTTTAGAGGTTAAGAAGGCCTGGGGTTTGCTTTAGATGGAATAACGTGTAGTGAGCGCAAAACTTCATGCTGACTTGTGGTGGGACGGGCCAAGCCTTCTGGCGGAGCGGTGAATCCGGCCCAGGTGGGCAGTGTTAGATGTCCCAAGAGATCACCAAGGTACGGGCTGCCAGACACGGGAGGTCAAGAAAACGTGGAGATATTCTAACTTGTTAGAGGCATCTTACTAATCACGCTGTGATGTGTCTGGATCCATTCACTAGATGGGGGTGAGGTTTGAGGAGTCTATAAACGCCCCGTGTATGGGTTTAGAGTCACAACGGGTTTACATCCCGTCCAAATTGAACCTGTGGGTGTTCACGCCCGCTTAGTGTGGGAGTTTTTGGTTCGTTTGCTTTCGCGGGGGTGCCTAGGGGGTGGGGGTAGAGGTGGGAAAGTGGGGAAGGGGGATGGGTATAGTGTACTAGGGTGGAGGACGGGAGGGGGGGTGGGAGTGATTTGGGGTCACCTGGAAGGGATGGAGACACTGTGTACTCCAAGCTACTCGACCGCTGCCGAATGCACTCTCCCCCCGCCCGCCCTCCATCCCGCGCTGGCTGTCCCTTCCTGGAGTGAATGGGGAGACGCGAGATTGGTTGGGACGGGGTGGTGTTTTTAAGGGAGTAAAACTGCCACAACACAAGAAGAGGAAAAATAAGAAGGGACAGGGACGGACGCGAACAATTACAGAGCGAAGGTCGAAAGAGAAAGAACGAACAGAGCAAGAAAAACAAGCAACACGAGAAGAACAAAAGAAGCGAGAGTCAAAGAAAGAAATAGAGCAAAAGAAAGACAGTTCGCCAACAAGAAAGATTAAGAGCAAAACACACGGCGAGAAAAACAGAACGAAAGCGACCAACACGACAGCGCACAAAGACGGAGAAACAGCCGATAGACCGCCCGCGGCCCAGCCAAGCCTGGGCACACGGCCAGCGCCAGCCCAAGGTGGCGCGCTCTGTCCTCACTCTCTACCCTCCACCTTCCTACCTTAGACTGCGCTGCAGTCTGGGGGCTATTGCTTCAGTGTTTTGATAGCGCGTATGATCAGGGTTTGTTTATTAGAGCAAATTTGTATAGAGTTAATTTATTATACAAGGGGGGTTGTTAGCGCGTAGTTATGTGTGCGGGGGGTGGGTAGGTTAGTAGTGTAGTTAGTGTGTGTGTGCGGGTCGGTGGTGAATGTGTTTTGGACGCGCATGCGCCCCTCCCCCCCCTCTCAACGCCGCACGGTGGAGTGAGGGAGGAACTGACCCAACGGGTCTGCACTTGGTTCTCCAGTTTACTTTTTTTGAAAAAAACTCTGGGTTGACTTGTGGGATTTTTGTTATGTCAAACGTATTCAATGAAAACAGGGACGCAATAACGCGGGATTTTTTCAATTTCGGTAGGGAGTTAATCGTTCGATTTTGGTATTGCTACGTCCTCTCTAGAGTTGGTCTATGATTTCAACAGATGTTGAAGTAAAGTGTTCACTAAACATCAAAAATATTATTTTATAAAATCAAACTTGCTGCTGAGTCTCTGGGCATCCATCTCACAGGTGATCCATTCACATGTGGATTCATTGACTTATAGGAATTCCAGTGGGGACTGGGATGGGAAGTTTGGACATTTCCATGATCCCTCGTAAATTCAAAACTTCGGCCATGGAACTATTGCGCCTTCTCTACCTGATGTTCTAATCACATATGGGACGGGTGGGTGATCTCGCCCACGCATCTTCCCTTGCTCTTTGCCGTTGCACCTGGCTCAAACTGGGCACCTACGGCCCTGCCACCCCCAGCTGTAGACGGTCACGCTACCCCCCCCACCCCCACTACATAGCTGCCAGGTGGGGGGTGTGGACAGTGGGGGGTATGGGTTTGGTTTGTGTTGGTGGGGGCTATGTTCTGATAGTTAGGCTGTACTGGTTCTGGTTTTGTGCTTTGTCTGTTGTTTTTACTAAAAACAATATTGACGGGATTCTGTTTTACCCGCGGGTGGGGGGGGTGGGGGGGGGGGGGTGTGGTGGGGGTTGGAGAGTGAGGGGGCGATGTGGTGGTGGGGTGGGGGGGTGTGGGGGTGTTGATTGCAATGGTTTGACGTAGAGCGGCCGGGTATGCGGGGTGGGATGGAGACGGCGATCACAGCGGAGGTAAGGGGGTTGCAGGGGTGGGCACTGCACTGGGCGCTGGCGCGGGAGCGCCCAAGCGCGAACAATGAGAGACGCGAGCAACATGCGTTGCGGCACCGTGACAGCGCGACACACATGGCCGCGCCCCATATCCCAGGCCCGCCTCCTCCCTCAATCCACAGTATTTGCGCGGGGCCCCCTCGCCCGCCCTCCACCCCATCCCCTGCCCTCCACTCCCTCCCTCCTCCCTACCCCCCACCTCTACCCCCCCCCAACCCTTCCCCTCCCTTCCCCCATCTCATGTCTCCCTCTCTCTCTTCCCCGCCGCCTCACCCTTCTCTTCTTCCTCCTCCCACTCTCCCTCTGTTCTCTTTTCCATTCTGTATTCTCGGCCCCTTGCTCTCTGTCTTCCCCATTCTCTTCTGCCCTCACTCTCTACACCCCACCCCTCTTGAGTTTGTGGCTATGCGTCTGTGGATAGGGTGGTTTATGGGGTAAAAGGAGCAAATAATTTTTTTTTAGTTTTAATTGTAATTAATATCAAAGGGGGTTTGTTCGTGTGTGTGCGGGTGTGCGATGGTAGTTAGTATGTGTCGCCGCAGGCCTCCACCGTCAACCCTCATTGGAGCGGAAACAGACCCAACGGGGACGGCACTTGGTCGAGTAACTTTTTATCTTTTTTAAACTTTCTCACCCCACCCCCCCCAAGGCGGGGGCGCTCCTTGCTTACCCTCTATCTCTTTGTCGCTTCTGTCCGGATTTTGAAAATAAAAAATGATCGATTGAGCCCATTGGGTAAGAGAGGAGGCCTAGTTGTGGATGGTACTTATATGCGCATTTTAAAGAAGACACTTGGACGGGTTATCATGGTAACCACAGGAAAGGTTCAGAGGGAAACATGGAGGGAACTGGAGAGCCGAGTTAATCGGTGGTGTGGTTTTGAGTCGAGGACTGAGTCGGGGGAGGAAACGAAGATATGGAAGGGTATGGTGTGGTGAGAAAATGACGATCAAAGCAGTCCGTGGTAGTATATTAAAAGGAGCCGGCGATCCAGCTGGGAGTGATCGCAATCGAGCCACCCAGAGCCAGCATAGTCTGATGGTGTGCGGGTTGTTGCAGAAACTCTCGTCGGAGAGAGGTCGTGATCTTTGTCATAGTAGACATTCCTTGCTGCTAGTTGTTTTGTTTTTTCTTTTTTTTGCGTTTTTGTTTTTTTCTTTTATTTTTATTTTATTTTTTTTGTTTTTTTTTTTGTTTTGGGTTTTATGTTTATATTCTTTTCCATAAAACCCACCGCCTCTGTGTAAACCCTCTGTTGCCCTTCGGGTTCTTATTGTATCTTCCCCATGCACCTTAAATCTATGTTAATCGGCTCCTTTATTCCGTACCGAGGCCAAAAAGACTGCACATTCCATTCTATCGATTCCCCCTCATGATTTTATGCACCTCTAATTTTAATAGGATCGCACCCAAGCCCTCTTAGAGCTCTCTATGCAATAGAGTCCTAGCCTGCACAAGGCTCTCCTTTTTGGTCAGGCCCTCGAATGGGTCCCTGGCAATATCTTCATTAAATTATCTCTGCACTGCTTTCTCATCTGTTCTGGTCTTTCCCTTCCCCCATGTTTCCTTGTTTCCAATCCCTTCCCCGTCTCCCCCTTTCTTTTTCCAGTAATGACATTTTATTTTTATTTGGGTAGGTGTTACCTGTCCACAATAATTTGTGGAAGATGGAAGTTTGATTGTTCAATATGTAGAGGTGACTATTTGGACATTCAGCACAGTGCCATTCTGCTATAATGGGCTTGGAACTACCACAAAAACCCAACCAACCCCCACAACCCACACCCCCACAAGGGCTCAGATATGGATCAGGCCAAGAGTTTTGCAATGATCTTTATGTATTTCTGTGCCAAATCATGCGGGTTTGGAAATGTTGTGAGGGAGTCTTTTGAAGAAGATTTTCATAGAGAGTTATAATAATGTACAAAATTGCAAGCGCTAAATTCTGTAATATTTTTATATTTTATATAAGTGAAGTATTTAACAGCATGTAGTTGGGAGAAGGTCAGGACACAATATGTACAAAGGCTTTCGATGGCTAGATAGGAGTGTTTTATCGTCACATGTCCCACCTGACAGAACAATTAATTTCTTACTCGCGCAGCCACAACTGAATATGTACACATAAAATTATTATATATTTATATATATTATATATATATATATATGTTGTTGTGTGGGTGTGTGTATAGATATATTGAAATATTTATATATATAATTTTTATTATATATTATTATATATATATATATATGAAGGAATGCCAGGGTGCTAAGGTTATAAAGCAAAAGTTTACACGATGAATTTTAGACACAGAGTGCTGGAAGTTAACTCTAGGGACAGGCATAATTCTCTGGGATAGAAAGGACTGGGTATGTGACATTTCGGGTCGAGACCCACCTTCTTCAGACTAACAGAATCAGGGTGTGTGGGTGTTCTCTGAAAATATGGAGGCTTAATAAAACCCCATTGAGCGATGGAAATATAACCAGGGGAATGGTAAATGTGGGAAGGAGTGAAAAAAGAATAATAAAACAAGCAAACTGAAATCTGAGCTGTCGATCCGTTCATTTTCAACTAACGTATCGCGTTCAACTGCACCCTTCAATGGAACAGAGAAATACGTTTGTGAAAATTTAAAGATGGATTTGATAACATTCTCCCTTCCCTCGGTTCTATACTGTGGTTTTGAAGGGTAATGGGACAGCCCTCGCTGATCGGGAGGGCGTGAATGCTTGTTTTGGCAGGAAGAAGTAAAGTAAATTCTAAGAGCTACAGGGTGTTGTGTTTTATGTCGAATTGATGTGAACACAGAAGTGTGGCACCCAGTTAAAGGACGTTGTCTGACTCGGGAGGGGTGTAAAAGGTCAAGGGAGGAGGGAAAATAGGAAATTACTTGAAAGGGAGAAAGAAGGAAGCTGAAGGTTGGGAAAGGGAGAAGATACAATGGGCCTCTTGGTGTTGGTGGTCGTATAGAACTAGAGCAGTTCGTAGGCCCACACAGGAACGTGGTGGTACAGTTTAATTGCCAAGCGAATCACGTCTCTACAGTTGGTCCGCGGGTTTCCTCCCACATCCCATAGATGTGAGGTTTTGTTTTTGGAAGTTCATGTTTGCTTGACTTATGGCTTTGTTGATTTTGTTAGAGCAGAATTTGGGGGGAGGGGGGGAGACGGACTGGTGGTGAGGCCATTCGACCCGCAAGTTACTCAGCCATTCAATCATGGCTGATCTATCTTCTCCCTCCTAAACCCTATTCTCATGCCTTCTCCCATAACCACTGGCCACCCGTACTTAATCAACCTATCTTATCTATCTCTGCTTAAAAATTATTCCACTGACTTGGGCCTCACAGCCTTCTATGGCAAAGAATTCCACGATTTACACCCTCCGTACTAAATAAAAATTACTCCTCATCTCCTTCCTAGAAGATTTATGTCCTGTATTCTTGTGTTGACATCTAGTCCCAGATAATCCCACTAGTGGATAACATCCTCTCCACATCCACTCAATCTAAGCCTTTCTCCATTTCTATCACTTCAATGAGTTCGCCCCTCATCCTTCCAAACTCAAGCGAGCACAGTCCCAGTGGGCGCCGAAATTCATTCCTATGTAAACCACTAATTGCTGGATTTTTGGGTAGGTTTTCACGGTCAGTCTCGGGTCACGACCCATGACACGGACTGGCTTAGACGCTACGCCTAGGGAGCAAGCGATGAAACTGCTGGGATAACCACTGACCATTGTTTCCACGTAGCGGGCCGTTATTACCCGCCGAAATTGTCAATTGTTGCCTGTAAAAAATAATTAGGAAATCGGGGTAAGCGTGGAAGAGACATTTAGCCTACTTCAGTTCCAAAAGTGAGGCGAATGACGGGTTGATCGAAAGCGAGAGCCTGAAGGGTGCCAAACTACAGCCAGAGTGGGTCTTTTTTTTGTTTTTTTTGGCGAACATTGGCCGTTGCTCACTGCATTATCATCAAAACTAAGAGCTTTTGTTTTATTTGTGTTTTTTCTTGATTTCCTTTGGCTCTAAAAACTTTCCAGAAGTGATAATAAATTGGCTGTAAAATTTTAAAATCGCCGTGGTTCTCAAGTGGGTTTTTATATACAAAAAGGAATCACCTCATAAGCAAAAAATTACAGCCAGATTATCACTGTTGAGATTTTCGTTGTAAACCTGCTTGATTCCCCTTACTGACAATGTGGACAGCGGGCTGGTCCAATCACAGCGGCGGCGGGAGGGGTGTAAGTGGGCGGGACCTTGGCGATTGTCCCAGTGCGCGCCCCCGCCGCCCAGCGCGCGCTCACGCCCCCAGGCGCGCGCCCCCCCCCCCCCCCCAGCGCTCCACGCGGCGGAAATGCGGCCCGCAACGAGCATGTTAAATGGGGCAGCGCGAGGGGGTGGGAGGAGAGGGGAGAGAGAAAGTGTGATGGAGGACGATGATGTGTTGTGTGGGAGAAAGATTGTGTATGTGGTGGAGAGGAAAGATTCGAGAGTCAGAGTGTTGTGAGAGAGTTGAGGAGTGGAAAGAGTTGAGTGACGATCGTGTGTGTGTGAGAAGTGTGTTGTGAGAGAGTGTGTGAAAGTGTGCGAGAGACGAGTGTGTGTGAGTGAGAGTGAGAGAGTGGAAGAGAAAGTGTGTGTGAGAGTGGTGAGGAGTGTGTAGGTGAGTGAGAGTGAGTCCTAGTGATGAGGAGAGAGAGTCGGAGAGAGAGAGTGAGAGAGAGTTGTTGTGGAGTGTGATGAGAGGTGGGAGATAGAGAGTGTGTGTGATGTGAGTGTGAGAGATAGGGACTTTGAGAGAGATAGGGAGAGTGTGATAAGAGTAGGTGCGTGAGAGAGGAGTTGTGCGAGAGAGAAAAGAGAGAGTGTGTGTGATGTGAGAGGAAGTGAGAGTGAGAGACAGTGAGGAGAGGAGAGAAGAGAGAGTGTGTGTGTGCCGGTGGTTCCCTGATGTTGACAGGCTGGTTTAAAGCCATAAGAGATTGTCAGGTGTTTGGATGCAGCATGATGAAAAAATGAGTAAAACATTGTTCGATGCACTGCAACATGTAAGCAATAATGCATTGTGTAATTTTGAGTGTGATAAATATTGTTATTACTCTTTTTCTACTATTCTTTTATACGGGGTTTCCGTAAGGGTGGTGGGGGGGTTAGGGGTCATAGGGCTATTTTTGACGCACGGTTGCGCTCAATCCAGCTGGGGGGAGGACATCCGTCACTTCTGGTATATGTTTTATTTATTAATACTAGAAACGCGGTTCTTTTCTTACCTATTTAAAACCGCCAAAATGTTGGCTGTTTGCCCTGTTAAAAAAAATTGTGGAAGTCGGGACGTATAGCCTGTGAGCGTTGAGGTGACATTGTACCCTACTTCACAATGCAAAAGTTGAAGCGAAATGAAGTGTCCGAGAGCTGAAGGGACACAACAGCCAAAGGTGCTTGGCGCGCCCGGAAAATTGGGCGTGCAGATATACGGAATTGAATGTTGAGGAATTATCGTGTTTGCTCACTGAATTTCATCAACATTAAGGCCATTATTTGTGTTTGTTCTGGATTCATTTGGTATCTATAAGTATCAGAAGTGATAAAATCTGGCTGTAAATTTTTGCTTCAGAGGCGTTTTTCATTTTGTATTGTTAAAAACCCACTTGAGACCATAGGCGATTTTTAAAAGTTTTCAGCTGATTTATCTGTTCTGAAAGTTTTTAGTGCAAAGGACTCAAGAAAAAAAAACACAAATAATTGCCCTTAGTTGATGAAATGTAGCGAGGGGCACAAACGGCGGGATGTTCGCCAAACACTCTTGTTGTTGTCCCTTCAGCTCTCGCTCTCTTCTATCTACCGTCCATTTCGCCTCACTTTTGGAATTCTGATGTAGGTAAATGTCTCTCACGCTTATCCCGATTTCCATAATTATTTACAGCGCACAATGACAATTGTCGGCGGGTTTGCAACGGGGCCCGCTCCTACGCAGGAAACAATGGTCAGCGCTTACCTGCAGTTCATCACCTTCCCTGTTACTGTACCACTTGGCGTAGCGTATTTTAAACAGTCGGGTCATGGGTCGTTTCTTGGACCCGACTGCCGTGAAACCTCCTATTCGTAAATGTGATCATGAAGCGCATAAAATAATAGTGCGTTACACGTTTGTGCTCAAGGACAGGCTTTGCTTTTTTTTTAAAAAGTTTCCAAAACACTAGCAGTGTTGCTGAGCCCAGAGCTGCAGCAGGGCACACCCTCGACCAAAGACCCTCGACTTCCTTTCCAACCCCCGTCCCTCAGTCATTTGCGCCTCTTACAACATGATGAACGAGGGTTCGTTAAAGTGGCTCGGCTCGGATTCAACTCGCGCCACCCTTCACGCACTCCCAGTTTATTAACAAAACAACTTAGAGGCGCTAACTCAGTTCATTAACTGAATTTGATTGCTGGAAGCAGGCTATACGATTAGAAGTAGGTATAAGTTGTGTAGCCTACGTTTACAATTGTTTCGTTATGTAGAAAACAACCATAAGAAAGTAGGTGGCCGGAGGGGCCATTCGGCCCATTCGAGCCAGCACGCACATCCATGGCTGATCAACCCCTATCAATAACCTGTGCCTGCCTTCTCCCATATCCCTTGACTCCACTAGCCCCTAGAGCTCTATCTAACTCTCTCTAAATCCGTCAGTGACTTGGCCTCCACTGCCCTCTGTGGCAGGGAATTCCCATAATAATAATGTACAACTCTCTGGGGTAAAAAAGTTTTTCTCACCTCAGTCTTAAATAACTGCCCTTTATTCTAAAGACTGTGGCCCCTGGTTCTGGACTCGAAGGGCCAAACGGCCCTTCGAGCCAGCACCACCATCATTCATGTGATCATGGCTGATCGTTCCCTATCAATATAACCCGTGTCTGCCTTTCCCCATATCCCTTGACTCCAACTAGCCCTAGAGCTCTATCTAACTCTCTCTTAAAACCATCCAGTGATTTGGCCTCCACTGCCCTCTGTGGTAGGGAATTCCATAAATTCACAACTCTCTGGGTGAAAAAGTTTTTTCTCACCTCAGTCTTAAATGACCTCCCCTTTATTCTAAGACTGTGGCCCCTGGTTCTGGAGTCCCCCAACATTGGGAACATCTCCTGCACCTATTTTCTATGGTTCTATCTTTCTACAACTTGATGGAGTAAGTGAGCGGGACAGGTAGCATTTCTAGAGAGAAGGAATGTGTCACGTTTCGAGTCGATGACCCTTCTTCAATCTGCTTTTGTTTTGCTGCAAAGAACACTTCTAATAAGGGCATAATCGCATTGAGTGATATTGCTGGAGAGATAGAAGTTTGTAAACATACTAGGTAATTACTTGTTTTGTTTTCCAAATGGTGCTATAGTAATTGTTACATCAAAGTGAGTTGTGCCTTGCTTTAACTGCACTTCCAAAGAACTGCATCTCTCATGGTGTAGATTATGCTCGGTTTCACCCAAAGATACTAGAGCTCTATTTCTAATGAGGGTACACAAAAGGCTGGAGAAACTCAGCGGGTGCAGCAGCATCTAAGGAGCGAAGGAGATAGGCGACGTTTCGGGTCGAGACCCTTCTTCAGACTATTTCTAATGACATCGGCTTTCTGGTCAGGGCTGTGATTGACGGGGCTGAGCCCCGCCTCCCCTCAGCCGTGCCCCGCCCCTTTCATTGATTGTTCCACAGCTCCGGGCTCCCCCGGGTCCTAAAGCCCGTCGACCCGTTGATGTCCAGCCTCACGAACCTGGTCTGGCAGCTTGTTCCATTTCCCCACGACCGTCTATGTGAAAATATTGTTCCTCAGGTTCCGATTAAATCTTGCACCTCTCACCACAAACCTGTGTCCCTTAGTTCTCGACTCCACGACTCCGGGTAAAAGACTGTGCATTCACCCTATCCATTCACCTCTTGATCCCATGCACTTCAGCCTCCGGCGCTCCAATTAATAAATCCTTCCCTGCCCAACCTCTCCCTTTCGCTCTGGCCCTCAAATCCTGGAACCATCTTCGTGAATCTACTCTTCAGTTTTTTCCAACTTTTTATCCTGCCTTATATTGTCCCTACTCTCCGCTTTCGTCTATATTCAGGACAGTTTAATGTGCAACCGACCCCTCCCTGTGGTAGAGAGCGGGAGAACCCTCCATAGTTTCCGCGGGTGGATTTGTCTCCTTCCTTGAAAATGGTCATAACGATGGTGACCCTCGGGTCCTGTGGCCGGCGCTCCTCTTCCCAGAGCAAGGCAGACATTGGTGGTGAAATTCACCAGCGCCTTCAGTGCACCTGCACAACCTTCGGCCGTCTGAGGAGAAGAGTGTTTGAAGATCAGGACATGGGGCAATTCGCAAACCTCAATCAGCTTGTCACACCCACGTTCTTTCCGGCTCTTTTCATCTCTTTGCCCTTCCCCAGCTCCCCCCCGGCCCCGGCCCCGTCTCCTATCCACTCCCTCCCCCTCCCCCGGCCCCCACTACCCCCTCCCCGCCCTTATCACTCCCCCCATCCCCCCACTATCCCCCTTCCCATCTCCCCCCCCCCCCTCCTCATCCCTTTTAGCCCCCCATCTCCTCTCCCTCCCCCTCCCCTCCCCCATCTCCCCCTCCCCCATCACCTCCCCACCCCCATCCCCCCCCACCCCTCCCCCGCCATCCTCCCCAACCTCCCTTCCCACACCATCTCCACTCCCCCTCCCATCTCCTCCCCCCCTCCCCCATCTCCTCCCCCTCCCCCCATTCCCCTCCTCACCCCCCCCCCCCATCTCCTCCCCCCTCCCCATCTCCTCCCCCTCCCCCCATGCTCCCCTCCCCCTCCCCCCATCTCCTCCCCTCCACCCCCATCTCCTCACCCCCCCCCCCCCCATCTTCCTCCCCCCCCATCCCCCCCCTCCCACTCGCCCCCATCTCTCCCCTCCCCCCCCCCCCCTCATCTCCTCCCCCTCCCCCCCATCACTCTCCCCCCACCCCCCCCCCCCTCATCTCCCCCCCCTCATCTCCCCCCCCCCACTCATCTCCTCCCACTCCACTGTGTCAACCAATTACCAAACAGGCTTTGCCCTGCCCCCTTCCTTCCATCGTTCTTCCACTTACAATCAGTGAAAAAGGATCCTATGGAGAGAAGGAATAGGCGACGTTTCGGATCGGGACCCTTTTTCAGACTGATTGTAGGTGGAAGAACGATGGAACGGGGGGCGATGCCGCCTCACCCGCTGAGTTTCTCCAGCATTTTGTATTTGGTCTGGACCCGAAACATCACCTGTCCATGTTCTCCAGAGGTGCTACTTGACCCGCTGAGTTAATCCAGCACTTTGTGCCTTTTTGTTGTGTAGCAGCATCTGCAGTTCCTTGTTTTTGCATCTTCACACCAAAGATACTAGAGGAGCTCACACTGAACATTGCAGCCGAATTACATTCATTCCCCGAGACAGCAGCGTGAGCAGTGGACACTCGCGGTTCTGCATATGGGGTCAGCAGTTACGCGAAAGGAAATGCGTTTTGAACTAGGAAGAGGTGGAGTTAAAATGGCTTCGAAAGATGAGGTCGAGAGTTGGACGGAGGAGGTAGTTTGTCCCATCTGCCTGGATTTCTTCACCGATCCAGTATCACTGGAGTGTGGGGAAAGCTTCTGCCGCTCCTGCATCACCCAGAGTTGGGACAGGGAGGGGAGATACTCCTGCCCGGAATGCAGAAAGCAGTTTACAGACCGCATCCTCAGGGTGAATCGGGCCTTGGCGAGACGGTCTGAGAAAGCTCGAACACTGAGCCTGAAGCGGACAGAGGAGGAAAGTAAACTTCAGTGCGAGGAACATCAGGAAGAACTGAAGCTGTTTTGTGAAACTGACAAGAAGCTGATCTGTGTGGTTTGTGCAGCTGGGCGGGAACACAAGTCTCACAGCTTCACGCCGGTTAAAGAAGCGGTTAAAAACTATAAGGTAAAGGCAAACCGATTTTGATCACATCATTGTTTAATTCCCTCTTTATTGTCTAACACTTTTATTCCATGATTTTCAAACACAATCCCAGGATCAGATTAAATCTTCCATCCAGTCTCACAAAAAAGAAATCAGAGATCCAGCGAATGGAGCAGCAACTGAAGATTTCTGGAGTTCTGGTGAGGCTTTCCAGTTTTGATTTCCTGATCTTGTGTAGATTTGATCCCTGTGATGCGTGTAATAATAGGGCAGCGCAGTGACACAAGTAGTGCTGCTGTCTCCTAGTTCTGGTGAGCGGGTTCAATCCCGACCTCGGGTGCTGCCCGTGTGGTTCACCCCTTCACCCTGTGACCTGGTCGGATTCCTTCCACGTCCCCAACAGACGCTGGTTCAATGGTCAATCGGCGACTGTTATAATCCCTGGGAAAGTGGCTTGTGACGAATAAATGGGAATTAATGGGCACGTGTAAAGGAATAGGCAGCAGGGAATTAAAGTCATAAGGAATAGGAGTAGAATGAGGTCATTCGGCCCATCATATCTACCCCGCAATTCAATCATGGCTGACGTATCTCTCCCTCCTAACCCCATTCTCCTGCCTTCTCCCCATAATCTCTGACACCCGCACTAATCTAGAATCCATCAATCTGTGCCTCAAAAAATATCCATTGCCTTCCGTGGCAAAGAATTCCACAGATTCACCAGACTCTGACTAAAGAAATTTCTCCTCATCTTCCTAGAAGAACGTCCTTTAATTCTGAGTCCCACGAGCAGAAACATCGTGACCATAATATGATAAGTTTTAATCTACAATTTGAGAGGGAGAAGGAAAAATCGGAAGTGTCAGCATTACAGCTGAGCAAAGGGGACTATGGAGGCATGAGGAAGGAGCTGGCCAAAGTTGACTGGAAAGAGACCCTAGCAGGGATGACAGTGTAACAACAATGGCAAGTATTTCTGGTAACACTACAGAAGGTGCAGGATCAGTTCATTCCAAAGAAGAAGAAAGATTCTTTCTTTCTTTCTTTTAAAATATTTTTATTGTTTTTTTCCAAAAAACAAAAACAAAACATAATAAACAGAGCAAAAATAATACTGATAAACATAACAATGATATTGATACCTTGGGACCAGGATTACATTAATAACAGGTATAACCTGATATGAGACCAGTGTCAAAATACACATTGAATGTAGACCTCCCGCTCTCCATGTAAATATAGTTAAATCTTTAAAAGAAAACATATAAATGTAGAAAAAAACACAAAGATAAAAAGACAAAAAGAAAAAAGGAAAAAACAAACCCTAAAGGGAAAAAAGGGAAAAAAAAACAAATTAAAAAATTAAAATTAAATAAATAAAAATAAAGCAAAGCAAAACAGAATCTGAGCTGAGAATTTCAACAATTTAGGTATGTTTGTCGTCAAGTCCGTTCCACCATATAGAGGTAAAATTGTTTTTATAATGGTTAACGAGTGAGCAATTTATGTTGTATGAAAGTGTTGAATAAATTTTCCCCAAGTTTTATCAAATTTAACCAAGGGTTCAACAATGTCATTCCTGGTTTTTCTAAATTTAAACATGATATTGTTTCAGAGTGCGGTAGAAAGATTCTAAGGGGAGTGGCTGACAAGGAAAGTCAAGGACAGTGTAAAAATAAAAGAGAAGTATAACATAGCAAAGGTGAGCGGGAAGCCAGAGGATTGGGAAACTTTTAAAGAGCAACCAGGCATGAGACGGGGGAAAAAACTGAAAAAAGAGGAAGAGAGATGGGGGTCCTGGGAGGCATTACATCCTGCTAGTGTTCCAAGGAGCAATGCCCCTGGTGGGGGTAAAAGGGGGATGTGCTCCCTTTATGCAGACATTTTTTGATAATTGTTAATTGAAATGACACAATTTTATTGCCTGTTTATACTTAATTTATACTGTTTTTTTTTTAAATTGTACCTTAAAATAACACATTTTACTTGCTTGTCACTTCTTAATTTACACAGAAAATTTGTGATAATCATACCTCAAAATGACACCAACTCCTTGTTTACACTTAAGTCATATTGAAAATATTTTGATATTACACCTACACCTACACCATTTTTAACATGATACTTGTTCCTTGCTTGTAGAAACATAGAAACATAGAAAATAGGTGCAGGAGTAGGCCATTCGGCCCTTCGAGCCTGCACTGCCATTCAATATGATCATGGCTGATGATCCAACTCAGTATCCTGTACCTGCATTCTCTCCATACCCCCTGATCCCTTTAGCCACAAGGGCCACATCTAACTTCCTCTTAAATATAGCCAATGAACTGGCCTCAACTACCTTCTGTGGCAGAGAATTCCACACATTCACCACTCTCTGTGTGAAAAATGTTTTTCTCATCTCGGTCCAAAAAGACTTCCCCCTTATCCTTAAACTGTGACCCCTTGTTCTGAACAATCTTCCTGCATATAGCCTGTCCAACCCCTTAAGAATTTTGTAAGTTTTTATAAGATTCCCCCCTCAATATATGTTTACTCTTATTAGAGAGAAGTATATTTTGCACAGGAAATCTTTGATTTTGTTTATAATTATACCTTGAAATGACATAATTTCCCTGCTTGTTTACCCTTAATTTATACTGTATTCTTTTTTAATTATACCTCGCAATAACACATTTTACCTGATTGAATTGGATAAAAAAAAAGAACAGTGTAGTGTCTATAACTCACAGACTCTTGAATGCTTTTGATTTTCAAATGAAACAATTCTTATATTTTAACACTGTAACAAGTCCTATACTAGATGGATGCAATGTATTCCCATTTTCTTTCATGGGAATGTTCTGTAGATTAAGGATCGGTTCCTCTGTATTGGAGGGTAGCTAATGCTCTCCCACTTTTTAAGAAAGGAGTGAGAGAGAAAACAGGGGATTATAGACCAGTTAGCCTGACATCGGTGGTGGGGAAGATGCTGGAGTCATTTATAAAAGATGAAATAGCGGCACATTTGGATAGCAGTAACAGCAGCAGTCCGGGTCAGCATGGTGTTACAAAGGGGAAATTGTGCTTGACTAATCTTCTGGAAAATATTGAGGATGTATCTAGGATAATGAACAAGGGAGAGCCAGTGGATGTAGTGTACCTGGACTGTCAGAATGATAAGGTCCCACATAGCAGATTAGTGGGCAAAATTAGACCAATTAGAGTGGGGTACCGCAATGCTCGGTGCTGGGACCGCATCTACTTACAATATATATTAATGATATAGATGAAGGGATTAAGAGTAACATTAGCAAATTTGCAGATGACACAAAGCTGGGTGGCAGTATGAACTATGAGGAGGTTGCAGGGTGATTTGGACAGGTTGGGTTAGTGGGCAGATGCAGGTTAATGCAAATTAATGTGAGGTTATCCACTTTGGTGGCAAGAACAGGAAGGCAGATTATTATCTGAATGGTGTCAAGTTAGGAAAAGGATGTACAATGAGATCAGGGTGTCCTTGTTCACCAGGCACTGAAAGTAAGCATGCAGGTACAACAGGCAGTGAAGACAGCTAATGGCATGTTGTCCTTCATAACAAGAGGAGTTGAGTATGGGAGCAAAGAGGTCATTCTACAGTTGTACAGGACCCTTGTGAGACTACACCTGGAGTATTGTGTGCAGTTTTGGTCTCCAAATTTGAGAAAGGACATTCTTGCTATTGAGGGAGTGTAACGTAGGTTCATGAGGTTAATTCCCGGGATGGCTAGACTGTCACATGTTGAAAGAATGGAGCGACTGGGTTTGTATACACTGGAAAGGGGTACTGATTGTGGATGATCAGCCATGATCTCAGTGAATGGCGGTGCTGGATCAAATGGCCTACACCTGCACCTATTGTCTATTAACCAGACTTGATAAGGGAACTTGAGATTAAGGAGCCATTAGGAGGCAGTGACAAAACATGATAAGTTTTAACCTACAATTTGAGAGGGAGAAGGGTAAATCGGAGGTGTCAGTATTACAATTGAACAAAGAGGACTATGGAGCCATGAGGGAGGAGCTGGCCAAAGGTGACTGGAAAGGTACCCTAGCAGGGATGACAGTGGAACAGAAGTGGCAGGTATTTCTAGGAATAATACAGAAGGTGCAGGATCAGTTCATTCCAAAGAGGAAGAAAGATTCCAAGTGGAGTAAGGGGTGACCATGGCTGACCAGGGAAGTCAGGGACAATATAAAAATAAAAGAGTACAAAGATGAGCAGGAAGCCAGAGGATTGGATGATGTTTAAAGAGGAACAGAAGATAACTAAAAAGGCATTACAGGGAGAAAAGATGAGGTACGAAGGTAAGCTAACCAAGAATATAAAGGAGGATGGGAAAAGCTTATTTAGGAATGTCAAGTGGAAAAAATTAGTTAAGACCAAAATTGGACCCTTGAAGACTGAAAGGGTAAATTTATTATGGGGAACAAGGAAATGGCAGACGCGTTCAATGGGTACTTTGGATCCGTCTTCACCAAGGAGGACACAAACAATCTTCCTGATGTACTAGCCAGAGTATCTGGGGTGATAGAGGAACTGAAGAAAATCCACATTGGGCAGGAAATGGTGTTGTGTAAACTGATGGGACTGAAAGCTGATAAATCCCCAGGAGCCGATGGTCTGCATCCCAGGGTACTTAAGGAAGTAGCTCCAGAAATCGTGGACGCATTGGTGTTAATTTTCCAATGTTCTATAGATTCAGGATCAGTTCCTGTGGATTGAAGAGTAGCTAATGTTATCCCACTTTTTAAGAAAGGCAGGAGAGAGAAAACAGAATTACAGACCAGTTAGCCTGACATCGGTGGCGGGAAGATGCTGGAGTCAATTATAAAAGATGAAATAGCTGCACATTTGGATAGCAGTAACAGGATCGGTCCGAGTCAGCATGGATTTACGAAGGGAAAATCATGCTTGACTAATCTTCTGGAATTTTTTGAGGATGTAACTAGGAAAATGGACAAGGGAAAACCAGTGGATGTAATGTACCTGGACTTTCAGAAAGCATTTGATAAGGTCCCACATGGGAGGGTAGTGGGCACAATTAGGGCACATGGTATTGGTGGTAGAGTGCTGACATGGATAGAGAAGTGGTTGGCAGACAGGAAACAAAGAGTAGGGATAGGGATTAACGGGTCCCTTTCAGAATGGCAGGCAGTGACTAGTGGGGTACCGCAAGGCTCGGTGCAGGGGCCGCAGCTATTTACAATATATATTAATGATTTAGATGAAGGGATTACAAGTAACATTAGCAAACTTGCAGATGACACGAAGATGAGTGGCAGTGTGAACTGTGAGGAGGATGCTATGAGAATGCAGGGTGACTTGGACAGGTTGGGGGAGTGGGCAGATGCATGACAGATGAAATTTAATGTGGATAAATGTGAAGTTATCCACTTTGGTAGTAAAAACAGGAAGGAAGATTATTATCTAAAAGGTGTCAAGTTGTGAAAAAGGGAAGTGCAACGGGATCTGGAGGTCCTTGTTCAGTCTAGAAAATAAGCATGCAGGTACAGCAGGCAGTGAAGAAAGCGAATGGCATGTTGGCCTTCATAACAAGAGGAGCAAAGAGGTCCTTCTGCAGTTGTTCAGGGCCCTAGTGAGACCACACGTGGAGCAATGTCTGCAATTTTGGTCTCCAAATTTGAGGTAGGACATTTTTGCTATTGAAGGAGTGCAGCGTAGGTTCACAAGGTTAATTACCAGGATGGCAGGACTGTCATATGCTGAGAGAATGGAAGCGGCTGGGCTTGTATACGCTGGAATTTACAAGGATGAGAAGGGATCTTATTGAAACGTATAAGATTTTTAAGGGTTTGGACATGCTAGAGGCAGGAAACATGTTCCCAATGTTGGAGGAGTCCAGAACCAGGGGCCACAGTTTAAGAATAAGGGGTAAGCCATTTAGAACAGAGATGAGGAAACGCTTTTTCACACAGAGCGTTGTGTGTCTGTGGAATTCTCGGCCTCAGAGTGCGGTGGAGGCCGGTTCTCTGGATACTTTCAAGAGGGAGCTAGATAGGGCTCCTGAAGATAGCGGAGTCAGGGGATATGGGGGAGAAGGCAGGAACGGGGTACTGATTGTGGATGATCAGCCATGATCACTTTGAATGGCTATACTGGCCTTCATTCCTACTACCAAAATGCATGACTCCACACCTTGCTACACTATATTTCATGTGCGACTTCTCTGCCCACTCTCCCATCCTGTCCAAGTCCTTCTGCAGAGGATCTGCTTTCTCTACACTACCTGCCCCTCCACCTATTTTTGTATCATCCGCAAGCTTTGCCACAAAGCCTTCAATCCCCTCGTCCAAATCATTAATATACAACGTGAAGAGTAGAGGCCCCAGCACCGACCCTTGTGGAACTGAACTAGTCATTGGCAGCCAACCAGTAAAAGACCCTTTATTGCCGCTCTTTGCCTTCTGCCGTCCAGCCAACCTGCTATCCATGCTAGTATCTGCCCTTTGATACCGTGGGCTCTCATCTTCCTAAGCAGGCTAACGTGTGGCACCTTATCAAAGTCTTTCTGAAACTCTAAGTAAAAAACATCGACTGTCTCTCCTTTGTCTGTCCTGCTATTTACTTCAAAGAGTTCCAGCAAACTTATTTTATCGGCCTGTTTAATCGTGAACTTCTAAGTACTCCGTAACCTCATCCTTTATAGAAACATAGAAACATAGAAAATAGGTGCAGGATTATAAGATTACCCTCACTACATTTCAGAAGCATTTGGACAAACTACTGAATTGAAAGTTCTTCAGTCTGAAGAAGGGTCTCGACCCGAATAGTCACCCATTCCTTCTCTCCAGAGATGCTGCCTATCCCTCTGAGTTACTCCAGCATTTTGTGTCTACCTTTGATTGTGTCTATCTTTAAGTAATACTTAGATGCAAAGATTAATGGTATTTTGGACTGAAGGGAAATTGTTCAAGTTCAAATGAGTTTATTGTCATGTGTCCCTGATAGGCCCTTCGAGCCTGCACCGCCATTCAATATGATCATGGCTGATCATCCAACTCAGTATCCTGTACCTGCCTTCTCTCCATACCCCCTTAGCCACAAGGGCCACATCTAACTCATTCTTAAATATAGACAATGAACTGGCCTCAACTACCTTCTGTGGCAGAGAATTCCAGAGACTCACCACTCTCTGTGTGAAAATGTTTTTAATGGACTCAAATCTACTGAAGTCAGACTAACCGGCCTATTGTTCCCACTATTCTGGCTATCTCCGTTTTTGTGCAACAGGGTAATATTGGCAATTTTCCAATCAGCTGGGATCACTCATGACTAAGCGATTCCTGAAATATCACTATCAATGCCTGCACAATCTCCAAAGCCATCACTTTCAGAACCCTAGGGTTCAGCCCATCTGGCCCAGGTGACCTGTCCACCTTCAGCCCGTTAGCTTCCCAAGCACCTTCTCCCTGGTAATAGCCACACCAATAACTTCTGCCTTCTGGGTAGAGGTTTGATGGATTATAAGATTTCCCTCACTACATTTCAGAAGCATTTGGACAAACTACTGAATTGAAAGTTCTTCAGTCTGAAGAAGGGTCTTGACCCAAATAATCACCCATTCCTTCTCTCCAGAGATGCTGCCTATCCCTCTGAGTTACTCCAGAATTTTGTGTCTACCTTTGATTGTGTCTATCTTTAAGTAATACTTAGATGCAAAGATTAATGGTATTTTGGACTGAAGGGAAATTGTTCAAGTTCAAATGAGTTTATTGTCATGTGTCCCTGATAGGACAATGAAATTCTTGCTTTGCTTCAGCACATAGTAGGCATTGACTACAGAACAGATCAGTGTGTCCATATACCATTATATAAATATATACACACATGAATAAATAAACTGATAAAGTGCAAATAACAGACACTGGGGTTATTAATGTTCATAGTTTTGTCCGAGCCAGGTTTAATAGCCTGATGGCAGTGGGGAAGTAGCTATTCCTGAACCTGGTCGTTGCAGTCTTTAGGCTTTCATTGAAGATCTCGATTGAAGATTTGATCTACCACCAAGCTTATCTACTGGGAAGCTTCACAGAGTCAGAGAGCTGTGTAAACAGCAACAGGCCCTTTGACTCGACTCGACCTTGCCAAACAAGTTGCCCAACCAAGCTAGCCCCGCTTGCCTCAGTCTGGCTCATATCCTTCCAAGTCTTTCTTATCCACATATCTACCCAATTCTCTGTAAAATGTTGGAATTGTACCAGTCTCGACCACTTTCTCTGTCAGATCGTTCCATATACACACTATCCACTGATTGAAAAACCCGCTCCTCAGAGTTTGTTATTGTTTCCACTCTCACCTTAAACTGATGTACTCTCGGTTTAGATTCCCTTACCTTGTGTAAAGTATTGTGGCTAATCATCTCATCTTTGAATCTTATACACATCTATAATGTCACCCTGACAGGCTCCCAAGAAAAAACATTCCCAGTCTGAATAGTCTGTTCCAGGAAAGAGTAAGTTAACCTATGAGCGTTTGTCAGCATTGGGCCTGTACTCGGTGGAGTTTAGAAGAAAGAGGGGGGACCTCATTGAAGACCAGTGGAAGGCTTGGATAGAGTGGATGTGGAGAGGATCTTTCCATTAGTGGGAGAGTTTAGGACTAAAGGTCATAGACTCAGAATTAAAGGATGTTCTTTTAGGAAGGATATGAGGGGAAATGTTTTTAATCAGAGGGTGGTGAATTTGTGGGATTCATTGCCACAGAAGGATGTAGAGGCCAAGTTGGTGGATATTTTTAAGGCCGGATTCTTGATTAGTGCGGGTGTCAGAGGTTATGGGGAGAAGGCAGGAGAATGGGGTTAGGAGCGAGAGATAGATCAGCCATGATTGAATGGTGGAGTGGACTTGATGGGCCAAATGGCCTAATTCGAATACTTTCACTTATGACATTTTGACTTTATGACTGTCCAACTTCACCTGATAACCCAGCCTTTCAGACCTGATGAATTGATTGTAAATCCTTCTAATTGACTAACAAAGCCACCCTTCCCTTTGTCTCACCACTCAAAAAACACAGGGGCAGGTCATCTGGCCCCTCATATCTGCCCCCTTTCACTATGATCATGGTGACTCCACCCCACACCTCTACCTCCTATTTAAAAACCTCAAATTACCGCTCACCTCATTATCCACCTTCTCTGATCTGCCTCCATATCTGAATAGCCCCCCCCCCCCCCCCCGTTTCTCCTTCTCCACTGCAATCTCGCAGTCCTCTTCATCCTCTGCACTCGTCCTCCCCGTCCCCTCTCCCACGTTTCCTTCCAAGACTTCACGGCGTTCCCCTCTCCATCCCTGACAAAACCGGATGTGGGGATGAAGCCCTGGGCAAGGTTTCAGGTGTCCGCCCGTCTGTGCCTGAGGCCGAGTGGCTTCTCCCCCGGTCCCGGGGCCGCGCTGCCCGAGTCTCCCCGGGGACTCTCTGATTCTCTGCTTCTCCCCCCAGTCTCCGTCACCCTGGATGTGGAAACAGCGCATCCTCTGCTCGAGGTGTCTGAGGATCGGAAGAGGGTGAGACGGACCCGGACCCGGAGGTGTCTCCCTGACACCGGGAAGAGGTTTACAGACTGGGCATGTTTGCTGGGATCGGAGGGATTCACATCGGGGAGGCATTACTGGGAGGTGGAGGTGGCGGGGAGTCGGGGCTGGAGTCTGGGAGTCGCCGCTGAGTCTGTGGAGAGGAAGAGAAGGTGTACACCGTCCCCGGAGACAGGTATCTGGGGCATCTGGCGAGATGGTGAGCAGTTTGAAGCAGTCACCTCCCCTCCATCCCGTATCCCCACCCGGCCCGTCCCCGGGAGGCTGGGAGTTTATCTCTGTTACGAGTCCGGGACAGTTTCATTTTACGATGCGGACACCAAGTCCCATCTGCACACCTTCAGTGAGAATAAATTCACGGAGAAACTTTATCCTTTTTTCGGTCCTTGGGAACAAAACCAGTGGCTGAGAATCTGCTCAAGTTCCGCTCCGGATGTGTAAAAGGGTTGGTGGACAACAGGTCAGCGCCAATTTGGGGCCGGTGGACAACAGGTCGGCGCTAAGCGACTCCCAATTAATCCCCATATTCCACGTCGTAAAACCCCAGTGGGCGCGGAAATTAAACCAGGGGGAATGTAAATGTTAGGAAGAGTGAAATAAACAGCAACTGAAATCAGAGCTGTCTGTCGATCTGTTCATTTTAACGCGTTAACCGCTTCCGTCAACGGAACAGAAATTACTTTTGAGAAAATATAAAGATTGAAACAATCTCCCTTCCCGCGGGTTCAGCAGCAGCCGCGGGCGGTGGGTCCTGAGTTTCCCCCGGGTCCTAAACTCTTCCCGAGTCACAACGAGGCACAAACAGTGTTAGCGAGGACTTCAACAGCGGCGTAAAGGCGAGTTTGGGGGCAGGTGTACAGATAAGGGCGGAATGACATCGGGAATTCCCTTAAGTGAGGGAAGGCAAAGTGAACAATGGAAATGGTACGTACAAAAAAAATCTGTTGAAATAGTTGAGTTAAAAAAAACCACACCAATGCGCTGGAGGAAATCAGCGGGCCTGGCAGCATCCGTGGAGGGAAATGGACAGACCAAGTCAAGTCAAGTCTATTCGTCACATACGCACACAAGGTGTGCAGTGAAATGAAAAGTGGCAATGCTCGCGGATTGTGCAAAAAAACTGCTAAACAGAATGGAACAGAATCACAGATTCACATATTACATATTTGTGGGGGAAAAAAGAAACAAACAGCAATTTTAAAAAGACACCACACAACAGTAAATAGGTACAGTGAAGTTAGTCCCTGGTGAGATAGGAGTTTACAGTCCTAATGGCCTCTGGGAAGAAACTCCTTCTCATCCTCTCCGTTCTCGCAGCATGGCAACGGAGGCGTTTGCCTGCCCGTAGCAGCTGGAACAGTCCGTTGCAGGGGTGGAAGGGGTCCCCCATTATCTTGTTGGCTCTGGAGTTGCACCTCCTGATGTATAGTTCCTGCAGGGGGGCGAGTGTCGTTCCCATAGTGCGTTCGGCCGAACGCTCTACTCTCTGCAGAGCCTTCATGTCCTGGGCAGAGCAGTTCCCAAACCAAATTGTGATGTTTCTGGACAAGATGCTTTCCACAGCCGCTGAGTAGAAGCACTGGAGGATCCTCGGAGACACTCTGAATTTCCTCAATTGCCTGAGGTGGTAAAGGCACTGCCTTGCCTTACTCACCAGTGCGGCAGCGTGTGATGTCCATGTCAGATCCTCTGAGATGTGCTCCCAGGTATTTAAAGCAGCTCACCCTAACCACAGTATCCCCATTCATCTTCAGAGGTGTGTACGTCCTCGGATGCTGTGCCCTACGCACCGGAAACGCGACCCTTCTTTCGTCTGAAGAAGGAATTCCAAGGGCTACAGGTTCGCTAAATCAGAGTAAATTAAATGGTGTTGAAGTCGTTTGGAAGAGGGCGGTAAAGGTCTGACTCGGGAGGTGTGAATGGGAGGGAAATTACTTGAAGGGAGAAGAATAACACTGAATGTCGGGAGTGGGAGATACAATGGGCCTCTCGGTGTTGTTGCTGGCCGTGTAGAGCTAGAACAGGCTCTTTGGCCCACAGAGAACGTGGAACAGTACAATGCCCAGCTAATCTCTGTTTCCTTCAGTTGCTCCAGTTTCCTCCCACATCCCAAAGGCGAGCGATGTTGTAGATTTGTCAGCCTCTACAGGGCTCTCACTTAACTTTGTTTCTCTGATGCCAGCCGGGCAACCTCGGCAGCTTTTTAGGTTGCCAAATTACAGTTTAGGTGGTCATCTAAGACGGCTTGCATGTCACGTGCGATAATGTGCTCGGACGAAGTGCGTAGTTACCAGTCGCAATTATGCTCAATGAAGCATTCACATATTATTTCTGCTTTAAATAAAGTCACAAACTAAACATATTCACCAATCAAGACACGATATATACCACAATGACAGCAGCAAAATTATAATACAGTATCTCAACTCTTTTCACACGTTGCAATTAATGCAATTTCTATTATTTCTTTCCACTTACAAACAAAAATGTGGTTGGATTATTCAGCGTAGTATGATCAACCTCGGTGAGACCAAGCGCAGGCTTGGCGATCGCTTCGCACAACACCTCCGCTCGGTTCGCAATAACCAACCTGATCTCCCGGTGGCTCAGCACTTCAACTCCCCCTCCCATTTCAGAATCAGACCTTTCTGTCCTGAGCCTCCTCCATGGCCAGAGTGAGGCCCACCGTATTGGAGGAACAGCACCTCATATTTTGTTTGGTTGTTTACACCCCAGCGGTATGAACATTGGCTTCTCCAATTTCTGGTTGCTTTTTCCCTCCTCCCCCTCCCATTCCCAGCTCTCCCACAGCCTACTGTCCCCGTCTCTTCCTTTCTTTTTCCTGCCCCACCCCCCCAACATCAGTCTGAAGAATGGTCTCAACCCGAAACGTCACCTTATTCCTTCGCTCCATAGATGCTGCTTCACCCACTGATTTTCTCCAGCTTTGTCTACCAATGGGATCCCACCACTGGCCACATCATCCCATCTCCTCCCCTGCCGGCTTCCCGCAGAGACTGCTCCCTCTGTAACTCCCTGGTCAATTTGCCCCTTCCCACCCAAACCACCCCCTCTCCTGGCACTTGCAACCACAGGAAATGCTACACTTGTCGCTTTACCTCCCCCCTTGACTCCATTCAGTGACTCAAGCAGTCTTTCCAGGTGCGGCAGAGGTTCACCTGTACCTCCTCCAACCTCATCGATTGCATCCACTGCTATAGGTGTCAGCTGCTCTACATCGGTGAGACCAAGAATAGGCTTGGCGATCGCTTCGCCCAACACCTCCGATCGGTTCGCAATAACCAACCTGATCTCACGGTAGCTCAGCAGTTCAACTCCCCCTCCCATGCAGAATCCAACCTTTCTGGCCTGGGCCTCCTCCATGGCCAGAGTGCGACCACCATAAATTGGAGAAGCAGCACCTCATATTTCGCTTGGGCAGTTTACACTCCAGCGGTATGAATATCGACTTCTCCAATTTCTGGTAGTCCCTGCTTTCTCATCCGCTTCCCAGCTCTCCCTCAGCCCACTGTCTCCACCTCTTCCTTTCCTCTTCCACCCCCCCCCCACCCCACCCTCACATCAGTCTGAAGAAGGCTCTCAACCCGAAACGTCGCCTACTTCCATCGCCCCATAGATCCTGCCTCACCTGCTGAGTTTCTCCAGCTTTTGTGTCTATCCATTCTCACAAGTTGTGTATTCCCACTTTCCTCACCCACTCCCTGCACATTAGGGGCAATTTTACAGAGACAAGTTAACCTACAAAGCCAATGCGTCTTTGGGATGTGGGAGGAAACCCACACGCTTGCAGGGAGAATGTGCAAATTCAACACAGACAGTGCCCGAGGACAGGATCGAACACGGATCTCTGGCGTGTGAGGCAGCAAGTCCACCAGCTGTGCCATATTTTTTATTTCCAACCACACAAACAAATTATACATTGATGGTTACTATTCTTTTCAGTTTTAAATCCGACCTGTTGTATGTTTTTAGTTCTACTATGGGAACAGTACATTGCTTTTGTGCCAGAGACCCGATGATCTATCTTCTGTAGTTTTTAAACATTTGCCAAAGATCTGTCAGTTCCTGTCCTTTTTGTTCTACTTCACACACGATGCTACACGATAGAACTTTATTAATCCCAGGAGGGAAATTGTGTGTGTGTGTGTATATATATTACACACACACGCACACACACACACAATACATGTATTTATATATTTATATATTTATATATAAATATACATTGTTCTCTTTTCTCGATTATAACATTGTTTACAGAGTACTATGTTTACATATTCTGTTGTGCTGCTGCAAGTAAGGATTTCATTGTTCTAACTGGGAAGTGAGAATAAAACACTCTTGACTCTTGACTTACTCCGCTGATGTGTGGGATGCAACTAGAGTACGGGTGATGGTGGTCAGCGTGGACTCGGTGGGCCGAAGGGCCTGTTTCCACGCTGTATCTTTAAATTAAACTAAAAACACGAAAGCCAGAGAAAATCTAAAGAAGGGTCTCTACCCGAAACGTCACCCAATTTCTTCTAACCAGAGACGCTGGCTGCTCCACGGAGTTCCCCTGCACAATTAAAGCATAGAATAGTCTTCACCCTACCTTAGTTACCCAACCAGACGCAACTAAATTTAAGGTAGCACTTTTTTCCCAAGAACCCTTTTTTGCTTAAGTCCAAGTCAAGAGGCAAGAGAGTTTTATTGTCATGTGTCCCAGATAGGACAATGAAATTCTTGCTTGCTGCAGCACAACAGAATATGTAAACAATATATAGAACAGGAAATAAAAGTTCAGTGTGTCTATATACCATAGACCATATGTATACACAATAAATAAACAGGCTGCACAATAAATAACAATGCAATAGGCTGTTATTTTTCAGAGTTTGGAGTTTGTGGTGGTGGGTCCACTCCTGTTTAAATTCCATTTGGAATATTTATGGAGGACCAGGAAACCAAGAAGGCAAGAGGTACTCCGGGGAGTTACTCCAGCTCCAGGGAGTGATTCTGCGTTGGTTTTCAGCGGTCGCGGTGAGGCGGCGACCGGACAGCAATGGCGGCCAGACCCCCCACAATGCAAAACCATTCATTTCGAGCCCTGCAAGAAACCCCTGGCGTGCGTAGAGTGGAAGTGAAAGTGGGATAAATAGAACTAGTGTGAACGGGTATCTATGGTCGGCATGGATTCAGTGCCGCCCCTAGTCGTTGTACTAGTTTCACTGTGGTCCTGGTGAGTTTCATTGCCTGTAACTCGTTTTCGAGCCCACAGCTGAAAATGGCCTGTTTACTTTATCATCGATGTTTGCGTATCTTTCATTCATTTGTTCCATTTCTCTCTATATCACCGTCCATATTTTGTGTTTCCTTTCCCCCTGTCTCGCAGTCTGAAGAGGGTCTCGACCCGAAACGTCTCCTATTCCTTTTCCCCTGAGAGGCTGTCTGACCCTCTGAGTTACTCCAGCTATTCGTTTCTATCTTCGGTTGGCCGAATGGCCTGTTTACGTGCTGTATCTCTACACCAAACCATGTTCTCCTAATCGGGAGCAGGACTGCATGCACGTCTCGGTTTTCCCACTAGATGGCAGCAACGCAGTGGCGCGCCCACAGACCAGCTGTAACTTTGAGAATTAACTTTGACAAGTGCAGAAACAGAGGGAATCTGATTTAATAAGTGACTTTTGTGACCTGTTACCACAGCCTGCGGCCCAAACCAAATACGTGGCTTAAAATGTTGAGGCTTTAAAATGTGGAATCAAAGCAGAAATTGTCCCAAATATTCAGCATCTGCAAGGTGAAAAATACCTTGCACATCAGATCTAATACTGATGACGAATAGTGTGCAACCGGGGTGATTAACTCTGTTTCTCTCTCTACAGTCGCTAACCGACCTGCTGAGTATTTATTGGATCTTATGTCTTTATTTCGGATTTTCAGCATCTGCATTCTTTTATTTTTTCCAGTTCAATGGACATAAGTAAGTAAGTAAATTGTATTTATATAGCACGTTTAAATCAACTCGCGTTGAAACTAAAGTGCTTTACATAAAATAAATAATAAAAGAAATAATAAAGTTTCCATACATCGAAAGAAAAATTAAAAATAAGAAAAATGACACAACACATTATAGAATTCAACATGAACGTCCCCCCCACAACATAATCAAAAATTTCCACTGTGGGGAAAGGCATCAAAAAGATTAGTCCTCTTCCTCTGTGACCACCCGAGGTCGGGGCCCATTTGTGGCCTCTGCAGCCAGTCCGATGTTGCAGGCCCTCTTTGCCGGGAAGCTGGAACTCCGGCATCGGGTGAACAGCCCTCAGCGGCTTGGAAAATGCCTGGAGCAGCCGCTTCCTCCCAGCGACCTCGGATCCCAGGCTCCACGGTGTTTTAAATCCAGCGCCGCCCGCGGCTGGACGCCCGCAGTCACAGCTCCTCGGATGTTGAATGGAATGTGAGTCTGTCCACAAACTGCCAACAAATAAAACAGATAACGTTGACGGCATTCAGCTGATCGATCAGTCTACAGTATCTGGAAAGAGAAGGTTTAATATTTCTGAGGTACTGCAGAGCAGCGGATAGTAAGTGCCGCTGCCGCACAGGGCCAGGGACCCGTGTCCGATCCTGTCCTCGAGTGCTGTCCGTTCGAAGTTTCCATGTTCGCGCTGTGACCACATGGGTTTACCCCGGGCATTTTGGCTTCCTCCCACATCCAAATGACATGCCGGTTTGTTGGTTAATTGGCCCCAAGTGTGTAAGGAGTGGATGGGAAAATGGGATGACAGACAACAACTATTAATTGATGATAGACACAAAAAGCTGCAGGAACTGAGCGCGTCAGCCAGCATCGCTACAGAAAAGGAATGAATTGGTGATCGATGGTCAGCGTGGACTCGATGGGCCTGTTTCCATGCTGTATCGAAAATGCAGCATCCTGTTATTGCAATAATGCGTGTGCATGATTAGGGGGGAAAGGGGTTTTACGAGGATGTTGCCAGGACTCGAGGTCCCGAGCTATCGGGAGAGGTTGAGCAGGCTAGGAATCTATCCCTTAGAGGGTCGCAGGAGGATCTCTTTGAGATGGAAAAATCCTGAGAGGAACAGACCGAGAAGACGCGCAGAGTCTCTTGCTAAGAGTAGGACAATCAAGAATCAGAGGATGGAAATATCCAACAGGAACCTGAGGGGTAACTTTTTCACACAAAGGGTGGTGGGTGCATGGAACGAGCTGCTGGAGGAGGTAGTTGAGGCAGGTACTATCACAACGTTTAAGAAGCATTTAGACAGGTACTGGGATAGGACAGGTTGAGAGATATGGGCCAAACACAGGTAGTGCACGTCGGTTCAAAAACCTAATGGTTGTGGGTAAGGAGCTGTTCCTGAACATGGTTCTGTGGGATTTCAAGCTCAGGTGCAGAGGGTAGAGCTGCAGCCTCCCCGCGAGACCCAGGCACAAACCTGAGCTTAAATGCTGTCTGTGTGGAGTGTGCATGCTCTTCGCGCGACCAGATTAAGTTTAATGTGGATAAATGTAGTATATGCAGTATAATTTGGATAAATGTGAGGTTATCCACTTTGGTGGCAAACACATGAGGGTAGACTATTATCTGAATGGTGGCAGATTAGGAAAAGGGGAGATGCAACGAAACCTGGGTGTCATGGTACACCAGTCATTGAAAGTAAACATGGAGGTGCAGCAGGCAGTGAAGAAAGCAAATGGTATGTTTGCATTCATAGCGAAAGGATTTCAGTATAGGAGCATGGAGGTTCTACTGCAGTTGTACAGGGTTTTGGTTAGACCACACCTGGAGCATTGCGTACAGTTTTGGTCTCCAAATCGGAGGAAAGACATTCTTGCCATAGAGGGGGTTCAGAGAAGGTTCACCAGACTGATTCCTGGGATGTCGGGACTTTCATATGAAGAAAGACTGGATAGACTCGGCTTGTACTCACTGGAATTTAGAAGATTTAGGGGGGATTTTATAGACACTTACAAAATTCTTAAGGGGTTGGACAAGCTAGATGCAGGAAGATTGTTCCCGATGTTGGGGGAGTCCAGAACAAGGGGTCACAGTCTAAGGATAAGGGGGAATTCCTTTAGGATCGTAATGAGGAAAGCATTCTTTACACAGAGAGTGGTGAGTCTCTGGAATTGTCTGCCACAGAAGGTCGTTGAGGCCAGTTCATTGGGTATATTCAACAGGGAGTTGGATGTGGCTCTTGTGGCTAAAGGGATCAGGGGGTATGGAGGGAAGGCAGGTACGGGATACTGAGTTGGATGATCAGCCATGATCATATTGAATGGCGGTGCAGGCTCAAAGGGCCGAATGCCCTACTCCTGCACCTATTTTTCTATGTTTCTATGTTTCTATGATTAGACTTTGGACTTTAGAGTTTCAGCGCAGTAACAAGCCCTTTGGCCCACATTTCCGCACGGACCAGCGATCGCCCCGTACACTAGCAGTATCCCACACACCAGTCATAGAGTGATACAGCACTGAAACAGGCCTTTTGGCCAAACTTACGCACACCGGCCAACATGTCCCAGCTACACTAGTCCCACGTTCCTGCGTTTGCTCCATTCCTCTCCAAACCTGTCCTATCCATGTACATGCTAACTGTTTCTTAAACGTTGGGGTCGTCCCAGCCTCAACTACCTCCTTTGGCAGCTTGTTCCATACACGCACCACCCTTTGTGTGGAAAAGTTACCCCTCAGATTCCAATTACATCTTTTCCCCTTCACATTAAACATATGTCCTCTGGTCCTCAAGTCACCTACTCTGGGAAAGAGACTCTGTGCATCTCGGGATGATTTTTACAATATTTTACCGAAGTCAATTAACCTGCAAAGCTGCACGCCTTTGGAATGTGGGAGAAAACCGAAGCACCCGGAGAAAATCAACGCGGTCACAGGGAGAACCTACAAACTCCGCACTGACAGCACACAATCGACCGCAGCGCCACTGTGCGGCCCCAATGGGAGGTTTCTACCACCCACGTACAGACCGGGGACGATTTTCAGCTCACGGCTAACTATCGAAGCGGTTTGGCGCTGAGATGTGGGAGGAAACCGGTGCAACCGGGCGTAACCCCCAAGCATCTTCTAGTAGATAGACACAAAAAAGTGGAGTAACGCAGCGGGACCGGTTGCATCACTGGTCGATACGGACTCGGTGGGTCGAAGGGACGGTTTCCACGTTGTAACTATACTCGTTGGGGTTTGGGATCAGGGTCGTGGGTCAGGGGTTTGGGGTCAGGGCATGGGATGGGGAGAGGGCCACCATGTGGGTCAATGTGGGTCAGGACCAGGGTTTGGATGGGATTTGGGGTCAGGGGTGTAGGTCAGGGGTTGGGGGTCAGGGTGTGGAATGAGGAGAGGGTCACCATGTGGGTCAAGGTCTGGGGTGGGGTCAGGGTTTATATGGGGTATGGGGTCAGGGGTTTAGGTTAGGGTGTGAGATGGAGAGAAGGTCACTATTTGGGTCAGGGCACAAAGTGTGGGTCAGGGTCAGGGCTTTGGGGTCAGGGGTGTGGGTCAGGAATGTGGAGACAGTCACGATGTGGGTCAGGGTTCAAGGTGTGGGTCAGGGGTTTGGGTTCAGGGGTGTGGGGTTTGGGGTTATGGTGTGGTATGGGAACAGGGTTGCTGCGTGGGTCCGGGTCTGGGATGGGGGCAGGGTTTGGATGGCATTCGTGGTCGGGGTGGGGGTCAGGGGGTGGGAGTTTGGAATCAGGGTTGCGCGGTCAGGGGCGTGGGGTCAGGGTGTAGGGGAAGGGGTGGGGTCAGGTGTTTGGGGTCAGGTGTGTGGGACAGGGATTTGGGGTTTGACCAAAACTGCATACAACACCCCAGGTGCGATCTCACCGGGGCCCTGTATAACTACAGTAGGACATCCTTGCTCCAAACGTCAAATCCTCGTCATTAGCTAGGGGCTGTGACGGTGGATGTGGAGGAAGGGGGAAAGACGGATCAATACGGGTGCCAGCGATTACGGCGAGAAGTCATGAGAATGGGGTTAGTAGATGGAGATAGAACAGCCATGATTGAATGGCGGAGTAGACTTGATGGGCTGAATGGCCTAATTCTTCTCCTATCACATGAACATGACGGCTGGAGGGGAGGGGAGTGACCGCGAGGGGAGTTGGCTGGAAGACAGGGAAGAGATGAGAGATGGCTGGAGGAGAGGCGTCCAGAGACGGAGTCCCGGCGGCTGGGAGTCTCCGAGGGGTGAACAATAGGACAGGGAGCCATTCTGAACACTGACTCCCTCATGTCCCGGTCCTCTCCCCCTTCTGCGATGGATGACTCGTGTTTTGAATCCGACCCCGATTTCTGCCCGGAGTGTGGAACCAATTTGCCGCTGCCGGGCCTGGAGCAGCACGTCGTGTGTCGCAAGTGTGGCTTCCAGATCAGCGTCCACGGTCAGCGTACGAGGGGCTGTGGGCCATGTGTGGCATGAAGCTCCTGTGAAGTTATGTGGAGAAGGCAAGAGAGTGGGGTTGAGAGGGAAAGATAGATCCTGACCTCAGGCGCCATCAGTGTGTGTGTGTGGTTTGTACGTTCCCCCAGTGATTCGCACGGGTTTCCTCTGGGTGCTCGGCTTTCCCCCACGTTCCAAAGATGCGCGGGTTTGTAGGTTGAAGATAGACACAAAAAGCTGGAGTAATTCAGTGGGTCAGACAGCATTTCTGGAGAAAAAGGAATTGGTGATGTTTCAGTCCGAGACCTTTCTTCGAAAGTTGTGATGAGAGAGAGATAAAAACGATGGTATTTTTTGCACTTGCACTCTATACTGTCTGTTAACAGAGCTGTATTTTTAATTTCTAGAGACGAAATGCTGGAGTAACTCAGCGGGACTGGCAGTCATATCTGGAAAGAAGGAATGGGTGACGTTTCTGGTCGAGACCCATCATCAGACCTCATCGCCCCCTCCGCTTCTCTCTAAACCCCCCCCCCCCCCCAACCCCCCCCCCCCCCCCCAATACCACATATGTAGTTCCTTCCTACACATTTTAAACTTCAAGGTTGATTTCATTGTCGACCTCAAACGCAGGATGGATGACCGCCTGCAGGATAGTCCATGGGACCATCCTGAACTTCTTGTTGCCCGTCACTGTAATTTTCAATCCCACTCCCACTCCGACTTATTGGACCTCTATAACCCTGTAAAGGTAGGGAATACATAATAATTTTGTACAGGAAGGAACTACAGATGCGGGTTTAAACCAAAGATATACACAACACGTTAAAGAAGGAACTGCAGATGCTGGAGAATCGAGGGTACACAAAAGGCTGGAGACACTCAGCGAGTGCAGCAGCATCTAAGGAGCGAAGGAGATAGGCGACGTTTCGGGTCGAGACCCTTCTTCAGACTGGTCAGGGATCAGGGAAACGAGAGATATAGACGGTGATGTGGAGAGATAAAGAACAATGAATGAAAGAAATGCAAAAAAGTATCGATGATAAAGGGAACAAGCCATTGTAAGCTGTTTGTGGTGTGAAAATGAGAAGCTACTGCGACTAGGGTGGGGGAGAGATAGAGAGAGAGGGAATGCCAGGGCCCGAGGGCTGAGGGAGAGGTGGGAAGGGGAGGAGACAGCACGGGTTAACAGAATTGAGAAAATTCAATGTTCAAGCCCAGAGGATGCAGACTCCCCAAGCGGAATATGAGGTGCTGTTCCTCCAACTTGCGGTGTTGCTCACTCTGGCCGTGGAGGAGGCCCAGGACCGAGAGGTCGGTTATGGAATGGGAGGGGGAGTTGAAGTGCTGAGTCACCGGGAGGTCGGGTTGGTTATTGCGGACCGAGCGGAGGTGTTCGGCGAAACGATCGCCAAGCCTCCGCTTGGTATCACCGATATAGATCATCTGGCATCTGGAGCAGCGGATGCAGTAGATGAGGTTGGAGGAGGTGCAGGTGAACCTCTGTCGGACCTGGAAGGACTGCTTGGGTCCCTGAAAGGAGTGGAGGGGGGAGGTGAAGGGACAAGTGTAGCATTTTCTTGCGGTTGCAAGGGAAAGTGCCCGGGGAAGGGGTAGAGCGGGAGGGGAGGGAAGAATTGGCAACATGCATAATTGACAATATACACAGCATGCTGGAATAACTCAGCGGGACAGGCAGCATCTCTGAAGATTAGCAATGAGTGACGTTTTCCTAATTTTTTTTTTTTTTTAAATAAACGTTTGGTTGCAGGTCCACTGAATGTTGCACTTAACATTGAGAATAATTTTCTAAAAAAAGTGTCAGTGATACTTAAGAAACGTGTGGAGCTTCTTGAGAGGCTGGTTTTGGGCGGCGGGCGCTAGGACCAGGGTGAGCACCGGGCTGGTCGCGGGAGCGAGCGCGGCTGGTCGGCTCCCATTGAAGCGGATGGTGGTGCGCGGGCACGGGGGAGACGCGGCGCTGGGACTGGGTCGGTCGGGCGGCCGCGGGGTCCGCCCGCTCGCTCGCTCGCTCGCCGGATACCAAAGTGAAGGCGGACCGGGCTGCGGCAACTTAGCGCAGCAGCAGAGCAGAGCCCAGCGCCTTGCGGCCGAGCCTGTCTGCCCGTCTGTCTCCCGGGGGAGGGGAGGGGAGGGGGCCTGCGGAGGCCGAGAATCTGGGCTGTGAAAGTTGGGGAGAGGTCTGCAGACTAGCTAGGACCTGCAGATCGGCGAGCTGCTCTTCACATGCCGCCGATTGTATTCTAAGTGAACACAACAAGATGCCGGCGCAGCAGGCGGCACAGACAGTGGTGGGAGAGAGAGTGGCGAGAGAGAGAGAGCGGAGAGAGAGAGAGAGAGAGAGAGAGGGGGGAAGAGAGTGGAGAGGGAGAAATGGCGTGGAGAGGGAGAAGGCAGCGAAGGAGAGAGAGAGAGAGCGGCAAAGGAGAGAGGAAGCGCGGAGAGAGAGAAAGAGAGAGAAAGAGAGAGGGGGAGAGAGCGGAGAGGGTGTGGAGAGGGGGAGAGCGGCGAAGGAGAGTGAAAGAGCAGCAAAGGAGAGAGAGAGCGGGGGGAGAGAGCGGAGAAGGAGGGAGGGAGGGAGAGGGAGAGAGAGAGGGAGAGCGAGCGGAGAAGGAGATGGAGAGGGAGAGCGAGCGGAGAAGGAGATGGAGAGGGAGTGGGCGAGAGATAGAGAGAGACAGGAGAAACAGAGAGAGAGAGGGAGGGGCGGGAGGGAGGAAGGAGAGTGCTGCCTCAGCACCGCCGATAGGGAGGTTTCACGGCAGTCGGGTCACGACCCATGACCCGTACTGTTTATACGTTACGCCAAGTGGAGTACACGCGATGAACTGCAGGTAAGCACTGACCATTGTTTCCAGCGTAGCGGGCCCGTTATACCCGCCGAAATGGTCAATTTTTGCGATGTAAATAATTATGGAAATCGGGATAAGTGTGAGAGACATTTAGCCTACATCAGAATTCCAAAAGTGAGGCGAAATGACGGTAGATAGAAGCGAGAGCTGAAGGGACAACAACAGCCAGTGTGCTTGGCGAACATTGGCCGTTTGCTCGCTGCATTTCATCAACTCAGGCATTACTTGTGTTTTTTCTTGATTCCTTTGGCATCTAAAAACTTTCAGAAGTGATAAATCTGGCTGTAAAATTTTAAAATCGCCCATGGTTCTCAAATGGGTTTTTACATACAAAATGAAAACGCCCCTAAAGCAGAATTTACAGCCAGATTTATCACTTATGAGACTTTTTAGATGCCAAAAGAATCAAGAAAAAACACAAATAATGCCTTACTGTTGATCAAATGCAGTGAGCAAACGCGATCATTCCGAATATTTTCAATTCCGATGTCTGCACGGCCAATGTTCGCCAAGCACTTTGGCTGTTGTTGGGCCTTCAGCTCTCGCTTCTCTTTTCCTTCATTTCGCTTCACTTTTGGAATTCTGAAGTTGGGTACATGTCTCTCACGCTGACCCCGACTTCCACAAAATTCAACATTTTGGCGTTTTTTTAACACGGAGGAAATTACGCGTTTCTTGCATTAATAACATATACTGGAAGCTGCGATGTCCTCCAGGTGGATTGAGCGGCTCCGTGCGTCAAGCCCTATTGCCCAGTGCAAACCCCCTGTAGCACCATATGAGCCGATGATGCTTGATCGTCCGTTTTCTGTTGATTTCGTCGAACGCAGGTAGTCATCGGCCTTATATGGTGACATGGGCGGCGCTGACACAGCACTCACCGATAGGCACAAATTGTGCATCCGGTCAACAGGTGGGTTTTACACTTTAACAGCGCCAGAGCCGGTTAATTTTATAATTGCAATCGAGAGAGCCCTGGATCAAAGTCCTCCGACGTTACTGGTGAGTTACCCTTCCCAGCTCCTATCCACTTCCCCCTCCACTCCTCCAGACCGCGGCGGCGAAGGAGATATCGACACTCTGAGCCCAGGAAGGGAGACCGAGGTGCTGCTGATGGAGACGAGGCTTCAAGCTTCAGGGCCCCAACAATGTACGTCCGCCACTGAATGTAATCGCTGGCCGGCGCGGACTCGGTGGGCCGAAGGGCCTGTTTCCGCGCTGTATCGCTGAAGTAAACTGAAGTTCGGTGAGAAGGGAGGGATGCAGCAGGGTTTGAGCCGAGTCGCACAACAGGTCTGTAAACACCAGCTACCGCCGTGACAGAAGCGGGAAGGATAGATGGCACTTCATGTTCCCGCCTTCTCTGCCCCTCTTTCCGATCTCTGCCTCTACCCCACCCCCTTCGCACTGACACCACCCTCTCTCCCCGCCAGCCCAGCGTGCCGCTTGACTCGGGGGGATTCAGCGCAGCCTGGAGTCGGTCGGCAGACGTGACCGGGACCGGGACCGGGACATCGCGAGTGATGCGGCGCTGTATCTGCAAGGCCGTGGGTTTGCTGTGGCTGCTGCCAGGTACACAGCAGATCGGCACAACTGCCAGTTTACGCCAAACAATGCGTCCGTGTTGGATTTAACCTGTTCAGTTCAGCTTAGTTTATCGTCACGTGAAAAGCTTTTGTTGTGTGCTTACCAGTCAGCGGAAAGACAACACATGTTTACACTCAAGCCGTTTACAGTGTATAGATACATGATAAGCGATCTGCAGTTGGGGTCAGCGTCTGCAGTTGCTTCTTACACTTAAACAAGAGGGCATGGGTTTAAGGTGAGAGGTGTCAGGTTCAGTAGGTACGTATGTGAGAGGCAATGGTTTATTGCGTATGGCCCTAGTTGTGTTGCAGGCCTCCACACTGCGGCGCCGTGCAGAACAGGAACGGCAGTCACCGTGGGCTCCATCACCACCGTCCCCGTGGGTGGGACGGTGAGATTTCCCCTCCTGCATCACAGCCAGGAAATGTTCAAGGTGACGCTGGGGCGGATCTCTCCCACTCATCGAATCCTGGCCTGGAAGTCTGACAGCCCGGAGTACCCGTACATGGTTCGCCCGTCCTATGGGGACAGGGTCCGCTTCCAGCCGGACGCCTTCATCGAGCTGCGGGCCGTGGGGCCGGGTGACCAGGGGACGTACGAGGGGCAGACAAACTACTTTGGGAGTGAGCTGAGGAACCGTGACCGGGAACGCTTTGAGCTGGGGAGTGGTGCACCACCCAGTCTAGCCCTTCGGCCCACATGGTCCATGCTGACCCAGTGGGGCATTCTGGCCGAGTCCTATTTGCTGCACGGAGCACTCTAAGCCCTTCCTCTCGGGAGGGTTTCATACAAATAAAATACAGATCACACAAAATACATTATAACATAAAAATCCACCAGAGTGACTCCTCCACATTCCTCACTGTGATGGAAGGCAAAGATAGTTCAGTCTTTGCTCTCCCGCGGTCAGCGGTCTGAAGCCTTCCATTGACCGGACGAACTTGACTCCCGCAGCCCGCGGCGGGCCCTCTGCGTCGGGCGATCAAGCCCCTGCATCGGGAGGGACCTCAGCTCCCTGCGCCGGACGATCGGACCACGGGTCGGGGATGGTCGAAACCTTCTGCGACTTTGGAGCTCCCGACTCGGTCTCTACCCGAGACTGCGAGCTCCGCGATGTTAAAATCCGCAGTCCGCGGTTGGAGCGTCGATCCCAGGCAAGGGATCGGTTCCGATGGTGGCGCTCAAAGTCAATCCCGAGCAAGGCTGTCAGCTCCATGATGTTAGGCCGCAGAGCGACCGGAGATACGACCCGGAAAACAATCGCATCTCTGGCAAGGTAAGAGTTTGGAAAAAAAGACGTCGGGAATCAGACGGCAGCGGAGGCCCAGGCTTACAGCCAGCGCGGGGAAGCAGCGCATAATCCAGCTCAACTCTGCCTGTCTCGCTGGGTTAACCTACAGCCCTGGACTGACGGCGCGGAGAAGAAGCGCTAACTCCACTGCTCCGGGCTGGTGTCCCGTCAGTCCAGGGCTGTCGGTTAACCCGGCGGGACGGGCAGAGTTGAGCTGGATTTAGCGCTTCGTCTCCACGCTGGCTGCAAGTCTGGTCCGCAGCTCCCGTCTGACTCCCGACATCTCTGGCCGCCCCCGGACGGGGGTGGAGCACTCGGGTGGGGACAGGGATGGTCAAGTGGCAGTTCGATATAGCTTGCGGCGCCGGAGACCCGGGTTCGATCCTGGCTGCGGGTGAGGTGCAGGTCTGAGTGCATGCCGCGCCACGGATGCAGAGTGTTTTTCCCGAGTGACCTGTGACCTGGGCATGCGCTGTTGGAATATCAAACTCGCTTACACTCTACATGGGGCCTAACTAGTCGTATAGAGCTGCATCATGACATCTGAATCTTGTGTTCAATGCCCCTATACATTGAAGGCAAGCATACCACACGCTTTCTTTACCACCCTACCTGCTGGTGCTGCCACCTTTAGTGGGCTATGGACTTGAACTCTCTGCGGTTTAGCTGGACTTTGCAATGTGCTGCCTTGCAGAGCCGATGTCCACACCGACCGTGGAGGTCAGCCGCAACTCGTCTCATCTCACGCTGAACTGCTCCACCGTCAGCGGCTGACCCGTCACCTACCGGTGGGAGCGGCGATCGCAGGATCCCGGTGTGGGGAACGCCACCTTCCCCGGAGCCGTGCTGTACCTGCCGGACCCGGGGCAGCACACCTGCACCTACACCTGCGTCGCAGACGATTGCTGCAGCCGCCGCGCAGTCCCTGCAAGGCTGCACAGCGACACCCTGCCCGGAGGTGAGTGGATCAATGCCGGGTCTCTGTCCGGGTGGGAGAGTAATGCAGCGAAGGAACAGGCCATTCGGCCCCACTCCTCCCCCCTACCCACCAACATGCCCCATCTACACTAGTCCCACTGGCCCGCGTTTGGCCCATTCCCCCCAAACTTTCCAGAGGGCAGCACAGTGTCGCAGCGGGTAGAGACGCTGCCTCACGGTGCTAGAGACCCGGGTTCGATCCTGAATACGGGAGCTGTCTGTACGGGGATTGTACGTCCTCCCCGTGACTGCGTGGGTTTCTCCAGGTTCCTCCCACATTCTAAAGTGCGGGTTTATTGGCTATAATTGTAAATCGTTCCTCGTATGTGTTGGATAGTGGTAGTGTACGGGGATCACTGGCGGACTAGGTGGGCCGAAGGGGCTGTTTCCGCACTGCACCACTCCCACCCCCCACAGGTTCACTGTGAGACGTTTTCTCCTCCAGGGTCCAGTAAACGTTGGGGGATCATTCCGCCGTGATCCTTCTCCCTGTAGCCGTGCTGGGCATCGTATCTCTGCAGCAAACCCCACACCGTGCCGTGAGTGTCCTCATCATCATCACACCCTCACCCACCGCCACCCCCCTCTCTCCCCGTCGCCCCCCTCACCGTTCTCCGTCCACCCTCCCCCGCCCCCTCTCCGTCCATCCTCCCCCCGCCCCTCTCCTCCCCCTGCCCCTCCTCCTCCCCCGCTCCCTCACCCACCCCGCCGTTCCTGTCCCCCTATCTCCCCGTCGCCCCCCCTCTCCGTCCACCCTCCCCCGCCCCCTCTCCGTCCACCCTCCCCCTCTCCTCTCCCCCCCGCCCCCTCTCTCCCCCCCCTCCTCCCCCCCCTGCCGTTTCTGTCCCCCTCTCTCACCCGCCCCCGTCTCCGTCCACCCTCCCCATCCCTCTCCATCCACCCTCCCCTCACCTCTCCTACCGCCTTCCTCTCCCCTACCCTCTCTCCCACGACCCCTCCTTTCCCCGACCCCTCCCTCTTCCCCCGACCACCCCACCTCTTCCCGTCCCCCCACTCCCTCTGCCTCAGCCTCAGCTAACATTGTGGGGTCTCGCTGCCCAGACGACAAAAGACATTCGTTTTGCAGAAAGCACTTAAAAAAAGCCAATTAGGGAAAAAAAAACACCATGCCGGCAAAAGACATTCATTTTGCTGAAGGCAGTTAAAAAAACAAAGCCAATTAGGGCAAAGAAAACACTAAACAAGCCGACAAAAGACATTCGTTTGGCTGAAAGCCTGGGCATCGTATCTCTGCAGCAAACCCCACACCGTGCCGTGAGTATCCTCATCATCATCACCCCCCCACCCCGTCCTCCTCTCTCCCCGTCGCCCCCCTCGCCGTCCACCCTCCCCCGCCCCTTCTCCATCCACCCTCCCCGCCCCTCTCCGTCCACCCTCCCCCTCCCTCACCCACCCCACCGTTCCTGTCCCCCTCTCTCCCATTGCCCCCCTCTCCGTCCATCCTCCCCCTCCCTCGCCCCTTCTCTCCCCGCTCTTCCACTCCCCCGCCCTCCACTCCCCCCGACCCCTATCCCTCTCTCCTACTACGCCTCCTTCCCCCGACCTCCCTCTCCCTCGCTCTCTCTCTGCGGGACGGCGTGCGACGGGGTGAGTTGAAGAATGCAGACCGCTGTCCATGGTGTTCACAGTTCACCCGTCCCTTGGTGATGGAGAACGGGTTTGCTGCAGTCTCGACTCTGTGGCAGATGTGAGCCCCCTGTACATGGTCCCAGTCCATTTCATCGACGATGGTTTGAAGATTTTGTCCGCATTCCCCGTCACTTTGTCTCTGTCTTTTATCTGTATTTTTTCATTTATAACACATTACCTTCGACCCAGAATGTTCGCACCGAACATGACTTTGGAAACACAACGTGGAAACAGGTCCTTCTGCCCACAGAGTCCGTTGCGAGCAGTGATCACACTAGCACTATCCAACACACACTAGGGACAATTTACAGTTTACAGAAGCCAATTAACCTACAAACCTGTAGGTCTTTGCTGTGGGAAGAAACCGGAGCACCCGGAGGAAACCCACGTGGTCACATGGACCATGAACGTACAAACTCTGCCTGCAGTTGAAACCCTCTAATCCAGGCAGCATCCTGGTGAACCTTCTCCGCACCATCTCCAAAGCCTGCGCATCCTTCTTGTAACTTGGCGACCAGAACTGCACACAATACTACCAAGTATTACTTTTGCTGCATTTGAAGTAATGCATGCAGTTCTGATCGCCAAGTCTGGTTGCAGGAAGGATGGAGAGGCATTGGAGAGGGTGCAGAGGAGGCTCGCCAGAATGTTGCCTGGATTAGAGGTGTTCACCGACAAGGAGAGGTTGGACAAACCTGGTCATGGATGGTGGTGAAGGCGGATATGATAGTGGTGTTTAAGAGACACATGGTTATGGAGGGACATGGATCATATACAGCCAGATGAGATTGGGTCATTTTGGCATCGTTATCAACATGGACATTGTGGGGAGTGCTGTACTTTTATATGTTCTATAGGGATCTTGTCGTAAACTTTACCAAAGTATATGTATACAACAGCTATCCAATCCCCATTGACTATTGTTGCATCTGTTGCCCATTGAGAAGCGATAATTTATACACAGTCTGAATATTGATGCCATGGATGTTTGTTCTGCACGTTTGTTGCAGCTTGGAATGACATTGCAACATGCATTTTGTACATATTAACTCAGATTAATTTTACCACCTGGTGCCTGTCATGTAACCCTCTGCCTGATGCAACGAAGGTTATCGGTGTTGGTTCATTGTTGTATGTGTACAGAGATCCAGTGACAAACTCCTGTCTCTGTGTTATCCAGTTAAGTACAACAGACAAAATTGACATATGATGAAAGAATGGATCGACTGAGCTTGTATTCACTGGAATGTAGAAGGATGAGAGGGCATCTTACAGAAACATGTAAAATTCTTATGGGATTGGACAGGCTATAAACAATAGACAATGGGTGCAGGAGTAGGCCATTCGTCCCTTCGAGCCAGCTCCACCATTCAATTAGATCATGGCTGATCTTCCCCAATCAGTACCCCGTTCATGCCTTCTCACCATTTTCCCCGACTGCGCTATTTTTAGGAGCCCCATCTTGAAAGCATCCAGAGAACCTGCCTGCACTGCCCTCTGAGGCTGAGAATTCCACAGACGCACCACTCTCTGTGAGAAAAAGTGTTTCCTCGTCCCCGTTCTGAATGGCTTACTCCTTATTCTTAAACTGTGGTACTTTGGATCTGTCTTCACTTAGGAGGACACAAACAATCTTCCTGATATAGTAGTGGCCAGAGGATCTGTGGTGACAGAGGAACTGAATGAAATCCACATTAGGCAGGAAATGGGGTTGGATGGAATGATGGGATAGAAGGCTGATAAATCCCCAGGGCCTGATGGTCTGCATCCCAAGGTACTTAAGGAAGTGGCTCCAGAAATCGTGGATGCATTGCTGAAAAATTTCCAATGTTCTATAGACTCGGGATCAGTTCTACTGGATTGAAGGGTAGCTAATGTTATCCCACTTTTTAAGAAAGGCGGGAGACAGAAAATGGGGAAGTATTGACCAGTTAGCCTGACATCGGTGGTGGGAAAATGCTGGAGTCAATTATAAAAGATGAGATAGCCGCACATTTGGATAGCAGTAACAGGATCGATCCGAGTCAGCATGGTTTTACGAAGGGGAAATCATGCTTGACTAATCTTCTGGAATTTTTTGAAGATGTAACTAGGAAAATGGACAATGGAGAGCCAGTGGATGTAGTGTACCTGGACTTTCAGAAAGCATTTGATAAGGTCCCACATAGGAGATTAGTGGGCAAAATTAGGGCATATGTTATTGGGGGTAGAGGGCTGACATGGATAGAGAAGTGATTGGCAGACAGGAAACAAAGGGTAGGGATTAACGGTCCCTTTCAGAATGGCAGGCAATGACCAGTGGGGTACCGCAAGGCTCAGTGCTGGGACCACAGTTATTTACAATAAACATCAATGATTTGGATAAAGGGTTTCAAAGTAACATTAGCAAATTTGCAGATGACACCAAGCTGGGTGGCAGTGTGAACTGTGAGGCGGATGCTATGTGAATGCAGGGTGACTTGGACAGGTTCGGGGAGTGGGCAGACACATGACAGATGAAGGTTAATGCAGATAAATGTGAAGTTATCCACTTTGGTAGCAAAAACAGGAAGGTAGATTACAATCTAAATGGCGTCAAGTTGGGAAAAGGGGAAGTACAACGGGACCTGGAGTCCTTGTACATCAGTCTATGAAAGTAAGCATGCAGGTACAGCAGGCAGTGAAGAACGCAAATGGCATGTTGGCCTTTAACAAGAGGAATCAAATATAGGAGCAAAGATGTACTTCTGCAGTTGTACAGAGCCCTTGCGAGAACACACCTGGAGTATTATGTGCAATTTTGGTCCCCTAATTTGAGGAAGGACATTCTTACTTTGCGAATAGACGAGGGAATTAAATGCAACATCTTGAAGTTTGCGGATGACACGAAGCTGGGGGGCAGTGTTAGCTGTGAGGAGGATGCTAGGTGGCTGCAGGATGACTTGGATAGACTGGGTGAGTGGGCAAATGCATGGCAGATGCAGTATAATGTGGATAAATGTGAGGTTATCCACTTTGGTGGCAAAAACAGGAAGATAGACTATTATTTGAATGATGACCGATTAGGAAAAGGGGAGATGCAGCGAGACCTGGGTGTCATGGTACACCAGTCATTGAAAGTAGGCATACAGGTGCAGCAGGCTGTGAAGAAAGCGAATGGTATGTTGGCATTCATAGCAAAATAATTTGAGTACAAGAGCAGGGAGGTTCTACTGCAGTTGTACAGGGTCTTGGTGAGGCCACACCTGGAGTATTGCCTACAGTTTTGGTCTCCTAATCTGAGGAAAGACATTCTTGCCATAGAGGTAGTATGGAGAAGGTTCACCAGACTGATTCCTGGGATGGCACAACTTCCATATGAAGAAAGACTGGATAGACTTGGCTTGTACTCGCTGGAATTTAGAAGATTGAGGGGTGATCTCATAGAGACTTACAAAATTCTTAAGGGGTTGGACAGGCTAGATGCAGGAAGATTGTTCCCGATGTTGGGGAAGTCCAGGACAAGGGGTCACAGTTTAAGGATAAGGGGGAAGTCTTTTAGGACCGCGATGAGAAAATCGTTTTTCACACAGAGAGTGGTGAATCTGTGGAATTCTCTGCCACAGAAGGTAGTTGAGGCCAGTTCGTTGGCCATATTTAAGAGGATGTGGCCCTTGTGGCTGAAGGGATCAGGGGGTATGGAGAGAAGGCAGGTACAGGATACTGAGTTGGATGATCAGCCATGATCATATTGAATGGCGGTGCAGGCTCGAAGGGCCGAATGGCCTGCTCCTGCACCTAATTTCTATGTTTCTATTTTTCTATGTTTAATGCAGGGTGACTTGGACAGGTTGGGAGCGTGGGCAGATGCATGGCAGATGAAGTTTAATGCAAATAAATGTGATGTTAGCCCACCTGGATGAGCGATTGCCGGTCCCTGTGAGAGAGGAGTTGTGAGAGCTTCCTCCAACCTTGGCCACTCTGGATGGGCTCTTCCACCACCAGCACTTTGTGTAACTCACCGCAACGAGTCCAGGTGAATGTTACCTACCTGACCGTCCACCCTTCCCACAGGGGTACCTGAAGGCGTAGTCCTCCAAGTGATCAACTGTAGCAAGCAATCTTCAATCAATCTTCAAGCAATCACGAAGCAATCTTCACAGAGGGAACGTCTCATGGAATGGCCTTTTGGTTTTGTTTGATTAATTATCACGTGTACCGAGATGCCGTGAAAACTTTTGTTGCGTGCTATCCAGTCGGTGGAAAGACAATACATGATTACAATCGAGCAATTTACAGATACATGATAAGGGAATCATGTTTAGTGCAAAGTAAAGCCAGCAAAGTCCGATCGAGGATAGCCCAAAGGTCACCAATGAGGTAGACAGTAGTTCAGGACTGCACGCTGGTTATGGTAGGATGACTCAGTTGCCTGATAACAGCTGGGGAAAAAAACTGTCCCTGAATCCTCCAGATTCAGTCTTTTGATGATTAAATGGCCTGTCCCACTTGGGCGTTATTTGCGCTTCATTTACGCGTCATCATTTATGCGTCACGACGCCGGCGCATGGTGAGACGTGGTGGCATAGGCAGTGATGCGCGGTAGCGCATGGCGCACCAGGACTTTGGGATTCTCAAAATCCTCGCACGCCACCTGCGTGATGCGCAAATGATGCCCAGGTGGGACCGGCCCTTCCGGGATTGGATCCAGCTTCATATCCCATTTAACTGCCTGTTACTTTGGATTTATCGAACTTGGATTTTCCTGCGTTTGAGTCTCATCACAGGGGGAGTGGGTTTGTTAAACCCAAGGGTCCACTGTTAACCAAACTGCTTTAAAATAAAATAAAATAAAAGCATTCGGCAGGACTTAAGAACAATGTTCGATATTATTTTTAAAAACGTCACAGAATGAAGATATTTGAGAACATAAAGCTGGAGAAACTCTGCGGGTCAGACAGCTTCTCTGGAGAAAATGAATAGGTGACGTTTCGGGTCGTGACCCTTCTTCACACTGAGATCCAGGGGAAAGGGAAACGAGAGATATAGATGGTGATATAGAGAGATCTAGAACAAATGAGTGAAAGATATGCAAAAATGTAGTAATGATAAAGGGAACACGTCGTGGTTAGAACTTAAGGGATTAGACAGAGGCCCAGGAGACGTTGGAGCAAGAGGAGGAGTTACCCAAACCTCTAACGTTCCACACAACTGATCTGGTAAAAGCCGCTGATAGGTGGAAGCAGCTGATTGGGTGCAACCCCTGGTTTGCATTTAAGGTAAAGTGAGTTGAAGGTAAAGTGAGTTAAAGGTAAAATGAGCTAAAGGGTTCAGTGAGTTAAAGGTAAAGTGAGCTAAAGGGTTCAGTGAGTTAAAGGTAAAGTGAGCTACAGGGTTCAGTGAGCTAAAGGTTTCAGTGAGTTAAAGGTAAAGTGAGTTAAAGGTACAGTGAGCTAAAGGGTTCAGTGAGTTAAAGGTAAGGTGAGCTAAAGGGTTCAGTGAGCTAAAGGGTTCAGTGAGCTGAAGGGTTCAGTGAGCTAAAGGGTACAGTGCTTTTTAGTAAAGGTTAGTTTAAAGGATTAAGATTTTTAGAGTATGAGTTGATTTAATTTGGCGGCAAGCCATGTCCTTTGAGATCGGCCCCATGGTTTGCTCATCCTGCAACATGTGGGAGATCAGGGATATTGTTGGTGTCCCTGGTGACTACATTTGCAGGAAGTGTGTCCAGCTGCAGCTCCTGACAGACCGCATTGAACGATTGGTGCTGTGGTTGGATTAATCCTGGAGCATCCACGATGCTGAGAAGCTCGTGAATAGCACGTACAGTGAGTTGGTTACACCGCAGGTTAAGCGGCCAGAAAGGGAACGGGTGGCCATTAGCCAGCATAGCAGTAGGCAGGTGATGCAGGAGTCCCCTGCGGTCATCTCCCTCCTAAACAGATATACCATTTTGGATACTGTTGGGGGAGATGGCTCATCAGGGGAAGGCAGCAGCAGCCAGGTTCATGGCACCATTGGTGGCTCTGTGGCACAGAAGGGAAGAAAGAAGAATGGAAGGGTTATTGTAATAGGGGATTCAATAGTAAGGGGAATAGATAGGCGTTTCTGCAGCTGCAAACGAGGTATGTTATGTTGCCTCCCTGGTGCAAGGGTCAAGGATGTCACTGAACGGCTGCAGAACATTCTGGAGGGGGAGGGTGAACAGCCAGCTGCCGTGGTGCACACTGGCACCAAAGATATAGGTAAAAAACGGGATGAGGTCCTACAAGGCGAATTTAGGGAGCTAGGAGATAAACTTAAAAGTAGGACCTCATAGGTAATAATCTCTGGACTCCTACTGGTGCCACGTGCTAGTCAGAGTAGAAATAGGAGGATATTGCAGATGAATACGTGGCTTGAAAAATGGTGCAAGGGGGAGGGATTCACATTTCTTGGGCATTGGAACCAGTTCTGGGGGAGGTGGGACCAGTACAAACAGGACGGTCTGCACCTGGGCTTGAAGGGAACCAATGTCCTTGGGGGAGTGTTTGCTAGAGCTGGCTTTGCCACCTTCGGGTCCCCGGTCAGCCTGCAGTCGGACAACGGCAGCCAGTTCACCAGTGCCGAGTTCCGCGCTTTTGCCAAACGATGGAACTTTCGTCATTACACCAGCAGCCCGGAATACCCACAGAGCAACGGACTGGCCGAGCGCGCGGTCCGCAGTGCTAAAGGATTGTTGGAGCGTTCCTGCCTATCCCGCTCCGACATCTACCTGGCCCTGCTGAACCTCCGCAACATCTCCCGCGACCATGCCCTGGGCTCCTCGGCTCAGCGACTCATGTCCCGAGTCACGCGGCCCACGGTCCCGGTGTCTCAACAGTCCCTGTCTCCCTCTGTCCTTAAACCTCCCTTGGTCCAGAAACGCATTGCCCAGAAACACGGTATACAGAACGTTCCCATGACAGGTCCTGCCGTGTCCTTCGCCCTCTTCTTCCCGGCCAGGTCGTCCGTATGACGCCCATTTCTGGCCGCTCCAAGCTGGCCGTGGTCGTCGGTTCTGCCGGCTCCCCTCATTCGTACCTTGTCAACCACGACGGCAAGGTGTACCGCCGGTCCCGCCAGCATCTCCGGCTTGTGAACGAGCCTCTCCCTCCCCCGGCGGCTCCGTATACCCCCCCCCCCCCCCCCACTGCCACTTTCGTGGCCTAGTGCCTTGCCCGTTCCTATGGGGTCCCCCCCTCGTCCTTCTCCTGTCCGTCTCCCGGCTGCGGTCCCGCTTTCTCCGACTTCCTCGCCCTTCTCTTCGCCGTCCCCCCCCCCATGCCTTCATTGCCCAGGGGTTCTCCTGTCCGTAGCCCCCACCATTCCCCGGCGTCGTCCCCGCTTGTTCCCGTCGGGGAAGGAGGTGATGGCGAGGTTTGGACCCAGTCTGGTCGCCTGGTCAGGCTGCCGGTCCGTTACGGCGATTACGTGTGATCCTGTATTCCTGTGCTTTACTGTTTGCATTCACCCTAGCGCATGTTTGTTTTTGTAGAGGAAGGATGTAGATGACATGTGTATACACCTTTAATTGATAATGACGATGTTCATGCTAACCACCCCCCCACCAGTTAGTATAATTGTGACCTACACACCCCTAGCTCTCTCTCTAGTGATCGTGACAGACCATGTACAGCTAGGGCAATAATGGATGATTAATAAAGTAGTAAAGATCCAATGGCATATGTGTACCTTCTTTAGACCGGGTCTCTAGCGCTGTAATGCGGTATCTCTGCCCATGGTGCTGCCCTACACAGTTGGGATGACTGAACCTGGGGCATGCTGGCCGGTGTGGGCAAGTTGGTCCGAAGGGCCTGCCTCCACACTGTATGACTATAGCTGCTATTCTCACTTGCAATAGCTGGCCCCTGACATAGTTTCACTGCCAAACGATGTCAATAAGATCTGTAACAGTAGTGGCTGACGTCATTGCGAGGACACGGGAAGCAAGAGGATGGTGAGGCGTTTTCCAAATAAACTTTACTCAGAAGTTAAAAAATGTATACAAAGTAAAAACGTTGAGAGCGGCAAGGTGGCACGATGGTTGAGTTGCTGCGTTACAGCGCCAAAGACCCGGTTCAATCCTGTCTACGGGTGCTGTCAGTACGGAGTTTGTATCTTCTCCGCGTTACCGTGTGGGGTTTCCCCAGGTGCTCTGGTTTCCTCCCACCACCCCCAAAACGTCCGGTTGTAGGTTACCTGGTTTCGGTAAAAATTGTAAATTGTTCCTAGTGTGTGCGGGATAGTATTAGTGTACGGGGATCGCAGGGCGGCGCTGACATGGTGGGCCGAAGGATCTGTTTCTGTGCTATAATTCTAAACTAAACTAAACGAGGAGGTAGTTGAGGCAGGGACTTTCCCAACATTTAAGAAACAGTTAGACGGGTACATGGATAGGACAGTTTTGGAGGGATATAGGACTAGTGCTGCTGGGAACATGTTAGCCGGTGAGGGCAAGTAGGGCTGAAGGGCCTGTTTCCACGCTGTATCATTCTATGACTTAATCTACAAATTGTGCACTGACTCTCCATATATTTTCAGTGCCTCTACGTCCAATAGTGTCATACTCAGTATTGTTCTCACTTAAACATAAAAACATAGAAAATAGGTGCAGGAGTAGGCCATTCGGCCCTTCGAGCCTGCACCGCCATTCAATATGATCATGGCTGATCACCCAACTCAGTATCCTGTACCTGCCTTCTCTCCATACCCCCTGATCCCTTTAGCCACAAGGGACACATCAAACTCCCTCTTAAATATAGCCAATGAAGTGGCCTCAACTACCTTCTGTAGCAGAGAATTCCAGAGACTCCCCCTGATCCTTAGACTGTGACCCCTTGTTCTGGACCTCCCCAACATCGGGAACAATCCTCCGGCATCTAGCCCGTCCATACCACTTATCTTTAAAAAAAACACAATTGCTGCTCGTGTGGTCCCAGGGGTGATATTAATTCTCTTGTATGAGGAATGTCCCCACCGGACTCTGCCCCCCAATGTCCAGCAGTGGAAGGACCCTAGACTGTGATTCTCCCCCACAGAGCCTTGGCGTTAGCTGCGCCGAGCTTCAGTGCGTCCCTCAGCAGGTACTCCTGCAGTATGGAGCGGGTCAGTCGACAACATTCCCCGATGGACATCTGGCTCTGCTCGAAGACCCAGAAACGATGGAGATTACAGAAAGTGGTGGACACTGCCCGGTCCAAAATGGGTACTGACCTCCCCACCATCAACATAATCTACAGGAGACGCTATCTCCAAACAGCAGCCAGCATCATCAGAGACCCACATCACCCTGGCCAACCTCTCATGGAGATCCATTGGGAAGAATGTATAGGAGCCTGAAACTGTAACAGGTTCAGGAGCAGCTTCTTCCCTACAGCCATCAGACTATTGAACACTACAACCTCCAACTAAAGTTTGGGTTTAGTTTAGAGATACAGCGCTGAAACAGACCCTTCAGCCCATCGAGTCCGCGCCGACCAGCGATCCCGGCACACTAACACCATCCTACATGCACTAGGATCAATTTACAGTTTTACCAAGCCAATTAGGGCCCACAAACCTGTATGTCTTTGGAGTGTGGAAGGAAACCGGAGTTCACGGGGAGAATGTACAAACTGCACCCATAGTCAGTATCAAACCCGGGTCTCTGGCGATGGGAGGTAGCAACTCTACCGCTGCGCCTCCGTGCCGCCCTAAACTCTGAACTAAGATCTGCCTTGGTTGCACTGGGGACTTAAGGATTTGTTTTGCACTGCATTGTTTGATTTATATTTAATTGAACTTTTTGTTGTTTTTTTTAATGGTGCCTACTGAGAACTATGTTTACATATCTGTGGCACTGCAGCGAGTAAGAATTTCATCGAATGCTTTTTCGGGACATATGACAATAAAACACTTGACTCTTGAACAGGATCGTTGATTGGACTGTGCTCCCCCTCTAAACAATGCTTCCCAATGCCAGGAAACTCTGGAGGGTTATGGACAGCAATAAATAAACTGCAGATACCTCTTCATCGTTTGCTGGCAATTCCTGGGCCAGGAAAAACTTGTTTCCTGCATGTTCAATGGAATGGAAGATGTTTGCGTTAAACCATCTTAACATGGAGCCCAGTTAAAAATAATCCCTTGAGACGATTTTGCAGAAGATAGAACAGTTCTATGGTTAAGATTTAACCTTCAAGGCTGGATTATATATGTTTAAGATAAGAGTATAAAAAATGGGTGGGGGGGAGATTCAGTCCATCCAACTACTGCTGTTCAAAGAGATGCGAAAGGTTTATAGGGGTATAAATGTTGGTCGGTGGGACTAGCATAGATGGGGCATATTACTCAGTATAAAACATACTGTTTTATGTCTATATTCAATGTTAATCTTATACTGAATGTCGTACCCTTCATCCTTTATCTGTGCACTGTGGACAGCTTTATTTTATGCATGTGTAGTTTTTTCTCAGACTGGATAGCATTCAAAAGCTTTTCACCGCACCTTGGTACATTTAGCACTAATAATGAACTAAACTAAACTAGAGGCACAGAGTGATACAGCACGGTAACAGGCCCTTTGGTCCAACTTGCCCACACCGACCAACATGTCCCAACTACACTAGTCCCATCGATCTGTATTTGGTCCATATTCGTCTAAACCTTCCTATCCATGTACCTGTCAAACTGTTTCTTAAATATTGCGATGGTGGCTGCCTCAACTACCTCCTCTGGCAGCTCGTTCCATGTACCCCCCTCCCCCCCACCCTTTGTGTAAAAGTTACCCCTCAGCGCCCGAGATCCGGGTTCAATCCTGACCACGGGTGCTGTCTGTACGGGGTTTTTACGTTCTCCCCGTGACCATGTGGGGTTTCTTCGAGATTTTCGGTTTCCTCGACGTACAGGTTTGTAGGTTAATTGGCTTGGTGTAAATGTAAAATTGTTCCTAGCGTGTGTAGGGCATCGCTGGTCGGCGTGGACTCGGTGGGCCGAAGGTCCTGTTTCCGCGCCGTATCTTTAAACTAATCTAAACTAAGAAAATGCTTGGAATACCTGCAGGTCAGACAGCATCCGTGGAAGGGGAAATTATTATTGTGCCAGATCCTTGAAAAAACTTCAGTCAGTTTATTGGATAGGAACAGAATTAGGCCATTCGGCCCATCCAGTCGACTCCGTCATTTAATCGTGGGTGATAAAAGATAGCGTCGGAGGTGAGGATCGAACCCGCAGCGCTGGGGATGGCGACGCAGCGGCTCCACCCGCTGCAGCCAGGATAGGCGGGATCTGTAGTGTGATTGGGGGCTGGCGTTTGACAGACAGCGGGAACACCCAACCAGGACGACTGACTAGAGATGGCGTCACACGGTCACCGTCTGGTCTATAAAAGGCGCCGCAGGACGATCTGTTAACATTTTATGGCGGGGACTTGACGCTCTGCAGATTTATTCGTACAATTTGTACTTTGCAAACAAAAAAAGTCATAATGTGCAAGTCCTGTCTGTGCATGGGCGGCGGGCCAAAGCGACGTCTCGTCACCTCTAGAGACCAGGCCCTGATATTCAACTTCGAACCCATCACAGAGCGAAAAAGCAAGGTCCCAGACAAGAATAGAAGACGGCGCGTCCTGTATCCCGACTACCAGGTACCATTTCTCTCTGAGATCGACACGCTGTAGTAACTCTGCGGGACGGGCAGCATCTCTGAAGCAGGGTCTGAAGAAGGGTCTACGACCCAAATCGTCACCGTTCTCCTTCTCTCTAGAGATGCTGCCTGTCCCGCTGAGTTACTCCAGCCAGGGGGGGGGGGGGGGGGGGGGGGGGGGTGGGGGGTGGGGGGGGGGGGGGGGAGGTGGACAGAGAGAGAGGGAGGGGGGCAGAGAGAGAATGAGGGGGAGGGGGGTGTGAAGATAGAGGGGGGGGGTGAGGGAGGATCAGAGAGAGGGGGGGGGAAGAGAGAGAGGGGGGGGGGGCAGAGAAAAGAGAGAGAGAGACAGACAGACAGAGAGAGAGAGAGAGAGAGAGAGAGATGTACCTGTCAGACTGTGTGCGCTTGTGCGCGTACACACGTATGTGTGTGTCTGTGTACACGTGTGTGAACAGAACATGCTCGCACTACAAATGTATCGAGCCGATAACTCTGAATTTATAGACATCGCCGAGAATGGATGAAAGCCACGCCCCTTTTTGAAGACATCTTTACAAATAAAGTGAATTTTTGGAAATTAAAAAAAGTTTGTGATTATGTTTAATATCTGATCAGCCTCTTCGCTGGGGACCATGTTGACTTTCGGAGCAGGGAGGTGGATTAGGAGATTGTTCTGTCTACTCCGAGCATCGAAGATGGGCACAACATACTGGGGTCGCTCAGCGGGACAGGCAGCATCTCTGGAGAGAAGGGATGGGTGACGTTTCGGGTCGACCGAAGCATCTGCAGTTCTGAGTTCATGGTTCTGAGGCCCGTTCGCGCACTGCGTTATTCCCTTATTGGGGTATATTTAATGTTGGAAATAAAATACTGTAATCAGTGTAAGAACTGCTGGCTTACAGTAACTGCTGCTACTGGCTAGTTCTCAATGTTTATTGGCTTGTTGCCTGCATACTCCACTGTCATGTTTAGTTTAGTTCAGTTTAGAGTGGCGCAGCGGTAGAGTTGCTGCTTCACAGCGCCAGGCACCCGGGTTCGATCCTGACTTCGGGTGCTGTCTGTACGGAGTTTGTGCACTCTCTCCGTGAAATGCGTGGGTTTTCTCAGGGATCTCCGGTTCCCTCCCGCACTCCAAAGACGTACAGGTGTGTAGGTTAACTGGTTTGGTATAATTGTAAATTATCCCTAGTGTGTGTGGGATAGTGTTAGTGTGCGGGGATCACTGGTCGGCGCGGACTCAGTGGGCCGACAGGACGGTTTCCGCGCTGTATCTCTGAACTCAACTTCACACTAGTTCTATGTTCGCCACTTTCTCATCCACTCCCAACATACAAGGACCAATTTAGAGGGCCCATTAAGTTTCAACCCCGCACGTCTCTGAGAGAACCCGGAAGACATAGGGAGAATGTGCAAACGCCACATAGACAGCACCCGAGATCAGAATCGAACGGGTCTCTGGGTGTACCAGTCACATCACTGTGTGGTGCCATAAAATGTGCAGTTTTGTAGGTTAATTGTGCCTCTATAAATTGTCCCTAGCGTGACGGATAAAACTAGTGTTCGGGATCGCTGGTCGGCACGGACTCGGCAGGCCGAAGAGCCTATTTCCATGTTGTATCTATAAACTAAACTAAACTAAGAGGCTTTGTGGGGAAGGATTGAAATCTAAGACACCGATGTGGTGTCTCCAACATGACTGCCTTCAAATCAATGTACGGTGTTGTTCAAAAAGGCTACTCTGGGATTTAGTAAGCGATTGATTTGACACTGAGAATGCAAAGAAAGACATATAATTGTACTAATTGAACAGAGAGGCCGCCCTTTGGCCCACAATATCAAAACCCATGTGATGCCTACTTGACTTAAGATACATATAAAAAACTGGAGTAACTCAACGGGTCAGGCAGCATCTCTGGAGAAAAGGAATAGGAGACGTTTCGGGTCGAGACCATTCTTCAGAGAGTCAGGGGAAAGGGAACTGAGGGATATAGATGGATATAGATTTGCTGTTCAACAAATGAATAAAAGATATGCAAAAAAGTAATGATGATAAAGGAGACAGGTCTTTGTTAGCTGTGGGCTGGTGAAAACGAGTTACATGCAATGAGACTCAACAAGACTACTTTGAATCTAGTACAACGACTTGGGTGGGTGAGGGATGGAGAGAGAGGTTACTTGAAGGTAGATAAACTAATATTCATACCACTGGGTTGTCTGAGTTACAAGGACAGAAAGGTCATTGTGGGAATGGGAAAATAAATTAAAGTGTTTCACAACCGGGAGATTAATTAAACTTAATTTAACCTAATCCCTTCTGTATTCATATGTTCCATATCCTTCCATTCCCTGCACATTCATGCACATTTCCAAAAGCTTCTTAAGCACAACTATTATATCTGCTTTCACCACCACCGCTGGCAGCGCGTTTCAAGCACTTACCCACTCTCTGTGTGAAAAATTGCTGCCCTGCATATCTTCTTTAAACTTTGCCCCTCTCACCTGAAAGCTGTGCCCTCTAGTCTTTGACATTTTCAATTTGAGGGGGGGGGGGGGGGGGGGGGGGGGGGGGTGGGGGGGGAGACTCTGACTCTGTAAGCCTCCCATATTTTCATAAACATCTCTTAGGTTTCCTCTGCTCCAGAGTAAACAATCTTAGTCTGTCCAAATTTCCCTTATTGCTAATACCCTCTGACCAAGGCAGCATTCTGGTAAACGTCTTTCTGCATAATCTCCAAAACCTCAGCATCCTTCCTGTAACGGGGGCGACCAGAATTGCACATTATACTCCAAATGTGGTCTAACCAACGTTTTATAAAGCTGCATCATGACAGCCTGAATCTCACACTGAAAGCACCGAGAGATGAAGGCAGGCATATCGTACGCCTTCTTTACCATCCTATCTACAATCTACAGGTCCATGCACAGCAGTCACAAACAGGTCACCACATCCTTCCTGTTATCGGGCAGCCAGAACTGTCTGCCACACATATTTTCATGAACAAACTTTACTGATGAAATTAGTTTAATTTAATTTAGTTTATGATCGCGTGTACCGAAGTACAGTGAAAAGTGTTTTTGTTGCGTGCTATCCTGTCAGTGAAACGACCTCACGTGATTACAATCGACCCGCCCACAGTGTACCGGTACAGGATAAAGGGAAGATAGACACAAAGCTGAAGTAACTCAGCGGGACAGGCAGCATCTCTGCAGAGAAGAAATGGGTGAAGTTTCGGGTTTGAGACCCTTCTTCAGACTAGTCATACCCTCTCATCAAGGCTGCCTTCTGGTAAACTACTTCCTACATAATACCCAAAACCTCTCCTGTAATGGTGAAGAAATAAAGGATAAAGGGAATAACGTTTAGTGCAAGATAAAGGCCAGTAAATTCTGATTAAAGATATGTTGAGGGTCTCCAATTAGGTAGATGGGAGGTCAGGACCACTCTCTAGTTGGCAGGATGTTGCAGTTGCCTGGTAACAGCTGGGAAGAAACTATTCATGAATCTGGATGTATGTGTTTCCACACTCCTGTACCTCTTAGTAGAAACGGGGAATTGCAGATGTTTCTTTGCCAAAGTTATAGACAAAGTGTTGGAGTAACCCAGTGGGTCTGGCAGCATCCCCGGGGGAAAAAGGATTGGTGACGTTTCAGGTCGGATCTGAAGAAGTGTCCCCACCCGAATCGCCACCCATCCTTTTTCTCCAGAGATGCTGCCTGACCTGCTGAGTTACTCCAGCACTTTGTGTCGATCTTCTGTACCTCTTGCATGATGGGAGAGAGGAGAAGACTCATCCTTGGTAATGTTGGTGGCCTTGAGTGAAGTGTCGATGGAAGGGAAGTTGGTTTGCGTGGTGGTCTGGGCTGCGTCCTCATCTCTCTGCAGTTTATTGCGTACTTGGATTGAGCTGTTCCCAAACCAGGCTGTGATGCAACCCGATCAAATGCCTTGTGCATCGCATGTGTAGAAATTAAATCTGCAGCAATGAAGACCAATACTTTGTGCAATAACATCTGCTTCTCTCTGTTTTACAGGTGAGGAAGCTGCTTCCTGCTCAGACTGACTTCGCCAAGAGGTTGCTTCTCATCTTCCTCTCCGTGGTCATCCTGCAAGTGTACTTCGCCACTGAGGAAGAGCCCGGCCATTCCTCAACAGAGATGGATAGTCCCAGCGACCTGCCTTGGTACGGCGCCGCACTCATCCCTACTGCGTCCGACAGAGCTGAGACACACAGCGGTCACGGGGAGAACGTATAAACTCCATACAGACAGCACCCAGAGTCGCGATTGAACGCGGGTCCCTGGAGCTGCAAGCGCTGTAAGGCAGCAACTAGCGGTAGAAGCTTATCGTCAGGCTTTTCGGAAGCAATTTTAAGTCATAGTCTTATCGAGTGTAATCAACATCCTGTCAGTCTTTGCTTTGGCTTGGCCCCACAGCCATCTGTGTCCATGAATTCACCAGAGTCACCACCCTCTGGTTAAATAAATTCCTCCTCATCTCCATTCTAAAGATAGGTTATGTTATTCGGAGGCTGTGTCCTTTGGTTCTGGGCTCTCCCACTGCTGGAAACATCAAAGAACGTTTGCGAATAAATGTCGGAGTCCTTGTTGAGGTATATCCCTATTGGAGGGCTCTTGACCTATAGGTCACTCGCTAGGATAGACCTCAAGTGCAACAGCAAGATTGTCCACACCATGAAAAGCTCACCTGGGTCTTCCAGAGAAAGATGCTATCAGTGGCCGATTTGTTTCCAATCAGCAAACTGAAACCAAGGACAGACTAGCTGTTGACACAAAGAACTGCAAATACTGGGTTGCAACAAAAGACTCAGAGTGCTGGGGTAACTCAGCTGGTCAGGCAGCATCTCTGGAGTACATGGATCGGTGACGTTTTGTGTCGGGACCCTTCGCCAGACTGATTGTGGTAGGGGGGAGAAGCCTGCAAGAGAGTGGTTGGGGGTTGGGCAAAGCTTGGCAATTGATAGGTGGCTACAGGTGAGGGGGGTTATGACTGGCAGATGGTTGGACAAAGGCCAGAGATGTATAGACAAAAGGTGTAAGACAACATTTAGGGCGGCACGGTGGTGCAGCGGTGGAGTTGTTGCCTCACAGCGCCAGAGACCCGGGTTCGACCCTGACTACGGCTGCTGTCAGTACGGAGTTCATACCTTTTCCCTGTGACTGTGGCTTTTCTCCGGGTGCTCCGGTTTCCTCCCATACTTCAAAGACCTACAGGTTTGCAGGTTAATTGGCTTGGTATAATTGTAAATTGCCCCCAGTGTGTGTAGGATAGCGTTAGTGTACGGAGATCGCTGGTCGGTGCGGACTTGGCTGACCAAAGGGCCGGTTTCCGCGCTGTATCTCCAAACTCAACTAAACTAAACACGTAAAAGACATTTGGACAGGTACATGAAGAGCAAAGATTCAGATGGATTTGGGCCAAATGTGGGCAGGTGGGACCAGTGTAGACGTGGCATCTTGGTCGGCATGCGCAAGTTGAACTGGAGGCCTCTATAAGGAATGAAGATCCATGAATTGTGAAGCCAGAGGAACGATTAGAGGAAGAAAGGGAAGGCTGGTACGGGGGGGACGGGGGGACGGGGGGGGGGGGGGGGGGGGGTGGGTGGGGGTGGGGGGACTGGGTGAGAGAGAATCGGTCCTTCCAGCGCAGCCAGATGGTGGTCACCCCTGACCACGAATGCCATCCAAACCCTGACCACATCCCAGACCCGGACCCACAGGATAACCCTCTCCGCCAAACCACACCATGGCCCCCAAACCCCAGACCCCTGAACCCATACCCTTGACCACAAACCCCTGCTGCCAAATCCCAAACCCCTGACCCAAAAATCGCAACCCTGACCCCAAACCCCATCTAAACCCTGACCCCATCCCAGACCCTGACCCACATGATGACTCTCTTCCCATCCCACACACCTGACCACAAACCACTGACCACCAACCCCCGCCCCCAACCATCCCCCCAACAAAAAAACACCCCCCCTGACCCAACCTCTGACACAAAATCCCATCTAAACCTTGACCTCATCCCAGACCCTGACCCACATGGTGACCCTCACCCCATACCACACACCTGACCCAAAACCCCAGACCCCAAACCTCTAACTCCACACCCCCTGACCCCAAATCCAATCCAAACATTGTCCCTATCCCAGACCTTGACCCACACTGGCCCACATGGTGACCCTCACCCCATACCACACACCTGACCCAAAACCCCTGACCCACACACCTGACCCCAAACCTCTAACTCCACACCCCCTGACCACAAATCCAATCCAAACATTGTCCCTATCCCAGACCTTGACCCACACTGGCCCACATGGTGACCCTCTACCCATCCCACACCCCGACCCCAAACCCCGACCCCAACGAGTAGCGTTACAACGTGGAAACAGTCCCTTCGGCCCAGCGAGTCCGTACCGGCCAGTGATCCCCCGCACACCAGCGCCATCCTGCACACACGAGGGACGATTTACAATTACATCAAGCCTATTAACCGATAAACCTGTACGTCTTTGGAGTGTGGGAGGAAACCGAAGATATCGGTGAAAACCCACGCGGTCACGGGGCGAACGTACAAACTCCGTACAGACAGCACTCGTTGTCGGGATCTAACCGGGGTCTGTGGCGCTGTGAGGCTAGCACTCTACCGCTGCATCACCGTGCTGCCCATGTTTACATTTGCAGTGCTCTCTTTCCTAGGTCCCAGCATTTATTTCTTTCCCTCACTGCCGTTGAACAGAAGGTAGCCTCTAACCATTTCTCGAGGATACTTGTGTCCAAAATATTTAATATTATTTTAATGGAGCGAACTGCAGATTTGCCGGTTTAAAGTCGAAGATGTGCGCTAAAAGCCTATATTAGTATACTCAGCGGGACAGGCAGGCCATCTCTGGTGAGGAGAAGGATCTCGACCCGAAACGTAACCCATTCTATCTCTCCTATCTAACACAAGATGCTTACCTGCCTACTGGGTTATTCCACCTTTTTGTATCTATTGTACTAGGAATATGCTTGTGCCCCACCCCCCCCCCCCCCCCCCCCGCGGTGCAAGGTTTGCTCCACACCACAACTCCCAGCGCCTTCTTATGCCGCTTCCCACACTTAGGAAACCAGAAACGAAACCTCTGAAGAACTTTGCACCCCACCCAAGGTTTCCACGCGGTTTTCCTAAACGGATTTTTGTGTCAGTCTCCCTAATGGTCGAAAGTGGTTTCCGTTTTAAAAATCGGTAATTTTTTAGTCGAAGCCGGTTGCGATTCTAGTTGAAGGTGGTTGCGGGAGGACAACAAACTCCGGGAACCGCACGGAAACCTTGGGTGGGGCGCAAAATCTCCAGAGGTTTCCGTTCAGGTTTCCTAAGTGGGACAGAGGCATCGTGAACTGAAAATCTTCCCCGGTCTGCAGGTGAGTGGGAGAAACGGCCCATTGGGGCCGCACGGTGGCTGTCAGTGCGAGTTTGGACGTTCTCCCTGTGACCGCGTTCGTTTTCTCCGGGTGCGTCGGTTTCCTCCCACACTCCAAAGGCGTGCAGCTTTGCAGGTCAATTGACTTCGGTAAAATATTGTAAAAATTGTCCGGAGATGCACACAGTCTCTTGCCGAGAGTAGGTGACTCGAGGACCAGAGGACATCTGTTTAAGGTGAAGGGGAAAAGATGTAATTGGAATCTGAGGGGTAACTTTTCCACACAAAGGGTGGTGCGCGTATGGAACAAGCTGCCAAAGGCGGTAGTTGAGGCTGGGACGACCAAAACATTTAAGGAACATTTAGCATGTACATGGATAGGACAGGTTTGGAGGGGAATGGAGCAAACGCAGGAACGTGGGACTCCTGTAGCTGGGACATGTTGGCCGGTGTGCGTACGTTTGGCCAAGGGGCCTGTTTCAGTGCTGTATCACTCTATGACTCTGGTGTGTAGGATACTGCTAGTGTACGGGGCGATCGCTGGTCCGTGCGGAATTGTGGGCCAAAGGGCTTGTTACTGCGCTGTATTTCTCAGGTCCAACGTTTAAACTCCATGTGGACGCGGGGAGAGCATGCTCACTCCACACAGACAGCGATTAATCTCAGGTTCGTGTCTGGGACTCTGACGCGGTGAGGCTGCAGCTCTACTCTCTGCACCTGAGCTTGAAATCCCATAGAATCATGTTCAGGAACAGCTCCTTACACACAACCATTCGGTTTTTGAACCGACGTACACTACCTGTGTTTGGCTCATATCTCTAAACCTGTCCTATCCAAGTATGTGTCTAAATGCTTCTTAAACGTTGCGATAGTACCTGCCTCAACTACCTCCTCCAGCAGCTCGTTCCATACAACCACCATCCTTTGTGTGAAAAAGTTACCCCTAAGGTTCCTAATGAATATTTCCATCCTCACCTTAAACATATGTCCTCTGATTCCTGATTGCCCTACTCTTGGCAAGAGACTCTGCGCGTTTTCTCGATATGTTCTTCTCAGGATTTATTACCTCTCAGAAAGATCCTCCTGCGCTCCAAGTAATAGAGACTGCTCAACCTCCACCGATAGCCCAGGCCCTCGAGTCCTGGCAACATCCTCGAAAAATCCTCTTTCCCCTCTAATCATGCACACACATTATTGCAATAACAGGATGCTGCATTTTCGATACAGCATGGAAACTGTCCCATCGGGTCCACGCTGACCATTAATCACCAATTTACTCCTTTTCTATAGCGATGCTGCCTGACACGCTGAGTTCCTGCAGCTTTTTGGGTCTATCATCAATTAATAGTTGTTCTATGTTGTCCCATTTTCCCATCCACTCCTTACACACTTGGGGCCAAATAACCAACAAACCGGCACGTCCTTTGGATGTGGGATGGAACCAGAACACCCGGAGGAAACCCACGTGACCAAGAGTCACGTCAAGAGAATTTATTGTTATGTGTCCCAGATAGGACAATGAAATTCTTGCTTGCTGCAGCACGACATCAATACAGATCAGATCAGATCAGTATGACCATATACCATAATATATATATATATATACATATATATCCTATGGTATATATATATATATACCATAGGATATATATGTATATATATATATATATTATGGTATATGGTCATACTGTCAGTGTGAATATATATATATATATTCTATGGTATATATATATATACGCACACATAAATAAACAGATAAAGTGCAATAGGCTGTTATAATTCATATGTTTAAGAAGGATCTGCAGATGCTGGAAAATCGAAAGTAGCAGAAATGCTGGAGAAACTCAGCGGGTGAGGCAGCATCTATGGAGCGAAGTAAATAGGCAACGTTTCGGCTCGGGACTCTTCTTCAGACTGATGTGGTGGTGGGGGGGGGGGGGGGGGGGGGTGGAGCGAGAAGAAAGGAAGAGGTGGAGCCAGTGGGCTGAAGTGAAGCTGAGAAGGGGAGGAGAAAGTAGCAATTACCAGAAATTGGAGTCAATGTTCATACCGCTGGGGTGTAAACTGCCCAAGCGAAATATGATGTGCCGCGCCTCCTATTTCCGGTGGTCCTCACTCTGTCCATGGAGGAGGCCCAGGACAGATTCGGAATGGGAGGGGGAGTAGAAGTGCTGAGCCACCGGGAGATCTGGTTCGTTATTGTGAACCGAGTGGAGGCGTTCGGCGAAGCGATCGCCAACATGGAAACTTCCGACAGACAGCACTCGAGGACAGGATCGAACACGGGTCCCTGGCCCTGTGAGGGAGCGGCTCTATCCGCTGCTCCACAGTACCTCAGAAATATTAAACCTTCTCTTTGCAGATACTGTAGACTGCTCGACCTGCTGAATGCCGCCAACGTTTTCTGTTTTATTTGTTGGCAGTTTGTGGACGGACTCACATTCCATTCACCCATTGAACTGGAAATAAAACGCAGATGCTGAAAATCCGAAATAACGGCATAAGATCCAATAAATACTCAGCGACTGTAGAGAGAGTAACAGAGTTAATGACTCAGGTTGAACACTATTCGTCATCAGTATAAGATCTGAAATGTAAGGTCTGTTTCACCTTGCAGATGCTGCCTGACCTGCTGAGTATTTGGGACAATTTCTGCGTTTATTCCACATTTTAAAGTCTCAACATTTTAAGCCACGCATTTGGTTTGGGCCGCGGCTGCGGTAACAGGTCACAAAAGTCACTTATTAAATCAGATTCCCTCTGTTTCTGCACTTGTCAAAGTTAATTCTCAAAGTTACAGCTGGTCTGTGGGCGCGCCACGTGCGTTGCTGCCATCTAGTGGGACAACCAAGACGTGCATGCAGTCCTGCTCCCGATTAGGAGAACACGGTTTGGTGTAGAGATACAGCACCTAAACAGGCCATTCGGCCAACCGAAGATAGAAACGAATAGCTGGAGTAACTCAGAGGGTCAGACATCATCTCTGGGGAAAAGGCATAGGAGACGTTTCGGGTCGAGACCCTCTTCAGACTGCGAGACAGGGGAAAAGGAAACACAAAATATGGACGGTGATATAGAGAGAAATGGAACAAATGAATGAAAGATACGCAAACATCGATGATAAAGGAAACAGGCCATTCTCAGCTGTGGGTTGGAAAACGGGTTACAGGCAATGAAACTCACCAGGACCACAGTGAAACTAGTACAACGACTAGGGTGGGGGCGGGACTGATTCCACGCCGACCATCGATCAACCGTTCACACTAGTTGTATGTTATCCCACTTTCACTTCCACTCTACGCACACCAGGGGTTACATTACAGAGGCCGACGAACCTACAAACCCGCACGTCTTTGGGATGTGGGTGGAAACTGGAGCAACTGAAGGAAACAGAGGAGGTTAGATTGGCATTGTACTGTTCCACGTTCTCTGTGGGCCGAAGAGCCTGTTCTAGAGCCCGTTGTAGTTCTACACGGCAGCAACAACACCGAGAGGCCCATTGTACCTCCCACTACCAACATTCAGCTTTATTCTTCTCCCTTCAAGTGATTTCCGATTTCACTCCTCCCTCCTATTTACATCTCCCGAATCAGACCTTTACCGCCCTCTTCCGAAAGACATCAACACCAATTCATTCACTGATAGAGCGAACCTGTAGCTCTGGGATTTCCTTCTTTAGACCAAAGAAGGGTCCTGATCCCGAAACGTGGTCTATCCATTTCCCTCAACAGATTCTGCCTGGCCCGCAGAGTTACTCCAGCACATTTTTAAAAAACTCAACTTTATCAACAGAATTCGTGTATCTACCATTTCCAATATTCACTTTGCCTTCTCTCACTTCAGGGAATTTCGGAATTCATTCCGCCCTCCCATCTACACCTGTCCCTAAACTCGCCTTTACGCCGCTGTTGAAGCCCACACCAACACCGCTTGTGCCGCGTTGGAGAAAGATTAGGACCCGGGGGAGCACGAAGCTCAGGACCCGCCGCCCGCGACTGTTGTTGAACCCGCAGAGCTCGCGGGAAGGGCGATTGGTTCAATTTTCAATTTTCACAAAATAAGTTCTGTTGCGTTGACGGACGCGGTTAACGCGTTAAAATGAACGGATCGACAGCTCTGATTTCAGTTGTTATTTATTTCAATCTTCCCACATTTACATTCCCCCTGGTTTTATTTCCGCACTCACTGGGGTTTTACGACGCGGAATTTGGGGATTAAATGGGAGCCGTTCAGCGCCGACCTGTTGTCCACCGGGTTTCTGCCCCACAGCCCCTGAGCCCCGCTCCTGACGCCGGTCCCGGGACCCAACCCTTTTACACATCCGGAGCGGAACCGGAGCAGATTCTCAGCCACTGGTTTTGTTCCCAAAGCCAGAAGAAAGGATAAAGTTTCTCCGTGAATTTATTCCCATTGTAGGTGTGGAGATGGGACTTGGTGGCCGCGTCGTAAAATGACACTGTCCCGGACTCGTAACTGAGATAAACTCCCACCCTCCCGGGGATGGGACTGACTGGGAGACGGGATGGAGGGGAGGTGAATGCATCAAATCCGCCACCCCACCCCCGCCCGATACTCCAGACTCCAGTCTCCGGGGTCAGTGTGACCCCTCCCTTCCGCTCTACAGACGCCGCGGCGACTCCCAGACTCCAGACCCGACTCCCTGCCACCTCCACCTCCCAGTAATGTCTCCCCGATGTGAATCCCTCCGATCCCAGCACACACGGACTGACTGTAAACCTCGTCCCGATGTCAGGGAGACTCCTCCGTGTCTCGGTCCATCTCACCCTCTTCCGATCCTCAGACACCTCGAGCTGCGGATGCGCTGTTTCCACATCCAGGGTGACGGAGACTGGGGGGGGGGGGGGGGGAGGGGGGGAGAGAAGCAGAGAATCAGAGAGTTGCCGGTGATCAGGGGGAGACTCGGGCAGCGCGGCCCCGGGACCGGGGGAGAAGCCGCTCGGCCTCAGGCCCGGGTTTCATCCCAACAACATCGGATGGACAACAGACATCTCCCCTGGAATTTTTATCCAGGACGGAGAGGGTGACTTCGTGAGGTATCGGGTGGAGGCGGTGGAGGGGGGATGGGGAGGACGAGTGCGCAGAGTGAGGATGATATGAGATTGTGGTGGTAAAAGACAAATGAAGGGGAGCTATTCAGATATGGAGGCAGATCGGAGCAAGTGGATCTTGAGGTGAGCGGTAATTTGAGGCGGTTAAACAGGAGGTAGAGGTGTGCGGTGTTGTCCTCATGATCATAGTGAAAGGGGCAGACTTGAGGGGCCAGATGACCGCGTCGCTCCTGTTTTTGTTTGAGTGGGGGGGGGGAGACAAAGGGGAGTGTGCGTTTGTTAGTAAATTGGAATGGGTGCAAAGGATTTACAATAACTTCATTAGGTCTGAATTTCATTTGGGTTATCGGGTGAAGTTGGACAGTCATAAGTTCATAACGTCATAAGTGATAGGAAAAAATGAGGCCATTCGGGCCAACAACTGTGCTCCGCCATTCAATCATGGCTGATCTATCTCTCCGTCCTAACCCCATTCTCCAGCCTTCTCCCCCTGACCTCGGACACCTGCACTAATCAAGAATCTATCTATCTATCTATCTGACACTATCTATCTATCTATCTATCTGACACTAAGCTGGGGGGGGGGCAGTGTTAGCTGTGAGGAGGATTCTAGGAGACTGCAAGGTGACTTGGATAGGCTGGGTGAGTGGGCTAATGTTTGGCAGATGCAGTGTAATGTGGATAAATGTGAGGTTATGTCCACTTTGGGTGGCAAAAAACAGAAACAGACTATTATGTAAATGGTGGCCCGATTAGGAAGAGGGGAGATGCAGTGAGACCTGGGTGTCATGTACATCAGTCATTGAAAGTAGGTATGCAGGTGCAGCAGGCAGTGAAGAGAAGGATGTTAAGAGAAGAATGGTATGTTAGCTTTCATAGCAAATGGATTTGAGATAGAGCAGGGATGGTTCTACTTCAGTTGTATAGGGTCTCGGTGAGACCACACCTGGAGTATTGCGTACCGGGTAGTTTCTGGTCTCCAAATCTGAGAAGACATTATTGCCATAGAGGGAGCGCAGAGAAGGTTCACCCAGACTGATTCCTGGGATGTCAGGACTGTCTTATGAAAAAGACTGGATAGACTCGGTTTATACTCTCTAGAATATAGGAGATTGAGAGGGGATCTTATGGAAACTTAGAAAATTCTTAAGGGTTGGACAGGCTAGATGGAGGAAGATTGTTCCCGATGTTGGGGAAAGTCCAGGGACAAGGGGTCACAGCTTAAGGATAAGGGGGAAATCCTTAAGACCGAGATGAGAAATACTTTTTTTTTCACACACAGAGAGTGGTAAGTCTCTGGAAATCTCTGCCACGAGGGTAGTTGAGGCCAGTTCATTAGCTATATTTAAGAGGGAGTTAGATGTGGCCCTTGTGGCTAAGGGGATCAGGGGGCATGGAGAGAAGGCAGGTACAGGATACTGAGTTGGATGATCAGCCATGATCATATTGAATGGCGGTGCAGGCTCGAAGGGCCGAATGGCCTACTCCTGCACCTAATTTCTATGTTTCTATGTTTCTATGTTATCTTTGCCTAAAAAAATATCCACTGACGGCTTCTACAGCCTTCTGTGGCAACGAATTCCACAGACTCACCACCCTCTGGTTGAAAACATTTTCCCTCATCGCCTTCCTAAAAGAGCCTCCTTTAATTCAATGCCTATGACCTCTAGTCGTATACATTCCCACAATTGAAAACATCCTCTCCACATCCACTCTATCCAAGCCTTTCACCATTATGTGCGTTTCAACGAGGTCCTTCCTCATTCTTCTAAACAATAACGAGTTAAGGCCCAATGCCAACAAAAGCACATCGTAGGTTAACCTATTCATTCCTGCAACAGGCTACTCAGTCTGGGACATTTTTCATGAGAGCCTGTCAGGGTGACATTATATTGTTAAGAAGGAACTGCAGATGCTGGAAAATCGAAGGCACACAAAAATGCTGGAGAAACTCAGCGGGTGCAGCAGCATCTATAGAGCGAAGGAAATGGGCAACATTTCGGGCCGATACCCTTCTTCAGACCCCTATATTAGGGTGACATTATATATGTGTATAAGATCTATATAAGGTGCACAGCTATGGTGATTAGCCAAAATACTTTACCCATCGTCTAAACATAGAGTACATCAGTTTAAGGTGTGAGTGGAAACAATAAAAAGGACCCGAGGAGCAGGTTTTTCAGTCAGTGGCCAGTGTAAATAAGGAACGAACTAAGAGAGGAAGTGGTCAGGGCTGGTACAATTACAACATTTTACTGAAAGTTGGGTAGATACGTGGATAAGAAAGACTTGGAAGAATATGGGTCAGACTCAGGCACGTGGGACCAGTTTGGTTGGGCAACTAGGTTGGCATGGTCGAGTCCATTCAAAGGGCCTGTTGCTATGCTACACAGATCTCTCACTCTTTGATGCTTCCCAGCAGATGGGTGTGGTGTTAGATCAAATATTTAATTTCCCTTCAGTCCAAAGTACCATTAATGTTTGCACATAAGTATTACTTAAATATGTCAGAACCAAGAACAATGGAAAAGGTATGAGCTTTACCTTGCTTGATCTCATCAGATGTTTCTTTGAATGCCGTGTTGAACGAAACAGGGCAATGAAACTTTTCAATTGGCAAGGCATCAGCTACCACCGACAGTGGTTTGACTTCATCACGAACCCTGCAAATATTTAACCGCTGGTTATAAACCGAGCATTAGAAATGTTTTGCGCTGTTCCACAAAAACCATATAACAATATAACCATATAACAATTACAGCACGGAAACAGGCCCTCTCGGCCCTTCCAGTCCGTGCCGACTATTTGTTTTCCCCTAGTCCCATCTACCTGCACTCAGACCATACCCCTCCATTCCCTTCACGTCCATATACCTATCCACTTTACTCTTAAATGTTAAAATCGATCCTGCCTCCACCACTTCTGCTGGAAGCTCATTCCACACAGCCACCACCCTCTGAGTAAAGAAGTTCCCCCTCACGTTACCACCACCGAAACCTCTGTCCCTTAATTCTCATGTCATGCCCCTTGGTTGAATCTTCCCTAGCCCTCAATGGGGAAAGAACGTATCCACGTCAACTCTGTCATCCCTTCATCATTTTAAAGACCTTCATCAAGTCCCCCCTTAACCTTCTGCTCTCCAAAGAATAAAGACTAACTTGTCAATACCTTTCAATGAAACATAGTTTTGCTGGAACCCTGGCAACATTCTAGTAAAATCTCCTCTGTACTACTCTCTATTATTTTGTTGACATCCTTCCTATATACTAGGCGACCAAAATTGTACACCATACTCCAGAAATTGGTCTTTGAACCATGCCTTGTACAATTTTAACATTACTTCCCTACTCCTATATCCAATGCTCTGATTTATTAAGCCCAGCACACCAAAGGCTTTCTTTACCACCCTATCTACATCGATTCCACCTTCAGGGAACTCATGCACAGTTATTCCTAGATCCCTCTGTTCACAGCATCCTCACTTCCTACCATTTACCATGTACGTCCTATTTTGATTTGTCCTGCCAAGATGTAGTCACTTCACAAATTATCAGCATTAACTCCATCTGCCACCTTTCAGCCCACTTTTCCAAAATGCCCAAATCTCTCTGTATACTTTGAAAATCTACTTTCATTAATCCACTACACCACCTATCTTAAGTGTCCATCTGCAATACTTACTATCCAATTGTCCACCCCATCATCAGATCAGTTGATGTACATGACAAACAACAGTTGACCCAACACAGATCCCTGAGGCACCCCACTGGTCACCGGCCTTCCACCTGACAAACAGCCATCCACCCATTACTCCTTCGACATCTCCCATGCAGCCACTGTTGAATCCATCTGCTACTCCGCCATTAACACCCAAAGATTGAACTTCTTAACCAACCTTCCATGGGAACCTTGTCAAAAGGCCTTACGAAATCCATATTAGAACAAACACCACTGCTTTACCCTCATCAATTTCCCCTAGTTTACCGCTTCAAAAAATTGCAAGAAGGTTTGTCAAACAAGACCTACCAGCGACAAAATCCATTTTGACTGTTCCTGATCAGACCCGTTTTATCCCAGATCTTATATATATTATCTCTAAGTATCCTTTCCATTAATTTGCCCACCACTGACGTCCAAACTAATAGGTCCTATAATTGCTAGGTTTATTCTTTGAACCCTTTTTAAACAATGGAACAACATACGCAGTACGCCAAACCTCCGGCACGATTCCCGTTTCTAATGACATTTGAAATATTTCTGTCATAGCTCCTGCTATTTCTACACTAACTTCCCTCAATGTCCTAGGGAATATCCTGTCAGGACCTGGAGACTTATCCACTTTTATATTTTTCAAAAGTGTCAGTACTTCCTCCTCTTTGAATCTCATAGTTTCCATAGCTACTATGGAAAAACGTTCAAAGTTTCCCTCAAGAGCATGTCCTACCTTCGCTTGCGCCCAGCTTCCTCCTGAAATAAATAAAACACAAATGTCAGTTGGATCGTACTCATCCCGACAGCGGGAATCTCACCAAATTCTACAACCCTCTGATAATTCCCATTTCCCATCTCTTACTGCCGCTGTCATGCAGACAGAACGCTGATATTGCCGCAGAGATGTTGAACGATGGGAGAAAACACAAGGAATGTTCGTGAGAATTATGCCATAACTGAGAGGATGGAACTTAATGAAAAGACTGGGAAGGTCGTGGGATTTTATCTGGACAAGATGTCAGGAAGGATCAGATAGAACTTACCATTATCCCTGAATTTCAATGGGCGGGGGGGGGGGGGGGGGGGGGGGGGGTAGGGGGGGTAGAATAACATCTGCACTTTGGAGAGAACAAAAATCCAAGCTGAAATGTAATGTCGTCCCCAATAAACACAGAAAGGATTGCAGTCACGAGAACACGGACCTCACTTGCATTGGAGAGACTGAAGCCAACAGCAGAGATAATTTTGAAGGCAAGAGGGATAAACACGTGAACACTCCTGGAATTCGGAGTATTGTTGCCGGGTGTGGAGAGGAGATGAGAGTGATGTTGAGTGGAGCAGACAACTTGACTGGATAGTATGGGCCGAATGGCCTGTCGATGACGTAGAATGGGATGTCATTCTCTGGTGAACACATGTGGACAAAATAAACAGAGCAATTATCCCCAAGGTGACCACCCACTGCTGATGGGAACCGGATATAGATGATCAATCTGATGTGTGCGCTATGTTCTAGATTTCAATATTAATCCGCACAATGTGGTCATGGCTGATCTGGCCCGGACTGAACTCCTCCTCTTTACCCCATTCTCTTCGATTACAATTCCCCGAATTTTCAAAAAAGCGTATGGTTTAAATACGTCTAACCGGTTAAACCACTCAGAATCACCGACCATTTTGTGACTGTGCACTTTCACTTCGCCAAATTGCAGAGTAAACCCTCACCTTCAGAAACATCACACTATCTTTTTGCTCCATCTGCTGCTCCAACTTTAAGAGTTCCTCCTGAATGGAATTTAAATTCCTTTGAATCTCTCCCAGATTTTTCTCCATTGCATTTAGAATCTTCTTCTCTTCCTCCCGGATATCTGCCAGTGCGCGCTGCTCTTTCTCAGTGAGAATCTGGTGCAGTTCAGCATACTGGGATGTGATCTTGGACTGAAGTTTATGTGATTGTTCCTGTGAAATGAAAGGTATATATAAATAAATAAATATCAATAAACAATGCCACTGATTGTATTTCCTCACGACTTTGACGGTGGCATTTCGCCTGTGCATTATTTATTTGCTTTGGCAACTCAATATTTTGTCTAAATGCTCCTGAAATGACGTGAGGGTCACCTTAGAGCCCATGACTCCTCTACCCCCAATACAATTCCCTGCTGCCTATTCGTTTTCACGTGCCCATAAATTCCCATTTATCCGTCCACCTCCCACTCTCCCAGGGATAATAACAGTCACCGATTGACCATTGAACCAGCGGGTGTGGGGACGTGGAAGGAATCCGATGAGGTCACAGGGAGAAGGGGTGAACCACACGGGCAGCACCCGAGGTCGGGATCGAACCCGCTCACCAGAACTAGGAGACTGCAGCACTACTTGTGTCACTGCGCTGCCCTATTATTACACGCATAACAGGGGTCAAATCTACATAAGATCAGGAAATCGAAACTGGAAAGCCTCACCAGAACTCCAGAAATCTTCTGTTTCTGTTGCTGCTCCATTTGTTGGATCTCTGATTGCTTTAATGAGAGCGATACGAAGGAAGTTTTAATCTGATCCTGGGATTGTGTTTGAAAATCAGAGAATAAAAGTGTTAGACAATAAATACGGAATTAAACATTGAAGCAATCAAAATCGGTATGCATTTACCTTGTAGAATTCAGCAGCTTCTGCTATCAGCGTGAAGCTGTGAGACTTGTGTTCCCGCCCAGCTGCACAAACCACACAGATCAGCTTCTTGTCAGTTTTACAAAACAGCTTCAGTTCTTCCTGATGTTCCTCGCACTGAAGTTTACTTTCCTTCTCTGTCCGATTCAGGCTCAGTGTTCGAACTTTCTCAGACAGTCTCGCCAAGGCCCGACTATCCCTGAGGATGCGGTCTGTAAACTCCTCTCCACATTCCGGGCAGGAGTTTCTCCCCTCCCTGCCCCAACTCTGTGTGATGCAGAAGCGGCAGAAGTTGTGCCCACACTCCAGTATAACCGGGATCGGTGAAGAAATCCAGGCAGATCTGACAAACTACCTCCGCTGTTAAACTTTCAACCTGGCCTTTCGAAGCCATTTTAGTCCGGCACTTCCTGGTTCAAAAATGCGTACAATGCGCACGCTGCCGTCTCGGGGAATGAATGTTAATTGGCTGCATTTGTTCATTTACGAGGATGTTGCCAGGCCTCGAGGTCACGAGCGAAAGTGAGAAGTTGTGCAAGGTCGGACTTTATTCCTTGGAGCGCAGGAGGCTGCGAGGTAATCTGATAGACGTTTATATGATCATGAGGGAAATAGATAGTGTGAATCCGCTGTTTCGGGTCGAGACCCTTCTTCAGTCTCGACCCGAAACGTCGCCTATCTCCTTCGCTCCTTAGATGCTGCTGCACCCGCTGAGTTTCTCCAGCTTTTTGTGTAACCCTCCATTCTCCAGCATCTGCAGTTCCTTCTTTAACACAAGAACCACATAATATATGTTTTAGTTGAGAAGGGGAAGATTTATTTGAAATACGAGGGGGAACTTTTCACATCGAAGGCGGTGGATATACATACATGCAAAGATACCCAGACAATACATGCAGGACAAGGGTATTCGGCCCTTCGAGCCAGCACCGCCATTCAATGTAATAACGGCTGATCATCCACAATAAGTACCCCGTTCCTGTCTTCCCCTCATACCCCTTGATTGCGCTAATCCTAACTCTATCTAACTCTCTTTCGAATGCATCCAGTGAAATGGCCTCCACGGCCTTCTGAACAGAGAATTCCACAAATTCACAAATTCACGAGTTATAAATGACCTACCCCTTATTCTTGTACTGCATCGTGTACAATTTTGGTCGCCTAGTTATAGGAAGGATGTCAACAAAATAGAGAGAGTACAGAGGAGATTTACTAGAATGTTGCCAGGGTTCCAGCAACTATGTTACAGAGAAAGGTTGAACAAGTTAGGTCTTTATTCTTTGGAGCGCAGAAGGTTAAGGGGTGACTTGATTGAGGTCTTTAAAATGATGAAAGGGATAGATAGAGTTGACGTGGATAAGCTTTTCCCATTGAGGGTAGGGAAGAATCAAACAAGAGGGCATGACATGAAAATTAAGGGACAGAAGTTTAGGGGTAACGTGAGGGGGAACTTCTTTACTCAGAGGGTGGTGGCTGTGTGGAATGAGCTTCCAGCAGAGGTGGTGGAGGCAGGATCGATTTTAACATTTAAAAGTAAAGTGGATAGGTATATGGACGGGAAGGGAATGGAGGGTTATGGTCTGAGTGCAGGTAGATGGGACTAGGGGAAAACAAATGGTCGGCACGGACTGGAAGGGCCGAGAGCGCCTGTCTCCGTGCTGTAATTGATATATGGTTATAACAATAATTGATTGATTATATCCCGGTTCTGGATTCCCCAAATATCGGGAACATGTTTCCTGCACCTAGCGTGTCCAATGCCTTAATAATTTTACATGTTTCTATATGATCCCCTCTCATCCTTCTAAATCCCAGTGAATACAGGCCCAGTCGCTCCATTCTTTCATCATATGACAATCCCGCCATCCCGGGAATTAACCTCGTGAACCTACGCTGCACTCCCCCAATAGCAAGAATGTCCTTCCTCTAATTAGGGGACCAAAACTGCACACAGTACTCCATGTATGGTCTCCCCAGGGCCATGTTCAACTGCAGAAGTACCTATTTGCTCCTATACACAACTCATCTCGTTATAAGGCCAACATGTCATTAGATTTCTTCACTGCCTGTTGTACCTGTATGCTTACCTTCAGTGACACCCAGGTGTCGTTGTAGACCACCTCCCCTTTTCCTAACCTGACGCCATTCAGGTAACAATCTGCATTCCCGTTCTTGCCTCCAAAGTGGATAACCTCACATTTGTCCACATTATATTGCAACTGCCATGCACCTGCCCACTCACCCAACCTGTCCAAGTCATTCTGCACTCTCATATCCTCCGCTTCACAGCCCACATTGCCACCCAGCGTTTTGTCATCTGTAAATTTGCTAATGTTACTTTTAATTCCTTCATCTACATCATGAATTTATATTGCACATAGCTACGGTCCAAGCACCGAGCCTTGCCGCACCCCACTGGTCACTATCTGCCATTCTGAAAGGGTGTGGCAACAACTGATAGCAAGCCAAGGTCACGACGAACCATCGGCTCTAGAGGGCGGCGTCTAGGTGGGGGAGGCGTGAATCACGGGGTCGGTATCTGAGTTGTTATTTAAAGTCAGGCAACGCCCGTGTCAGGTGAGGAGTAGGGAGCTGTATTGCAGAAGAATAAACACGTCTCAAGTTCAAGAGTTCAAGAGTCCAAGAGAGTTTATTGCCATGTGTCCCAGGTAGGACAATGAAATTCTAGCTTTGTCCAGAGCACACAACTTGTGTTTGGCTGGACTCCTGCCAGTCCCCGCCACAATTGTTGACCCCAGATGCCCAGGAATGTAATCCTGGAAGGGACATTTAAAAAATTGCATTCTGCTGCTGCCGCCTATAAGGCCGATGAGGCCCAACTCAACGCGGTCTCCCTGAAGCTGCCTACATTTTGGACCTCGCAGACGAGGGTTTGGTTTTGACAGGCCCAATTCCAATTTCACATCCGCGGCGTTACAGCTGGATGAGACTGGCCATCACTATGTGGTAAGTGCCCTTGACCAGCAGACGGTTGGTCGGGTCATTCCTTACCTGGATAACCCACCGGTTGTGGGGAAATACACAGGCCTCAAGGAGCTGTTGCTCTGGATCTACGGGCCGAGCGAATGCAGCGCGCCTGTCAGGTCCTTAACATGGGCGGCCGGATGCCCTCGGCCCTCATGAGTGAGATGCTCACTCACATGGGCGACCACCTGCCCTGTCCGCTCTATGAATTCACCTACCTGCAGCAGTTGCCAGTAGACCTCCGCCAGCAGCGGTGGGGGATAGCTTTGAAGATCCCATCCAGCTAGCAGCCCAGCATCCCTGACCAGCAGCAGGTGGGCACGCTGGATACCTGGAGTGGTACCTGGAGCCGCTGGAATCCCCGGAATCGCTGGACCGGATTGATTCAATGACCAGGCTGGCCCAGCGACCCAGGACCACGACCTGGCAGGCCCAGCGACCACTAAGGAAGACCCAGACAATCGCCCCAATGTACTAGGGGACGGAGGACCGAGGGTGACGGAGGAACTGAAGGTAATTCACATTAGTCAAGAATGGCCACAGCCACATGGCCACAAGAGCCACAGACCAGACAAGTGTCACAGGAGAGGAGGATGGCTGAGCAGGACCCAGGAGATCCAAGTAGAAGAATGTGGTGTTTTTATCACCAGCGCTAGGGTTCGGCAGCCCGCCAATGCCGCCAGCCATGTTCGTTTCTGGGAAACGGCAGTGCAGACCGCCGATAGCCACTGTGGTGGCCGGCAAGATCCATCGACTGTATGTCTGGGACCGGCGCTCGGGGCTCAGATTCTTGCTGGATACAGGGGCGGAGGTCAGCGTATTGCCCAAATCTGGACTCGACCTTCGTGCTGGTAAGATGCCCCCCCCCCCCCCCCCGTTAACTGCTGCGAATGGCAGTTCAATCCACACATATGGTGTCCGCATGGTTCCTGTCATTTTCACCTTGTGCCATTTCACCTGGCCTTTCATCATCGCGGACGTGAAGCGCCAACGTCTCATCCACGGGTCAACTTTTGAGAGGATCTCCTTGCTCTCCACTGCGCCCACAGCACCGGTCAGCAACCCTGAAGTGACGGTGGACAATGTCTACACCCAGGTACTGGATGAGTTCCCGGACATTGTCACCCCCAAGTTCGACTCAGCAAGCCTGAGGCATGGTCCCTTCCCGTGTGCCACTGCTACTGAGGGGCTGCCCGTACGTTTTTCGTCGCCGTGACTACCACAAGTCACCCTTGCAGCGCCCGTATGAAGGTCCCTTTCGGGTGTTGCAGCACGGGCTTACCACGTTCGATTTGGACATGGGAGGCCGGCGTGAAACGGTGTAGGTGGCTCGTTTGAAACTGGCCCACTTGGACCTGAGCGAGCCAGTCCATGTGGCTCAACCTCCCTGTCGCGGGCATCCGCCGTCCCGGGCTCCCGGAGATTCTTCTGAACCGAGCAAGCCCCGGGGCACGGGATTGTATCTACGCATTTGGGCCGCCTCATGCGACGTCCTGTGTGGTTCGGTACCTCTGATTCTGGGGGGGGGGGGGTCATGTGGCGGCACCTGTTAGCAACCCAAGGTCACAATGAACCATCGGCTCTAGAGGGCTGCGTCTAGGTGGGGGAGGCGCGAGCCACGGGGTTGGTATCTGAGTTGCTATTTAAGGCCGGGCAACGCCCGTGTCACGTGAGGAGGAGGGAGCTGTATTGCAGAAGAATAAACACAACTTGTATCCGACTATTTTTTGGCTGGACTCCTGCCACTCCCCGCCACAAGGGACCCGTTAATCCCTACTATTTGTTTCCTGTCTGCCAACCAATTTTCTAATTGTGGAACCTTATCAAAGGCTTTCTGAAAGTCCAGGTACACTACATCCACTGGCTCTCCCTTGTACATTTTACTTGTTACATTCTCACCAAAATTTCAGTAGATTTGTCAAGCATGATTTTCCCTTCGTAAATCCATGCTGACTTGGACCGATCCTGTTACTGGCATCCAAATGTGTCGCTAATGCATCTTTGATAATCGACTCCAGCATCTTCCCCACCATCGATGTCAGGCTAAATGGTCTATAATTCCCTGCTTTCTCCCTCCCATCTGAAATGTGAGATAACATTAGCTACCCTCCACTCCACAGGAACTGATCCAGAATCTATAGAACATTGGGAAATGATCATCAATGCGGCCACGATTTCTAGAGCCACCTCATTGAGTACACTGGGATGCAGACCATCAGGCCCTGGGGATTTATCAGCCTGTATCACCATTTCCTGACTAATGTGAATTACCCTCAGTCCCTCCGTCACCCTAGGTCCTCCGTCCCCTAGTACATTGGGGCAATTGTTTGTGTCTTCCTTAGTGGTATATGAAACAAAGTACTAGAGGAGGTAGACGGGATCAGGACTATAACTGCATTTAAACGCCGTTTGGACATGTACGCGGATCGGAGAGGATAGAGGGATATGTACCAAAGCGGGATGTTAGGATTTGTGCCGATGGGGCATCTTGGTCGGCATGGGCAAATTGGGCCGAAAGGCCTGTTTCCGTGCAGTTGGACTCTATGACTCTGTAAGGAAGGGACACGGTCGGTGCTAACGAGGGCTCGGGAGTAACTGAGTTGCATCTGTTGGGCAGTGGAACCCGCCGCCCGCTCCTCCGCTCACAGGATGGACCCAGACCTCCCTCCTTCTTCATTCCAATCCCCCGCACTGCACCTGCCTCTCATGCACCAATCTTCAGCTTAATCCTTCCCTCGCCGACAATGGCCATTTACCCTCTTCTCTTATCCCCTCTCGCTCCCATCAGGCAAAAGCTATCGAGGTGTGAAAACGCACTCCTCCAGATTCATGGAGTGTTTCTTCCCAGCTGTTACAGCTGTTACACGCAACTGAATCATTCTACCATAGCCAGAAAGCGGTGCTGAACTACAATCTTTCTCATTGGTGACCCACGGACTAACCTTAATCGGACTTTACTGGCTTTACCTTGCACTAAATGTTATTCCCTTATCATGCGTTAACACAATGCAAATGGCTCGATTGTAATCATGTATTGTCTTTCTGCTGACTGGATAGCCCGCAACAAAAAGCTTTTCACTGTATCTCGGTACATGTGATAATAAATTAAACTAAACTAAACTATACTTGCAGCCAGCTCTAATTTGTCCTGGACTTTCGTCGACCAGCTCTTCACCCCCACCCCACCTACCACACTAGCCCAAATAAGGGGTCAGACCCGAAACGTCACCCTTGCCCACGCTCGCCCTTGGCCATAAATGAAGACAGAGTCGCCGAGAAATGGAAGGTGACAGTGGGAACTCAAGCAGAGGAAAGTGGGGGCTATTTCTCCAGAGATGCTGCCTGACCAACTGAGTTACTCCAGCATTTGTGTCTATGTTTGTTATAAACCAGCATCTGCAGTTCTTTATTCCTCCACCAAGACTCAGGCATCTTTTGTCAGGGCAGAGGGCAGCAATCAAAGTCCGACCTCGAGGATTAGCAACAAGGGCAGATGATCAGGGTTGTAAAAATGTAAAGGCATTGGACCTTTGCAAATGAAATGCATTTGCAGTCATCATCATCGGCGGTCACTCGAAACGAGTATGACTGTCCTCTCATGGAGGACGCCTGTGCGTGATTTCTTTTAACGTGGGGAGACTGGTGCACAGACAGCCACAACACGGTCCTTGACAGATCTGGGTCAGGGTCCATTGGCGTGGAGTCCAAGACGAGCGGAGACACCTTTCTGCTGCAGCCTTCATCCGCCTTCTGCCGTTGTGATGCTCCACTAAGGTCAGCCGTCATCCTCCGCCTATTCCATCGTTGAGATCTTGGTTGGATTGCTCTTGGTCAGGGACCTCCCCCTCGACCTTACCGCCATGGGCGACCCTACCAGGAGCATAGCTCAAGACGGCATCGCTCTCAGGATCTCAGGACCACACAAGCTTCTCCACCACGACAAGGTGACAAGGCCAAATGAGTCTGAGGTACCAACTTTCAGAATGTTGAATTCAACTATTTACAACACTCGTATGTTCATTAAATCCATTCAATTATTAGATTAATTCAATAGAGATATCCAATGTCATTTAATTGAATTTGCTTAATTTGCACAACGTGTAACATGCACAAGAATCTAAATGGAAATATGTTTTTCAACTGAATATTGTGCCTTGGTGCTTCTCATATTGTAAGATGGAAATAACTCCCCAAATCTTTGGTCTGTACGGTCTGCTATTAAACTCAGTTTTTGCCTATTCTGGTGTGCAATTTACAATCACAACATTTCATACATCGCAAAATACTGGCTGCATTTCCAAATTATTGTGTATGTAAAGTACTTTGAAGTCTCCTATGAGAGATGCGAGGATATTGTACACAAGAAGGCTCTTAGATGCATATTCTCGAGCTAGAAAGAACCACTCCATTTCCAATGCTGAAACTGAAGTTATGAGTTGACAAATTAGCCGGTGTCCGTGGGCTTGACATGGAAATTGGTCGCTCGCCCTTGCCCAAAATGGAGACAGAATCGCCGAGAAATTGAACTGGACATTGGGAACGCAAGCAGATGAAAGGGGGGTCTATTTGTGTGGGATATGAAACATTAAAGTGATGTACGAGAGCAGGAAGCAGCACCGATACAGCCACACAGCATGGAAACAGGACATTCGGCACAATTGTTCCATGCGGACCAAGATGCCCTATCTAAGCTAGTCCCATTTGCCACGTTTGGCCCATGACCACCTCCTAATCTTTCTGGTCCATGCACCTATCCAAATGTTTTTAAATGGTCTTAAATACCCCAAGTACCCGGCATAATGTACCCCAGAAAGCGGTGAGGGAGGGATGTGGCTTTGACTGAAACAAGGAACGTACACGAATTCTACAGAGAGACAGAGAGAGCTTGATCCCTACGTAGTCTGATGTGGACTGAAGGGAACGTTCTAGTTCCATGTGGCCACCAACAAAGCCGACAGGCTCATTGCAGTTCCAATTTCCAACATTAAGCGTTATTTTCCTTCCTTGAATTATTTTTCCAATCTAATTCCCTGCTGCCATTTACACTTCCTCAGTAAGACCTATACAGTCTTCGCCCGATCAACATCAACTCCAATTCATTCACTCTGATACAGCGGATTTACAACTCCTGGAATTTTGAAACATGCCGAACTTAGGCTTCTGAGGAATTAGAGGTGTTAAAATGTAGCGGATGCATTTTGAAGCCTCAACATTTTAAGCCGTACATTTGTTTTCGTTTTGCTGCAGGTGTGGTAACAGGTCAATAAAGGCACTTATCAAATCAGATGCCCGCTGATTATGCAATTGTCAAAGTTAATTCCCAAAGTTACACAAAAATGCTGGACAAACTCAGCGGGTGCAGCAGCATCGATGGAGCGAAGGAAATAGGCAACGTTTCGGGCCGAAACCCTTCCTCAGACCTTCCATAGATGCTGCTGCACCCGCTGAGTTTCTCCAGCATGTTTGTGTACCTTCGAAGTTCCAGCATCTGCAGTTGAGTTGCTTCTTAAACACATTAATTCCCAAAGTTACAGCTGGTCTGTGGTCACTCCACGTGGCTTTGCTGCCATCTGGTGGCAGAACCAAGGTGCAATTAATCCTGCTCCTGATTAATAGAACATAGTTTGATGCAGAGATACAGCACGGATACAAACGTTTCGGCCCACCGAAGATAGCCACAACAAGCTAGAGTAATTCAGCGGATCAGACAGCATCTCTGGGGAAACAGAATAGGAGACGTTTCGGGTCGTGTCCCTTCTTCGGACTGAGAAAGGGAAACGAGAGATATAGACGATGATGTAGAGAGAAATCGAACTAATGAATGATAGATGTGAAACAAATAACGATGATAAAGGAAACAGGCCATTGTGGGCTGCTAGCTAGATGAAAACGAGTTACAGGCAATGGAACTCATCGGGACGACAGTGAAACTAATACAACGACTAGGATGGAGGAGGGACTGAATCCACGCCGACCATCGCTCACCCGCTCACTAGGTCTATGTTATCCCACTTTCTCATCCACTCTCTACCCACCAGGGGCTACTTCACAGAGGCCAACTAACCTACAAACACACATGTCTTTGGGATGTGGGAGGAAACCGGAGCAACTGGAGGAAACAGAGGAGATTAGCTTGGCATTGTACTGTCCCACGTTCTATGTGGGCCGAAGAGCCTGTTCTAGAGCTTGTTCTAGTTCTACACGGCCAGCAACAACACAGAGAGGCCCATTGTATCTCCCACTCCCAACATTCGGCTTTTTTCTTCTCCCTTCAAGTAATTTCCGATGTCATTCCTCCCTCCTATTTACATCTCCCGAGTCAGACCTTTTACCGCCCTCTTCCGAACGACATCAACACCAATTAACATCTGCCCCCAAACTCGCCTTTACGCCGCTGCTGAAGTCCGAACCAACATCGCTTCTACCGCGTTGTGACTCGGGGGGAGTTTAGGATCCGGAGGAGCCCGGAGCTCAGGACTCGCCGCCCGCCCGCGGCTGCTGCTGAACCCGCGGGAAAGGAGATTTTTTCAATCTTTATATTTTCACAAAAGTATCTCTGTTCCATTGCCGGACGCGGTTAACGCGTGAAATTGAATGGATCGACAGCTCTGATTTCAGTTGCTGTTTATTTCACTCTTCCCACATTTACATTCCTCATGGTTTTATTTCCGCGCTCACTTGGGCTTTACGACGCGGAATTTGGGGATTAAATGGGAGCCGTTCAGCGCCGACCTGTTGTCCACAGGGTTTCTGCCCCAAAGCCCCTGAGCCCCGCTCCTGACGCCGGTCCCGGGACCCGACCTTTTTACACACCCGGAGCGGAACCGGAGCAGATTCTCAGCCAGTTTCGATCCCAGGTCTCGAAGAAAGAATAAAGTTTCTCCGTGAATTTGTTCCCAGTAAAGGAGTGGAAATGGGACTTGGTGTCCGCGTCGTAAAATGAAACTGTCCCGGACTCGTAACTGAGATAAACTCCCAGCCTCCCGGGGATGGGACTGGCGGGGATACGGGATGCAGGGGAGGTGAATGCATCAAACTCGTCATCCAACTGCCTGATCCTCCAGACTCCAGTCTCCGAGGTCAGTGCGACCATTATCTTCCTCTCCACAGATTCTGCGGCGACTCCCAGACTCCAGTAACGATTCCCCGCCACCTCAACCTCCCAGTAATGTCTCCCCGATGTGAAACCCTCCGATCCCAGCACACATGACAAGACAGTAAACATCTTCCCGCTATCAGGGAGATCCCTCTGGGTCCCGGTATTTCTCACCATCTTCCGATCCTCAGACACCTCGAGCCCAGGATGCGCTGTTGCCACATCCAGGGTGACGGAGACTGGGGGGAGAAGCAGAGAATCAGAGAGTCCCCGGGGGTCGGGGTGAGACTCGGGCAGCGCAGCCCTGGGACCGGACGGGCGGGCGGACAACTGAAACCTTGTAGAGGTTTGTAGAGGGGATTTCCGTGAGATATCGGGAGGAGGCTGGAGAGTGCGGGGGGGGGGGGGGGGGGGGGGGGGGGGCGCGGCGACGACTGAAGCCGGCTATTCAGATTTGGATGCAGGTCGAAGCAAGAGGATATTGAGGTGAGTGGCAATTTGAGCTTGTTAAAGAGGAGATAGAGGTGTGGGGTGGAGTTGCCATGATCATGGTGAATGGGGGAAGACATGAGGGGCCAGATGACCTGCCCCTGTTACTTTGAGTGGAGGGTGAGGGAGAGGGAGGGGTGGCTTGGACCATGGAAGGAAGCAGAGGTTGAATGATCAGATGTAGAAAGAATGGGTGGAGACTTGTGGATGTAGGGTCGCTGAAAGAGAGGGGATTCACGGGTGGATTTGATGGGTGTGTGCAACCAAGTACACACTGATCTCATTGTGAACCAATATATGAACTTCACTGAGGGACTTGACAATGTTGCGCATGTAAGGCTGATCCAGAAAGTGAAGGCAGGCGGGATCCAAGGTGAGCTGGTGAAATTGATCCAAAATTGGCTTGGTGGTTGGAGGTAGAAGGTAGCGGTAGAAGGATGATTTTTCTGCTTGGAGGTCTGTGACTGGTGGAGTGCAGCAGGGATCGGTGCTGCAACCTTTGCTGTTTATGTTATATGTTCATGGCTTGGATGTGAATGTAGGAGGTGTGATTAGTAAATCTGTCGAGGATGCAAAAATTGTGGATAGCGGGGAAGGTTGTGATAGTCTGCAGCAGGATATCGGGTAGATTATCAAAATCATATTCGCATGCAGGGATATCAAATCAAGAGAGTGCAGGTTTATCTTTAGAGCATGGAATTTTAAAGTGGATCTGAGTTGGAAGTTTGCTTTACACTGAGAGTGGGTGATATCTGGAACATGCTACAGAGGAGGTGGTGGAAGGAGATGTAATCACTATATTTGAGGCACTTAAATAGGTGAGGTGCAGAAGAATAGCGATGTAATGTGGGCAAATCGATTAGTATAGACGGGGAAAAGGTGGTCATGGATGTGATGGGCCGAAGGGCCGGACTCTGTAATGTACAACCATGGCTCTCGGCTCCAAAAGCACTGAATGACTGAATCACCACAGCCACCGGTGCAGGGATTTCCAAAGGTTCCCCTGTCGCTGCGTACAGTAATGTCTCCTTATCTCTGTCCTACATGGTGCAGCCCACATTCTGAGATGGTGCCCGTTCTCCAGACCCCTCAGACAGTGGAAACATCCTCCCTGCATCCAGCCCACTGTGCCCTGTGAAAACATCGTGTTTCACTGAAATCTGTTCCAATTCACCCAAACGCTCGAGTACACAGGCCTAGTGTACTCAATATCACCCCGCACAGCAAAATCATTGTCCCAGGAACATGTACCGTTAATCTTTGCTTCAATTCCTCTGTGTCAAGTCTGTCAATTTATCGGTACACAGGAGCATCGGAACACAAGAAAACAGGAGCAGGATTAGGATCCGCTCCTCCGGCTTGCCCCTCCATTCAATGTGATCATGGCTGATCTAAGCTGGCACCAATTCCTTTTCTGAGTGATTTTACCCATAATCTTAAATTTTAGATATTTCAAGTATTTATTTGTAACCAAGTTGCACATATCCAATAACTCAGCGTTTCACCACCATCTTGGACACAACATTCCAGATATTCACTGCCCTCTGAGAGATGCAACTTCCACACACTGCTTGAGAGGCCGCTCTGGAAGTTGAACTAGCCGATGGAATACAACATTTACCTGAAGGTCGCAGACAGAGGATGTTTGGTAGCAGGTTAGTGTTTTTCAGACTGGAGACAGAGTCCACTGTAGTTCCTTATTTATATACACGATTGGGTGTGTATGTAGGTTGCACGGTTAGTCAGTTTGCAGATGGAACTAAAATTGGTGACATTGTGGAGAGTGAAGATGGTTATCTGAGAGTAAATGGGTTCCCTGTGAACTGGGCCAATGGGCTCAGGAACGACATGTGGGATTTATTCATGTGAAGGTGAGGTGATGCACTTTGCTGAGACAACCAGGGTAGGACATACACAGTAAACGGGGAACTTTATAGAACTGAGAGATCTCGGGCTGCAGGTACACAGGTACACTGTTATCGATGTGTATAAGATTTCTATAATGTGCACAGATAAGGTGAATAACCACAGTATTTTACCCAAGGCAGGAGAGTCTAAACCTCTGACTCTATGATGCTTCCCAGCTGATGAGTTTAATGGTGGATCAAATCTCCAATTTTCCTTCAGTTCACATAGAAACATAGAAAATAGGTACAGGAGGAGGCCATTCGGCCCTTCGAGCCAGCACCGCCATTGATTGTGATCATGGCTGATTGTCCGCTATCAATAACCCGTGCCTGCCTTCTCCCCATATCCCTTGACTCCACTAGCCCCTAGAGCTCTATCCAACTCTCTCTTAAATCCATCCAGTCATTTGGCCTCCACTGTCCTCTGTGGCAGGGAGTTCCATAAATTCACAACTCTCTGGGTAAAAACGTTTTTTCTCACTTCAATCTTAAATGACCTCCCCTTTATTCTAAGACTGTGGCCCCTGGTTCTGGACTCACCCGACATTGGGAACATTTTTCCTGCATCTAGCTTGTCCAGTCCTTTTATAATTGTATATGTTTCTATGATCCCCCCTCGTCCTTCTAAACTCCAGTGAATACAAGCCTAGTCTTTTCAATTTTTCCTCATATGACAGTCCCGCCATCCCAGGGATCAATCTCGTGAACCTGCGCTGCACTGCCTCAATCACAAGGATGTCCTTCCTCAAATTAGGAGACCACAACTGTGCACAATACTCCAGATGTGGTCTCACCAGAGCCCTATACAACTGCAGAATAACCTCTTTACTCCTATACTGAAATCCTCTTGTTATGAAATAGAATTAATCTTTGCATCTAGGTATTGCTTAAAGATGTATAGGAATGAACTGCAGATGCTGGTTTAAACCGAAAGACTCAAACAGCTGGAGGAACTCAACGGGACAGGCAGCATCTCTGGAGAGAAGGAATGGGTGACGTTTCGGTTCGAGACCCTTCTTCAGACTGGTTATGGATAAGGGAAACAAGAGATATAGGCGATGATGTAAAGAGATAAAGAACAATGAATGGAAGATATGCAAAAAATAACAATCATATAGGAAACAGGCCATTGTTAGCTGTCTGTTAGGTGAAAATGAGAAACTAGTGCAACTTGGTTGGGGGAGGGATAGAGAGAGAGGGAATGCCGAGGCTACCTGAAGTAAGATAAATGAACATTTCATACCACTGGGCTGTAAGCTGCCCAAGCCAAATATGAGATGCTGTTCCTCCAATTTGCGTTTAACCTCACTCTGATAATGGAGGAGACCTAGGACAGAAAGGTCTGTGTGGGAATGGGAAGGAGACTTAAAGTGTTCAGCAACCAAGAGATCAGGTTGGTTCAGGCAGAGTGAGCGATGGTGTTCAGCGAAACGATTGCCCAGTCTGCGTTTGGTCTCATTGATGTAAAGGAGTCCACATCTTGAACAATGGATACAGTAGCTGAGGTTGGAGGAGGTGCAAGGGAACCTCTGCCTAACCTGAATGGACTGTTGGGGTTCCTGGACAGAGTCGAGGGAGGAGGTATAGGGACTGGGGTTGCGTCTTCTGCGGTTGCATGGGAATGTAGCTGGGGAGGGGGTGGTTTGAGTGGGAAAGGATGAGTTAACCAAGGAGTTGCAGAGGGAACGGTCTCTGCGGAAGATGGAAAGGGATGGAGATGGGAAAATGTGGCTAGTGGTGGGATCCCATTGGAGGTGGCGGAAATTTTGTAGGATTATGTGTTGTATGCGGCGGCTGATTGGGTGAAAGGTAAGGACAAGGGGGAGCAAGGCTGAGCTGTAGGCTACCGAGGATACACGATTGTGGGCCTCATCTATGATGGGAGAGGGGAACCCCCGTTCCCTAAAGAATGAGGACATCTCGGATGTGCTGGTATGGAACACCTCATCTTTGGCGCAGACGCGGCGTAGACAGAGGAATTAGGAGTTGGTGGATAGGGCCTTTGCAGGAAGCAAGTGTAGTCGAGATAGTTGTACGAGTCAGTGGGTTTGTAATAGACGTCTATCGACAGTCTATTTCTTCTCATGGATACTGTGAGATCAAAAAAGGGGAGGGAGGTGTCGGTGATGGTCCAAGTAAATTTGATTTCAGGATGGAAATTGGTGATGAAGTTAATGAAGTCCATGAGTTCAGCATGGGTGCAGGAGGTAGCACCGATGCAGTCATCAATGTAATGGCGATAGAGTTCTGCGATAGGGCCTTGGAAGTGGGCGGAGTCGAAGGCGAAGTTATTAAGAGTGAGAACCAGCTCCGCTAGGCGGAGTAGTTGGTGTAGAGGGAAATTGGATGGTTCTGCGGTCGAGGCCGAAACAGGGGGCTTTAAGTCCTTCCTGGTGGGAGATGGAGGTCTAGAGTGACTGAACATCCATGGTAAAGATGAGGGGGTGGGGGCACTGAAAGCAAAGTCATTAAAGGGACGAAGGGCATGTGAGGTATCTTGGACATGGGTCGGTAGAGATTGGACCAGGCGGGATAGGATGCAGTCGAGGTCCGTGGAAATCATTTTCTGCCAGGGCAGTAGTGTTTATGGATTTTGGGGAGTTTAAAACCAGGCTGTGCGAGGCTGGGAAATGATAAGGTGTCTGGTGTACGGCTTGAAGATGTCAGAAACAAGAATAATGGAAAAGGTATAAGCTTTACCTTGCTTGAAGTCATCAGATATTTCTTTGTTGAATGAAACTGGGCAATGAAACTTTTGAATCGGCAAGGCTTCATCTACCACCGACAGTAGTTTGGCTTTACCACGAACCCTGGAAATATTTAACAGCTGGTTATAAACAGAGAATTAGAAATGTTTTGAGCTGTTCCGCCGAAACTTACAATATTTCCATCAAGGCAATGTCCTACCTTCGCTTCTGCCCAGCTTCCACCTGAAAGAAATAAAACACAAATCTCAATTGACCATCCTCATCCCATCCACGACCCAATTTCTACAATCCTTTGATAATTCCCATTTCCCAACTCTTATCACCAATGTCATGCAGACAGAAAGTGGATATTGTCGCAGAGATGTAGAACGATGGGGAAAAGCACAAACAATGTTCATGAGAATGACGTCGTAACTGAGAGGATCGAACTTAATGAAAAGACTGGGCAGGTCGTGGGATTTCATCTGGAGACGATGTCAGGAATGATGAGAGAATTTAATACTATCGGTGGATTAAAATGGGTGGGGATGAAATAATATCTCAAATCGAAGGGGAGACCAATAATCAAAGTTGAAATGTAACGTTGTCTTCAATAAATACCGAAAGGAATGCAGTCATGAGAACATGGACCTCGCTGCATTGGAGGGACTGAAGCCAACAGCAGAGATAAATTTAAGTGCAAGCGGGATAAACACTTTAGGGCTCCTGGAATTTGGGATATTGTTACCGGTGTGGAGAGTAGATGGAGGGATGATGAGTGGAGCAGAAAACGTGACTGGATAAGACGGGCCAAATGGCCTGTCTATGATGTAGATTGGGATATCTTTGGTGAAACAACATGGACAAAACAAACAGAGCAAATTCCCCCAAGGTGACCACCCACTGCTGATGGGAGCAGATACAGATGATCAATCTGATGTGTGCGCCATGTTCTGGATTACATTGTTAATCGCCACAATGTGGTCATGGCTGATCGAGCCCAGGACTGAACTCCTCCTATTTGCCCCATTCCTGTCGATTACAATTCCCCAAATGTTTTAATATGTATCCTCCTCTGGGTTAAAACATGTCTAACATGTAAAACCTCTCAGAGTGTCTTGGTTGGGGACTCCCAGATATTCACTGCCCTTTGCTCATTCGTGGTCCTTGGGATCAGATATGGATCACCTGTCATTGTTCTAAACTCCACATAATATAAACACCTCTCTACATTCAATTATTTTCTGAACAACAACAGCTGGGACAGAGGGAACATTTACTCAGTTCTGAAATTACTAGTAAATACAGCATTTAATTCTGAAATGTCACCCACCATTTTGTGACTGCACTTTCACTTTACCAAACTGTAGTGTAACTCCTCACCTTCAGAAACACCACACTGTCTTTTTCATCCATCTGATGCTGCATCTTTAAGAGTTCCTCCTGGATGGATTTTAAATTCTCTTGAATCTTGCCAAGATTTTTCTCCATTGTATTTAGAATCTTCTTCTCTTCCTCCCGGATATCTGCCAGTGTGCGCTGCTCTTTCTCAGTGAGAATCTGGTGCAGTTCAGCATACTGGGATGTGATCTTTGACTGAAGGTTGTGTGATTGTTCCTGTGAAATAAAAGGTGAAGATCAATATATAATGTCACTGATTGTGTTTGCTCACGACTTTAACGGTGACATTTGGCCTGTACATGTTTTATTTGCTTTGGCAATTCAATGGTTTGTCTAAGGTAAACAAAATTGCTGGAGGAACTCAGCGGGTGAGACAGCATCTATTGAGATAAGGAATAGGCGACGTTTTGGGTCGATACCTTTCATCAGATTTCAGAAGTATGTATACAGTTTGTCTAAGTGCTTCTGAAATGCCATGAAGGTAATGTTAGATCAGGAAATCTAAACTGGAAAGCCTCACCAGAACTCTAGAAATCTTCTGCTTCTGTTGCTGCTCCATTCGCTGGATCTCTGATTTATTTTTTGTGAGACTGGATGGAAGATTTCACCTGATCCTGGGATTGTGATTGAAAATCAGAGAATAAAAGTGTTAGATTATAAAGACGGAATTAAACAATGATGCGATCAAAATCGGTTTGCTTTTACCTTGTAGATTTCAACAGCTTCTTTAACCGGCATGAAGCTGTGAGACTTGTGTTCCCGCCCAGCTGCACAAACCAGCAGATCAGCTTCTTGTCAGTTTCACAAAACAGCTTCAGTTCTTCCTGATGGTTCCTCGCACTGAAGTTTACTTTCCTTCGCTGTCCAATTCAGGCTCAGTGTTCGAAATTCTCAGACAGTCTCGCCAAGGCCCGATTCACCCTGAGGGTGCGAGTCTGTAAACTCCTCTCTACATTCCGGGCAGGAGTTTCTCCCCTCCCTGTCCCAACTCTGTGTGATACAGGAGCGGCAGAAGTTGTGCCCCCAGCCCACACTCCAGTGACACCGGATCGGTGAAAAAAATCAGGCAGATGGGACACAAATTACCTCATCGGCTAAACTCTCGACCTGGTCTTTCGAAGCCATTTAAATCGTCACTTCCTGGTTCAAAACGCATTCCCCTATTCGCTGAACTGCTGACACTGCGCCCGCGCCGTGCTCTGGGAAAGAATGTAATTCGGCTGCAAGTGTCAAGTGTGAAGATGCAGAAACAGGAACTGCAGATGCTGCTTCACAAGAAAAAGGCGCAAAAGTTCTGATTAACTCAGCGGGTCAAGTAGCACCTCTGGAGAACATGGGACAGGTGATGTTTCGGATCTGGACCCTTCTTCAGACTGATTGTAGGGGGCGGTGGGATGGGAGATGGAAGAACGGTGGAAGGAAGGGGACAGGACAAAGCCTGGCTGGTAATAGTTGACACGGTTGAGGGGGAAGGAGGGGGAGGTTGAGGGGGAAAATGCTGGAGAGAAACTCAGCGGTGAGGCAGCTTCTATGGAGCGAAGGAAATAGGCGACGTTTCTGGCCGAAACCCTTCTTCAGACTGATGAGGGTGGGAAGAAGAAAGGAAGAGGAGGAGCCTGAGGGTTGAGGGGGAGCTGAGAAGGGGAGGAGACAGCAAGGGCTGCCGAAAATTGCAGAAGTCAATGTTCATGCCGCTGGGGTGTAAACCAAAGATCCTATAGCGGTGGATCTTTGGTGTGAACTGTCCGAGCGAAATATGAGGTGCTGCTCCTCCAATTAGCGCTGGTCCTCACTCTGGCCATGGAAGAGGCCCAGGACAGAAAGGTTCGGATTCTGAATGGGGGGGGGGGGGGGGGGGGGGGGGGGGGGGGGGGTGGGGGGGTGGGGGGGGGGGGGGGTGGGGGGGGGGGGGGGGGGGGTGGGGCGGTGGGAATACGGGGGGGGGGGTGGGGGGGGGGGGGGGGGGGGGGGGGGGGGGGGGGGGGGGGGGGGGGGGGGGGGGGGGGGGGGGGGGGGGGGGGGGGGGGGGGTGGGGGGGGGGGGGGTGGGGGGGGGGGGGGGGGGGGGGGGGGGGGGGGGGGGGGGGGGGGAGGGGGGGGGGGGGGTCTGAAGTGCCTGAGCACCGGGAGATCAGATTAGTTATTGTGGACCGAGCGGACGTGTTAGGTGAAAGCGTTCGCCAAGCCTGCGGGCGGGGGGGCCTGGTCTCACCAAATGTTAGATCAGCTGACATCTAGAGCCGGCGGATGCAATAGATGAGGTCTGGAGGAGGTGCAGGTGAACCTCTGTCGCACTTGGAACGACTGACTGCTAGGTTCATTGAATGGAGTCAGGTGGGGTGTACCGACAAGTTGCAGCTTCTCTTGCGTTTGCAAGGGAACGTTGCCGGGGTGGGAGGTGGTATGGGAGGGAAGGGAAGAATTGACCAGGAGTTTGCGGAGGAAGCGGTCTTTGCGAAAGCAGTTAGGTGAGGGGGGGGGAGATGTGAGGGGAGATGTGGATGATGATGGCGAGAGTAGTGGGGTTCACTTTAGGCGGTGGCGAAAATGCGGAGGACTATTTTGCTGTGTGTGGACGGCTAGTAGGGTGGAAGTGTGGACTAGGGGGACTCTGCCTTGTTAACAGTGGGTGGTTGGGGATTCAGAGGAGTTGCTGTGTACGGGGGTAGGAAGAGACCCTGGTGAGCGTCACAGTTCAATTCACTCTGATCAGTGGACACTTAATTTTCTTCGAAGTGTCAGACATGCCAAAACTTCCTCGGTCTTCTCAGAAGTAGAGGACGTTTCGTATGTAAGAAAACCACATCGAGAGACTGAGTGCCAGACTGGCTCTTGCCTCGCGATATAGTAGCAGTCCAAAGTCAAAGTCATAGTCAAGTTTATTCGTCACATACATTTCGTCCACGTCCGTAGATTGCAACAACCGTCCCCTTTCGACTCCCTTAGCACTCCATTCAGGGAAGCGCAGTCCTTTCAGGTGAGGAGAGGGGGTTCACTTGCACCCTCTCCAACCACATTACGTTGTCGGTTGTTCTCGGCGTGGATTCAAATTATCGTTAGGGTTGAATCCCTTGGTCTCTGGCCCCGTGAGGCAGCGGCTTACCCGTGTCCACAGTAACCTGAAATTAAAACATAAGATTCAAGAAATTACTCAGCTGGTCGGTAGCGGCTGTAGAGAGGGGACCCAGAGTTATGGATCAGGTTGAAACCATAATTCATCATTCAGTATTAGATCTGTAATGGAGGTCTGTTTCAACTTGCAGTTGATGCCTGCTGTTGAGGATTTGGGCAATCTTCTGCTTTTATTCCACAGTTAAAAGCCTCGAAACACGTTTAGCCATGCATTTTGGTTTTGGCGCGGGTGTGGTAACAGGTCACAAATGTCACTTATTACATCAGATTCCTGCTGTTTCTGCAACTGTCAAAGTTAATTCTCAAAGTTACAGCTGGTCTGTGGACGCACCACGTGGCTCTGCTTCCATCTAGTGGCCGGAAAAAGAGTGAAGTGACGCAGTTAACGCGTTGAAATGAGCGGATCGACAACTCTGATTTCAGTTGCTGTTTATTTCACTCTTGCCACATTTACATTCCCGCTGGTTTTATTTCCGCGATCACTGGAGTTTTAACGGACAAATAATTGGGGATTAAATGGGGCCGTTCAGCGCGACCTCGTGCGTTGTCCACGGGTTTCTGCCCCAAGCCCCTCAGCCCCGCTCCTGACGCGGTCCGGGACCGACCAAAAACCCCACCCTCTTTCTCCTAGCTTCTAAAACCTCATAACCAACCCTCTAATCCTCCATTCACATTAAAACATATCCAAAATACCCAATATCCTTATATTCTAATTTCAATTATACTCTACTACAAATCCCCCATACTTCACATCAATAATACTCACAATGCACAATGAATGCTCTATTTTTATTTTTTTAAGTTAATCAACACTTAATTGTCAGTTACTAGTGTAGTATCCTCTTTTTTGTAGCAGTGATTCCCTAACAT
>CM069160.1:17277001-17308261 GCA_035221665.1 Okamejei kenojei
TTAAACCGACCAGCGATCCCCGCACACTAACACCATCCTACACGCACTAGGAAACAATTTACAGTTTTACTAGCGATTAGGGCCCTTAAACCTGTATGTCTTTGGGAGTGTGGGGGAGGAAACTGTGAGACTCACGCGGTTCATGGAGAATGTAACAAATCCCGTACAGACAGGCCCGAGGCAGGATTCGAACCCAGGCCTCTGGCGCTGTGAATTGGTAGCAACTCTTACCGCCTTTGCGACCAACGTGATGCCCATAACTCTGAAACCGTGGTGGACTGGCCAGGTTTGGAAGCTTGCCCGATGGAAGTGGGCCCCTGATGATGTTGGCCCCTTTATAAATAAAAATGCAAAAGAGGAAACAAAACACAGACAACTGTAAAAGTAATAAAAAAGAATAAGAAAAAAAAGAGAATGGGACACAAATAAGCTCAGTGCATGAATAAAGTAAGTAAGTATGCCAGTATAAGTAAATAAATGTTTATTTATATAGCTCGTTTTAAATTCAAACACGCGTTGAAGATCCAAAGTGCTTTACATTAAATAAATAATAAAAGAATAATAATGTTTCCATAATCCATAGAAAAATTAAAAATAAGAAAATGATGTTTGTAAACACATTATAGAATTCAACATGAACGTCCCCCACAAAACAGAATCAAAATTTTCCACTTGTGGGAAAGGCTATAAGGTAAGTCCTCTTCCTCTGTGACCACCCTGGAGGTCGGGGCCTAGTTGTGGCCTCCACAGCCAGTCCGATTGTTTTCAGGCCCTCTTTGCCAGAAAGCTGGAATTCCGGCGTTAGGTGAACACTCCTCAGCGGTTGGTAAATGTCTGGAGCCGGCCGCTCCCCTCGGAGGACCGCGGCACCTGAAGTCTCATGACGCGCTGGCTGGAGGCTCCGACCCTGGCGGATCTCGGATCCCAGGCTCCACGGTGTTTTAAATCAGCGCCGCCCGAGTGGATGCCCGCAAGGGAGTCCCCATCTCCTCGAATTGATGGAGTCGGCAGTCACCGCAACTCCGGAGCTTACCGCACGGCGACCCGGCAAGGCATTGCCCCCCGTCCGTGTATGGCGTCCCGCGCCGCGCCGCGTTTGCGAGTCCCTGTCTGGTCCCGACGGGAGACGCCGCTTCCAGTCTCGATGGAGGGGGGAAAGAAGCAGCTCGGTGGGAAGCCACCTCTCCGACCAGGTAGGGACTAGGAAATAACAGTTTCCCCCATTCACTCCCCACCCACCACATCCAACGACCTCCAACTACATTTTGTTTTTTGACAGGACTATTAAAAATTAAAAATAAAAAAAGGGTTGTGATAGGGCGAGACTGCAGGCAGAGCTAGCCATACAACATCGGACGCCCCACTCCTGCAGTCCTGCAGAAAAGGAACAAAGCAGGGGAGGGTAGGTGGTGGATGTGGAATAGGGGGGCCTGGGTCGGGCACATAAATTAAGAATAATTCCATGTTTTCTCAGCAGAGTGTTGTGAATTTAAAGATAAAGTTACAATTCGTGATTTGAGATGGTCGGCAACTTCAAAGGATATCAAGCAGTTAGTAGTCTTGGTTCAGCCGGTGCTTGGTCCGGGGCGGAGAGCAAGAAGGTGCCCGTGAATTCTCTGAAGGGCTTAAAAATAATAATGAATTGGATAACTAAATCGCAACTTCTTTCCTGAGTTTTGTATTCCTAACTTAATAAAATATAATTATTTAAAAAGAGCAATACCAAATAAAAAAGGCAATAAAGAAAACAAAAACAAACAATCACTCAGTGTATGAAGGAACGAAGCCGTGTTAAACGGATGTGAAAAGGAGTGGGGGGGTGGGGGGGGGATGGTTCACCCCGGTTGGGCACTAGTTGGAAATCTAAGTTTTCAGCAAGAGTGTGTGCAATTTTTTAAAGATAAAGTTACAGTTCGTGATTTGCGATGGTCGGGCAACTCTTATTTCGATTTTTTTGAGAACTCCTTAGGTTGGCTAGTACATCTCACAGAGAGCTGGTGCGATTATTTTACATTCTTCCATTCTATTTAGGCTATTTGGTAACGAGGTAGGCTTAGGCCTAGGCCTATTTACTTAAAAAAACAAATTTACCCATTTCTTTCATATATCATAATTCTGTTATGGAAAAATGACTTACTAAAAATTATAAGGCGATGGTGTAATCTGAGTCCATTCTTCTAATTAAATTTCCTAAGTTATAACCATACCTAACTTAAACTACCTAAACAATCACTCTGAGATGGAGCCTTTGTCAGGTTTAGTTAAGCTTAGGTTTGTATTGAAAAATAACATTTATTTAGTTTTTAGGCCGATGTGCTTTGTTTATGCTGGTTTTAAGTTGTATCAACCGGTCAACCACAGGTTTTTTAAAACAAGTATGTTAAACAGTAACTAAATATTAAAAAAAATATATAATCAAAGTATATTTATCCAGTAATGTATTAGTAATTATATTTTTAAAATTTGTATATGTTCATTTTTCCCAATGTGGGCTGTTTTTGAATAAGTTTTTATTTCAGAATGTTACCCCACCTGCATGGAAAGAAAAAGTATAATTCTGGATACTAAAACAAAAGGAACAAAAAGAAGCAGAAAGGAAGGAATCCGCCAAGCGATGGCAGACCTTATTACAGAGTTTATAATACCTACAAGCCACAATCCAGATTCCAAATGTCCAGTTCTGCAACAAATAATCAAGAAGCACGAAACAATGCTCATGGTGATGATGCAATGACATGCGAGTTACACAAACAGAGAAGAGCTTCTTTGAATGTAGAAACAAATACAAGTGCATCCATTACTAATCAACCCAGGCCCAATATTTCTTCTGGCTTCCTTATTCTGGTATCTGTACTGCCCGTGTTGCAACATCTGAACACGTAGCTTCAACTGGTGACAGGGAATCAGATATTCCTTCAAGCATAAATGACTTGGTTTTGAAGCACATCCTGTAAATGAACCTATGCAAGAAAAAGAAAGATCAATTATTACTGGAATCTTCCAATATCCATCACGAGCAAAGCTAAAACAGTTTTTTGCTGAACATCCACTTCAGCCACTTGATGATCTGCCATTTGACGCTTCCTTTGTGTGAGAGGAAAATTATGAATGACTCAGTCCCAAGAAAATGGCTAACCTATATAACAAAGAAAGTAGATGCTTATATTGTTCATACTGCTTAGCCTTTGAGTTTCCCAACACTTGTAATCCATCACCCTGTGTTATGTGGCTTTTAGTGACTACCGGCGTAGCAAATAGCCAGAGCTTGACATTTACATGAATCGACAGCAATACATGTCAGAAATGCTGAGCAATATATCAGTGTGGTTAATGATGGAACCTTAGATACATTTTTTTTGCAGCATCACTAATTAAAAGAAAAGAAGAAGTATTGAAGCAGAGAAGTATCATGAGGATTATAGACATCATAAAGATGTTAAGGCAAGCAAGCTTTAATTTTCATTTCATTTTTTTTTCTTGTCCTAGATGTTTTTCCAAACAACTTCTATCCATACAGCCATTTCTCTTATATGATGCTTTCACTAAAGTTGCTATATTCTGAGGTCACAGAAATGAATCGGCCTGCAAACACACCAGATAATGAGGTCTGAATCATGGCAAATGTTAGCTACAGTGCAGTTGATGACAAAGTTATGACCCCATTATGGCAGCTCACGTTTTACTGCAGTACAAAACAAGTCTAAAAAAGAATCAAATGATTAGAGGAACAAGGAAAGGCTCTCTCAAAGTAAAGGCCGTGGTGGACTTGTTACATACCTGAGTAAAACAACTATAAAATGTATATCAAAATTATGAAGAATATGATACAAGAAAGAATTAGTCATGAAGTTTCACAAGCGAAAATATTATTTCTATTCAGGTTGATTCAACACAAGATCATTCATCCATCGATCACAGTTTAGCCTTATTACTTCTCGGTAGTATTTGCTTAAAGGTATTTATCTGTGAGAGTGACTACTTTCAGTTATGCCAAGTAAAGATGGTACAGGACAGGGATTTTTTGTGATCTATTGATTGAAAACATTACAGCATCTTGATCAAAATTGGACCCCAAAATGATTTATCTGATAGCACAGATGGCGCTGCAAGCTACCATGGTCAGTATCATGGGTTTAACCCCCACAAAGTAAAATTGCAGATGTGGCTGATCAACATGTTCATATATGGTGCTATGCCCATGTCCTTGAATTTGGTGGGTAACTGAAACAACAAAATGTTGTGTGCCTGCAGTTTAAATTTTTTCATTTTGCTCCAGAATTATAGCAACTTTTGTGAAAACATCATACAAGAGAATGGCTGTATGGATGTGTTGTTAGAATAGGTAAAAACATCTAGGACAAGAAAAAAATGAAATGATTAAAGCAAATTGGTGAGACCAGAATGGTACAGGAAAATCCAATGCAGCAACAACTATATTTGGACGCTTTTGACGATGGCCGCTGCCAGTACTTTCGTAAATCTATTGACAATGCTTATCAATTGATACAAGGTTCAGTAAAGTTTGATGCAAAAATAAAAACAATGAAACAAATGTTTTACTCAAAGTCTTCTAAAGTTTGAAACCATATTGTCAGCATTTACTTACTTGTATATGTTTGAAACTACAACCCCTTATCAAGTTTATCTACAGACAAGTGGTTTAGATATGTTTACTGCATGGAGTTTGGTGGATTTCAGCTACAACAAAGTTGAAGGAACAGACAAGAAAATTTTGATAACGTTCACAGCAAGCTTTGGAATTTGTAAATAAATGTAATGACAGGATTTCACAGTTTGAATATGGATGAAAATCAAACATTGGAAATTGATGCGTTGGAAACAGCATTGCCAGTTAAGAGGCAAAGGAAGAAGAAAAGAATGGCAGATGAGCTTATTGATGATGAAAGAAATTCCTCCAGATTCTCTAGCTGATTTTCGAGTAAATGTGTTTAACCCAATAATGGATCGCATTGTCCAGTCACTAGAATCACGCTTTGTACAACATAAACAGTTTTGTAAAGATTTGTCCTGCTTGGACCCAGCAAAGTTTAAAACTATTGCAGTGAAGGGCCTTGAAGATGAAGCATTGGAAGGTATTATTAAGCTGTTTCCACAAATCAGCAAAAATCAAGTAATATTGGAATTGTTTACTTTGCCTCAAACTTTGATGTATTAAAGCTATTGCTTAATGATGGTGAGAATATGGATTCCAGTTGCAACAATTGTAAAATTTGCAGCACTTGCCCGTCATGTGTACTCAAAATTCTGGCATCCAACAGACTTCTCTCAAAATTCTGGCATTCACAAGGCATATGGTAACCTTTATGCACTTTATAAAGTCATCTGCACACTATCAGTTAGTCAAGTCCAATGTGAGAGGACATTTTCAAAGCTAAAGATCATAAAGACAAGGTTAAGAAATTCGCTGTCCGAGGAGAATTTGGAATCATACATGTTGCTATCCATTGAAAAGGAATTGTTAGATGAATTGGATGCAGAAGCAATTGTTGGCAGATTCGCACAATCATCTAGCGAACACAAACGATTGCTCTTAATATAGCGGACTGCATGCAATGCTCTATTGTGCTTTTGAATAATCTGTTAATGTGTAAATTGTGCAGTAAACTATTTAAAAATATCAACCAATTACTTAAAATTTTAAAAAAATCCCCAAAAATCAATTATAACATCCTGTATTTACATTTGGTATCTACTGCCAGTAATATGTACAGTACATGTACACTGTAATTACTAAGAAATACACATTTTTTCCACAAAACATTTAATTGTACTCTTTTTTCCATATGTTTTTTTTGAAAATTTTTATTTATTCGTTATGAAAATTAAATGATGGCATTGTAGTTGTTGGTGGGCCCCCTTTGTCTCCTGGCAACCTATATTTTTAGACCCAGTCTGCCACTGCTCTGAACTATGATCTGCCTTGGTTGCACAGGGACTTGAGGTTTTATTTTTACACTACATTGTTTGATTTGTATTTAATTGAACATTGTTGTTGGTTTTTTTAATGGTGCCTACTGAGAACTATTTTACATATCTGTGGCGCTGCTGCGAGTAAGAATTTCATCAAGTGCTTTATCGGGACGGACATATGACAATAAAACTCTTGACTCTCCTGACTCTTGAACAGGGACGTTGATTGGACTGTGCTCCCCCTCTAAACAATGCTTCCCAATGCCAGGAAACTCTGGAGGGTTATGGACAGTAATAAATAAACTGCAGATACCTCTTCATTGTTTGCTGGCAATTCCTGGGCCAGGAATAACTTGTTGCCTGCATGTTCCATGGAAGATGTTTACGTGTAAACCTCTTAACGTGGACCCCAGTTAAAAATAAACCGGTGAGACTATTTTGCAGAAGATAGAACAGTTCTACGGTTAATATTTAACCTTCAAGGCTGGGTTATATATGTTTAAGATAAGAGCAAAAAATGGGGGGGGGGGGGGGGGGGGGGATTCAGTCCATTCAACTACTGCTGTTCAAAGAGATGCGAAAGGTTTATAGGGGTATAAATGTGGGTAGGTGGGACTAGCATAGATGGGGCCTCTTGCTCAGTATAAAACATACTGTTTTATGTCTTTATCCAATGTTAATCTTATACAGAAAGTTGTATCCTTTATCTGTGCACTGTGGACAGCTTTATTTTATTCATGTGTAGTTTTTTCTCAGACTAGCATGCAAAAGCTTTTCACTGCACCTTGGTACATATGGCACTAATAATGAACTAAACTAAACTAAACTAGAGGCACAGAGTGATACAGCACGGTAACAGACCCTTTGGCCCAACCTGCCCACACCGCCCAACATGTCCCAACTACACTAGTCCCACCTGCCTGTGTTTGGTCCATATTCCTCTAAACCTTCCAATCCATGTACCTGTCTAATTGTTTCTTAAATATTGCGTTGGTGCCTGCCTCAACTACCTCCTCCGGCAGCTCATTCCATGAACCCCCGCCCCCACCCTTTAGTGTACAAGTTACCCCTAAAGTTCCTATTAAGATTAAGATCTACCCACCCCCACCCTTAGCTAAAGTAAATGAGTCCTCTCAGACGAAACAAGCTCTCAGGCCACAGAGTCCACGCCGACCGCCAACCATTCATTTGCACTATTAATACGTGTTCACAGAGATAACATGCAAACTCCACACAGAGAGAACGGCACGGTGGTGCAGCGGTAGAGCTACTGCCTCACGGCGTCAGAGACCCAGGTTCAAGCCTGACCACGGGTGCTGTCTGTACGGAGGTTTTACGTTCTTCCCGTGACCGTGTGGGGTTTCTCCGAGATCTTCGGTTTCCTCGACGAACAGGTTTGTAGGTTAATTGGCGGTGTAAATGTAAAATTGTTCCTAGCGTGTGTAGGGCATCGCTGGTCGGCGCTGACTCGGTGCGGCGAAGGTCCTGTTTCCGCGCTGTATCTCAAAACTAAACTAAATTTAAAAAAATGCGTAGAATACCCTGCAGGTCAGACAGCATCCCCGTGGAAGGGGAAATTCTTATTATTGTCAGATCCTTGAAAAACTTCAGTTAGTTTATTGGATAGGAACAGAATTAGGCCATTCGGCCCATCAAGTCGACTCCGTCATTTAATCGTGGGTGATAAAAGATAGCGTCGGAGGTGAGGATCGAACCCGCGGCGCTGGGGATGGCGACGCAGCGGCTCCACCCGCTTCAGCCAGGATAGGCGGGATCTGTAGTGTGATTGGGGGCTGGCGTTGGACAGACAGCGGGAACACCCAACCAGGACGACTGACTAGAGAAGGCGTCACACGATGCCGCCCACCGTCAGGTCTATAAAAGGCGCTGCAGGACGATCTGTGAACATTTTATGGCGGGGACTTGACGCTCTGCAGATTTATTTGCACAATTTGTACTTTGCAAACAAAAAAAGCCATTATGTGCAAGTCCTGTCTGTGCATGGGCGGCGGGCCAAAGCGACGTCTCGTCACCTCTAGAGACCAGGCCCTGATATTCAACTTCGAGCCCATCACAGAGCGAAAAAGCAAGGTCCCAGACACGAATAGAAGACGGCGCGTCCTGTATCCCGACTACCAGGTACCATATCTCTCTGAGATCGACACAACACGCTGGAGTAACTCTGCGGGACGGGCAGCATCCATGAAGAAGGGTCTGCGACCCGAAATGTCATCCTTTCCTTCTCTCCAGAGATGCTGCCTGTCCCGCTGAGTTGCTCCAGCTTTATTGTGTCCTGCTCCGAATGTGAGTTCAGTTAACATGAGGCATGAGTTTAGTTTAGAGATACGAGAGAGAGAAATAGCAGATTGAGAGAGAGGGGGCAGATAGAGAGAGAGAGAGAGGGCAGATAGCGAGAGAGGGGGGGCAGATAGCGAGAGAGGGGGCAGATAGAGAGAGAGGGGGCAGATAGAGAGAGAGGGCAGATAGCGAGAGAGGGGGCAGATAGCGAGAGAGAGGGGGCAGATAGCGAGAGAGGGGGAGCAGATAGAGAGAGGGGGAGCAGATAGAGAGAGGGGGAGCAGATAGAGAGAGGGGAGCAGATAGAGAGAGGGGGAGCAGAGAGAGAGGGGAGGGGCAGAGAGAGAGAGGGAGGGGCAGAGAGAGAGAGGGAGAGCAGAGAGAGAGAGGGGAGAGCAGAGAGAGGGGAAGAGAGAGAGAGGGGGCAGAGAGAGAGAGATCTGCAGAGAGGGAGAGGAGGAGAGGAAGATGTTCCTGTCAGGTGTGTGCGCTTGTGCGCGTATATGTGTGTCTATGTGTACACGTGTGTAAACAGAACATGCTCGCATTACAAATGTATCGAGCCGATAACTCTATGAATTTATAGACATCGCCGAGAATGGATGAAAGCCACGCCCCTTTTGAAGACATCATTACGAATAAAGTGAATTTTGGGAAATTTAAAAAAGTATGTCATGTTTAATATCTGATCAGCCTCTTCGCTGGGGACCATGTTGACTTTCGGAGCAGGGAGGTGGATTAGGAGATTGTTCTGTCTACTCCGAGCATCGAAGATGGCACAACATACTGGGGTAAACTCAGCGGGACAGGCAGCGTCCCTGGAGAGAAGGAAATCTAATAAACCTTTACTGTAAACACTTACTGTAAACAAACTGTCCTTACACCGTCTACAGCGTAAGAACAGCTGGCTTACAGTAACTGCTGCCACTGGCTAGCTCTCGATGTTTATTGGCTTGTTGCCTGCTTACTCCACTGTTTAGGAAGGAACTGCAGATGCTGGTTTAAACTGAAGATAGACACATAAAGCTCGAGTAACACAGCGGGCCAGACAGTGTCTCTGGAGAAAATGCATCTCCAGAGATGCTGTCTGACCCACTGAGTTACTCCAGCTTTTTTTGCGTCTACTTCACGGTCTAGTGTAGTTTAATTTAATTTAGTTTAGACAGGAGCAGCGATAGAGTTGCTGCTTCACAGCGCCAGAGACCCGGGTTCGATGCTGACTACGGGTGCTGTCTGTACGGAGTTTGTATCTTCTCCCCGTGGGTTTTCTCCGGGATCTCTGTTTTCCTCCCGCACTCCAAAGACACGTTTGTAGGTTAATTAGTTTGGTTTCAATGTATAAATGTAAAATTGTCCCTATGTGAGTAGGATAGAATTAGTGTGCGGGGATCGCTCGTCTGGGTGGTCCGACCGGGGCCTGTTTCCGCGCTGTATCTGTAAACTAAACTAATCTAAACCTGGTTCTGACATGCATTTGCGCACAGCGCTATTGCCTTTTTGGGAAATATTTAATGTTGGAAGAAAAGACTGTAGTCGGTGTAAGGACAGTTTGTTTACAGTAAGTGTTTACAGTAAAGGTTGATTAGCTTGCTGCTTGCATACTCCACTGTCATGTTTAGTTTAGTTCAGTTTAGAGTGGGCGCAGCGGTAGAGTTGCTGCTTCACAGCGCCTGACACCTGGGTCTGGCGCTGTGTAGGTTAATTGGCTTGGTATAATTGTAAATTATCCCTAGTGTGTGTAGGATAGTGTTAGTGTGCGGGGATCACTGGTCGGCGCGGACTCGGTGGCCGACAGGACTGGTTCCGCGCTGTATCTCAAAACTCAACTTCACACCAGTTCAATGTTCGCCCACTTTCTCATCCACTCCCTAAACACAGGGGACAATTTATAGGGCCAATTATGCTCCAACCCCGCACGTCTTTGGGATGTGGGAGGAAACCGAGAGCCCAGCGGAAAACCATGCAGACACAGGGAGAGCGTGCAAACGCCACATAGACAGCACCCGAGGTCAGAATCGAACGGGTCTCTGGGTGTACCAGTCGCACCACTGTGTGCTGCCCTAAAATGTGCAGTTTTGTAGGTTAATTGTGCCTCTATAAATTGTCCCTAGCGTGACGGATAAAACTAGTGTTCGGGATCGCTGGTCGGCACGGACTCGGCAGGCCGAAGAGCCTGTTTCCATGTTGTATCTATAAACTAAACTAAACTAAAAGGCTTTGTGGGGAAGGATTGAAATCTAAGACACTGATGTGCTGTCTCCAACATGACTGCCTTCAAATCAATGTACGGTGTTGTTCAAAAAGGCTACTCTGGGAGTAGCGATTGATTTGACACTGAGAATGCAAAGAAAGACATATAATTGTACTCATTGAACAGAGAGGCCGCCCTTTGGCCCACAATGTCAAAAACCCATATGATGCCTACTTGACTTAAGATAGATACAAAAAGCTGGAGTAACTCAACGGGTCAGGCAACATCTCTGGAGAAAAGGAATAGGAGACGTTTCGGGTCGAGACCATTCTTCAGATTGAGAGTCAGGGAAAAGGGAACCGAGGGATATAGATATGTTATTCAACACAATGAATAAAAGATATGCAAAAAAGTAATGATGATAAAGGAGACAGGTCTTTGTTAGCTGTGGGCTGGTGAAAACGAGTTGCACTTACAATGGGACTCAACAAGACTACTTTGAAGCGAGTACAAGGACTTGGGTGGGTGAGGGATGGAGGGAGATGGTACTTGGAGTTAGAGAAATTAATATTCATACCACTGGGTTGTCTGAGTTACCAGGACAGAAAGGTCAGTGTGGGAATGGGAAGATAAATTAAAGTGTTTTGGACAACCGGGAGATTAATTAAACTTAATTTAACCTAATCCCTTCTGTATTCACATGTTCCATATCCTTCCATTCCCTGCACATTTGTGCATGTTTCCAAAAGCTTCTTAAACATCACTATTATATCTGCTTTCACCACCAGCCCTGGCAGCGTGTTTCAGGCACTTACTCAATATCTGTGTAAAAAAAAAATCTTGCCCTAGATATCTTCTTTAAACTTTGCCCCTCTCACTTTAAATCTATGCCCTCTAGACTTTGACATTTCCAACTTGGGGGAAAAAGACACTCTGACTGTTTACCCTCTCTAAGCCTCCCATATTTTCATAAACATCTTTTAGGTGTCTTCTGCTCCAGAGTAAACAATCCCAGTTTGTCCACATTCCCCTTATTGCTAATACCCTCTGATCAAGGCAGCATTCTGGTAAACGTAATTCTGCATAATCCCCAAAACCTCAGCATCCTTCCTGTAATGGGGGGCGACCAGAATTGCACACTATACTCCAAATGTGGTCTAACCAACGTTTTATAAAGCTGCATCATGACAGCCTGAATCTCACACTCAAACCCCAAGAGATGAAGGCAGGCATATCGTACGCCTTCTTTACCATCCTATCTACAATCTACAGGTCCATGCACAGCAGTCACAAACACGTCACCACATCCTTCCTGTTATGGGGCAGCCAGAGCAGTCTACCACACATATTTTCATGAACAAACTTTACTGATGAAATTAGTTTAATTTAATTTAGTTTATGGTCACGTGTACCGAAGTACAGTGAAAAGTTTTTTTGTTGCGTGCTATCCCGTCCAGTGAAACGACCTCACATGATTACAATTGACCCCCCACAGTGTACCGGTACAGGATAAAGGGAAGATAGACACAAAGCTGAAGTAACTCAGCGGGACAGGCAGCATCTCTGGAGAGAAGGAATGGGTGAAGTTTCTGGTCGAGGCCCTTCTTCAGACTAGTCATACCCTCTCATCAAGGCTGCCTTCTGGTAAACTACTTCCTACATAATACCCCAAACCTCTCCTGTAATGGTGAAGAAATAAAGGATAAAGGGAATAACGTTTAGTGCAAGATAAAGTCCAGTAAATTCTGATTAAAGATATTTTGAGGTAGATGGGAGGTCAGGACCGCTCTTGAGTTGCAGGGTGTTTCAGTTGCCTGGCTAACAGCTGGGAAGAAACTATTCATGAATCTGGATGTATGTGTTTCCACATTCTGTACCTCTTCATAGAAACGAGGAATTGCAGATGTTTATTTATGCCAAAGGTGGAGAGACCAATGTGTTGGAGTAACCCAGCGGGTCAGGCAGCATCCCTGGAAAAAAAGGATTGGTGATGTTTCGGGTCGGGTCTGAAGAAACGTCCCCACCCGAAACGCCACCCATCCTTTTTCTCCAGAGATGCTGCCTGACCCGCTGAGTTACTCCAACACTTTGTGTCTATCTTCTGTACCTCTTGCATGATGGGAGAAGAGGGAGTGATCGGGGCGAGACTCATTTTTGATAATGCTGGTGGCCTTGAGTGAAGTGTCGATGGAAGGGAGGTTGGTTTGTGTGGTGGTCTGGGCTGCGTCCACAACTCTATGCAGTTTATTGCGTACTTGGATGGAGCTGTTACCAAACCAGGCTGTGATGCATCCCGATAAAATGCCTTGTGTGTCGCATCTGTAGAAATTAAATCTGCAGCAAATAAGACCAATACTATCTGCAATAACATCTGTTTCTCTCTGTTTTACAGGTGAGGAAGCTGCTTCCTGCTCAGACTGACTTCGCCAACAGGTTGCTTCTCATCTTCCTCTCCGTGGTCATCCTGCAAGTGTACTTCGCCACTGAGGAAGAGCCCGGCCATTCCTCAACAGAGATGGACAGTCCCAGCGACCTGCCTTGGTACGGCGCCGCACTCATCCCTACTGCGTCCGACAGAGCTGAGACACACAGCGGTCACGGGGAGAACGTATAAACTCCATACAGACAGCACCCAGAGTTGGGATTGAATGCGGGTCCCTGGAGCTGCAAGCGCTGTAAGGCAGCAACTAGTGGTAGAGGCTTATCGTCAGGCTTTTCGGAAGCAATTCCAAGTCATAGTCTTGTCGAGTGTAATCAACATCCTGTCAATCTTCTGCTGTGGCTTGGCCCCACAGCCGTCTGTGTCCATGAATTCCACAGAGTCACCACCCTCTGGTTAAATAAATTCCTCCTCATCTCCATTCTCAAGATTAGGTTATTTTATTCGGAGGCTGTGTCCTTTGGTTCTGGGCTCTCCCACTGCTGGAAACATCAAAGAACATTTGCGAAGAAATATTCAGAGTCCTTGTTGAGGTATATCCCTAATTGGAGGACTCTTGACCTATAGGTCACTCGCTAGGATAGACCTCAAGTGCAACAGCAAGATTGTCCACACATGAAAAGCTCACCAGGGTCTTCCAGAGAAAGATGCTATCAGTGACCAATTTATTTCCCAATCAGCAAACTGAAACCAAGGACAGACTAGCTATGAACTGCTGTTGCAACAAAAGACGCAGAGTGCTGGGGTAACTCAGGTCAAGCATCTCCATGGATCGGTGAAGTTCTGTGTCGGGACCCTTCGTCAGACTGATTCGGTCTTTGGCGATTGATAGGTGGATACAGGTGAGGGCGGTTATGATTGGAAGATGGTTGGACAAAGGCCAGAGATGTAAAGGTGTAAAGACAACAACGGCAGTGGCGCAGCGGCAGAGTTCCTCCCTCACAGCGCCAGAGACCCGGGTTCAATCCTGACTATGGCTGTTGGCTCTCAGGAGTACATACGTTTTCCCTGTGACTGTGGCTTTTCTCCGGGTGCTCCGGTTTCCTCCCACACTCCAAAGACCTACAGGTTTGTAGGAATTGGCTTGGTATAATTGTAAATTGCCCCCAGTGTGTGTAGGATAGTGTACATCGCTGGTCGGCGCGGACTTGGTTGACCAAAGGGCCTGTTTCCGCGCTGTATCTCCAAACTCAACTAAACTAAACATGTAAAATACATTTGGACAGGTACATGAAGAGCAAAGGTTCAGAGGGATTTGGGCCAAATGTGAGCAGGTGGGACCAGTGTAGACGTGGGATCTTGGCCGGGATGCGCAAGATGAGCTGGAGGCCTCTGTAAGGAACGAAGATCCATGAAATGTGAGGCCAGAGGAATGATTACAGGAAGAAAGGGAGGGGGGGGGAACGGGGAAAGAGAGAAAGGGTGTGCAGCCAGATGGGGCAAAGGGAAAAGGGGGGGGGGGGGTCACCCCTAACCACAAAATGCCATCCAAACCCTGACCCCATCCCAGACCAGGACCGACATGGTAACCCTCTCCTCAAACCACACCATGACCTCCACACCCCACACCCCTGAACCCAACCCCTGACCCACACCCTTGACCACAAACCCCTGCCGCCAAATCCCAAACCCTGACCCCAAATCGCAACCCCTGACCCCAAACCCCATCTAAACCCTGACCCCATCCAGACCCTGACCCACATGGTGACCCTCTTCTCATCCACACCCCTGACCCCAAGCCCCTAACCCCACACCCCATCACCCAACCTCTGACACCAAACCCCATCTGAACCCTGACCTCATCTCAGACCCTGACCCACGTGGTGACCCTCTCCCCATCTCACACACCTGACCCCAAACCACTGACCCACACACCTGACCCCAAACCTCTAACTCCACATCCCCTGACCCACACCCCTGACCCCAAATCCATTCCAAACCCTGACCCTATCCCAGACCTTGACCCACACTGACCCACATGATGACCCTCTCCCCATCCACACCCCTGACCCCAAACCCCTGACCCACACACCTGACCCCAACGAGTAGTTACAACGTGGAAACAGTCCCTTCGGCCCAGCGAGTCCGTACCGGCCAGTGACCCCCGCACACCAGCGCCATCCTGCACACACGAGGGATAATTTACAATTACACCAAGCCTATTAACCGATAAACCTGTACGTCTTTGGAGTGTGGGAGGAAACCGGAGATATGGGAGAAAACCCACGCGGTCACGGGCGAAGGTACAAACTCCGTACAGACAGCACTCGTTGTCTGGATCTAACCGGGGTCTGTGGCGCTGTGAGGCAGCAACTCTACCGCTGCTCACCGTGCTGCCCATGTTTACATTTCAGTGCTCTCTTTCCCTAGATCAGCATTTATTTCCCTTCCCTCACTATCGTTGAACAGAAGGTTGCCTCAACCATTTCTCGAGGATACTTGTGTCAGAAGGAACTGCAGATGTTGTTTTAAAGCGAAGATGTGAGATAATAGCTGTAATATCTCAGCGGGACAGGCAGCATCTCTGGTGAGGAGAAGGGTCTCGACCCGAAACGTCATTCATTCCGTCTCCCCAGAGATGCTACCTGTCACGCTGGGTTATTCCAGCTTTTTGTATCTATTTACTAGAAAATGCTGGGTACACAAAAGGCTGGAGAAACTCAGCAGGTGCAGCAGCATCTAAGGAGTGAAGGAAATAGGCGACGTTTCGGGTCGAGACCCTTCTTCAGACTGGTTAGGGATCAGGGAAACGAGAGATATAGATATTGATGTGGAGAGATAAAGAACAATGAATGAAAGATATGCAAAAAAGTAACGATGATAAAGGAAACAGGCCATTGTAAGCTGTTTGTAGTGTGAAAATGAGAAGCTAGTGCGACTAGGGTGGGGGAGAGATAGAGAGAGAGGGAATGCCAGGGCCCGAGGGCTGAGGGAGAAGGTGGGAAGGGGGGGAGACAGCAAGGGTTAACAGAATTGAGAAAATTCAATGTTCAAGCCCAGAGGATGCAGACACCCCAAGCGGAATATGAGGTGCTGTTCCTCCAACTTGCGGTGTTGCTCACTCTGGCCGTGGAGGAGGCCCAGGACAGAGAGGTCGGATATGGAATGGGAGGGGGAGTTGAAGTGCTGAGCCACCGGGAGGTCAGGTTGGTTATTGCGGACCGAGCGAAGGTGTTCGGCGAAACGATCGCCAAGCCTCCGCTTGGTCTCACCGATATAGATCACCTGGCATCTGGAGCAGCGGATGCAGTAGATGAGGTTGGAGGAGGTGCAGGTGAACCTCTGTCGGACCTGGAAGGACTGCTTGGGTCCCTGAAAGGAGTGGAGGGGGGAGGTGAAGGGACGCGATCTCGCTGGCCCTCCACTCCGTTCTGGACCACTTGGACAACAAAAACTCATATGTCAGGCTGTTATTCATTGACTACAGCTCAGCATTTAACACAATCATCCCCTCCAAGCTGGTTACCAAACTCGCAGAACTGGGTCTCTGCGCATCCCTCTGCAATTGGATCCTCGACTTCCTCTTTCACAGACCACAGTCTGTTCGTATTGGTGGAAATGTGTCAGACTCGATAACAATCAGCACGGGAGCACCTCAAGGCTGCGTGCTCAGCCCCCTGCTGTACTCACTCTATACTCATGACTGCGTAGCCGGTCACAGTGCGAACTCCATCATCAAGTTCGCTGACGACACCACTGTAGTGGGACGTATCACTGATGGGGATGAGTCGGAGTACAGAAGAGAGATCGAGCGACTGTCCATATGGTACCAGCACAATAACCTGGCCCTCAACACCAGCAAAACCAAGGAACTGATTGTGGACTTTGGAAGGAGTAGGATGGGGACCCCACAGTCCTGTTTATATCAACGGGTCGATGGTTGAAAGGGTCAAGAGCTTCAAATTCCTGGGCGTGCACATCTGTGAAGATCTTTCCTGGTCCGAGAACACAGATGCAATTATTAAGAAAGCTCATCAGTGCCTCTACTTCCTGAGAAGATTACGGAGAGTCGGTCTGTCAAGGAGGACTCTCTCTAACTTCTACAGGTGCACAGTAGAGAGCTTGCTGACCGGTTGCATCGTGGCTTGGTTCGGCAACTTGAGTGCCCTGGAGAGGAAAAGACTACAAAAAGTAGTAAACACTGCCCAGTCCATCATCGGCTCTGACCTTCCTTCCATCGAGGGGATCTACCACAGTCCTGCCTCAAAAAGGCTGGCAGCATCATCAAGGACCCACACCACCCTGGCCACACACTCATCTCCCTGCTACCTTCGGGTAGAAGGTACAGGAGCCTGAGAACTGCAACAACCCGGTTCAGGAATAGCTACTTCCCCACAGCCATCAGGCTATTAAACCTGGCTCGGACAAAACTCTGAACATTAATACCCCTCCATCTGTTATTTGCACTTTATTAATTTATTAATTAATGTGTGTATTTAAGTATATAATTGTAGTCAATGCCTACTATGTTCTGTTGTGCTATGCAAAGAAAGAATTTCATTGTCCTGTCAGGGACACATGACAATAAACTCTTTTGACTTTGACTTTAGCATCTCTTGCGGTTGCAAGGAAAAGTGCCCGGGGAAGGGGTGGAGTGGGAGGGAAGGGAAGAATTGACAAGGGAGTTGCGGAGGGAGCGGCCTTTGCGGAAGTGCAGACGGGGGAGATGGGAAGATGTGGCGAGTGGAGGGGTCACGTTGGAGTGGCGAAACTGGCGGAGGACTATGTATTGTATGTGCCGGCTGGTGGGGTGAAAGGTGAGGACCAGGGGGACTCTGCCCTTGTTGCGAGTGGGGGAATGGGGAGAGAGGGCAGTGTTGCGGGGTATGGAGGAGACCCTGGTGCGAGCCTCATCTATAGTGGGGGAGGGAATTCCCCGTTCTCTGAAGAATGAGGACATTTGTGATGACCTGGTGTGGAACACCTCATCCTGGGAGCAGATGCGGCGTAGACGGAGGAATTGGGAATAGGGGATGGAGTCCTTACAGGAAGCAGGGTGGGAGGAAGAGTAGTCCAGGTAGCTGTGGGAGTCAGTTGGTTTGTAGTGGATGTTGGTCAGGAGTCCATCACCTGCAATAGAGATGGTGAGGTCAAGGAATGGTAGGGAAATGTCGGAAATGGTCCAAGCGTATTTGAGTGCCGGATGGAAGTTGGTGGTGAAATGGATGAAGTCAGTCAGTTGTGTGTGGGGTGCAGGAGGTGACTCCAAAGCAGTCTTCGATGTAACGGAGGTAGAGGTCGGGGATGGGGCCCTTGGTATGCCGAGAACAAGGATTGTTCGACGTACCCGACAAAGAGGCAAGCGTAGCTGGGGCCCATGCGTGTGCCCATAGCTACGCCTTGTGTTTGGAGGAAATGGGAGGAAGTCAAAAGAGAAGTTATTGGGGATAAGGACCAACTCCGCTAGGCGGAGGAGGGTGTCAGTGGACGGGTATGGTTTGCTCCTCTGGTCGAGGAAGAACCGGAGGGCTTTGAGACCATTCTGGTGGGGGATGGAGGTGTAGAGTGACTGGACGTCCATGGTGAAGATGAGAGGATGGGGCCTGGAGAATGGAATGCGCGGAGCCGACGGAGAGTGTCTGAGGTGTCTTGAACATAGTGGGGAGGGATTTAACAAAGGGGGATAGGATGGAGTCAAGGTATGTGGAAATGTGTTCGGTGGGGCACGAACAGGCAGAGACAATGGGTCTGCCGGGGCAGTCGGGTTTGTGGATTTTGGGGAGAAGGTAAAATCGGGCCGTGCGGGGCTGGGAAACGATGAGGTTGGAGGCTCGGGGGGGGGGGGGGGTAGGGAGCCGGAGCTGATGAAGTCGGTTATGGTGCTCGAGATGGTGGCCTGGTGCTCGTCAGTGGGGTCATGGTCCAGGGGTAAGTAGGAGGAGGTGTCCGAGAGTTGGCGCGTGGCCTCCGCTTTGTAGAGATTGACGCGCCAGACTACCACGGCACCTCCCTCAGCGGGTTTGATAACCCAGTCTGGGTTGTTACCGAGTGAGTCGATAGCACTACGTTTGGGGCTGGCGAGATTGGAGTGAGACAGGGGAGTAGAGAAGTCGAGGAGGTTGATGTCCCGACGGCAGTTCTGGATAAAGAGTTCTAATGCCGGAAGGCTACGAGGGGGGGGGGGTCCAAGAGGAGGGGGGTTCGATGGAGACAGGAAAATGGATCATCAGTGGGGGGCGAGGACTTCTTCCCGTGGAAGAATGCTGTGAGGTGGAGGCGACGGTAGAAGAGCTCCAAGTCGTGGTGGGCACGGAACTCATTGAGGTGGGGACGGAGGGGGACAAAGGTAAGACCTCTCTGAGGACCGACCTTTAGGTGTCGGAGAGGGGGAGGTCCGGGGGATGGTGAACACGCGGCAAGGATGGGGGTTGTGGCCGGAGGAAGGCAGGTGAGTGCACTGAGGACGGAGCGTTGTGGGGGTGGGGGGGGGGGGGGGGGGGGGGTGGAGTGTCTACTCCACTGCGATATCTCATCAAGGTATGCCTACTTTGAAGAAGTTCTCCTCCTCCCTACGGAGACAGTTCCACAACCTCCTCTCTAACTGCTCCCCCTCTGTGATACCCCCTTCCCTCCAACTCTACGACCACATCCTCACCCAGACTTGATACCACAGCCACATCTGCTTCCTCGGGACTTGCCTGCGCCTCCATCTCATACCCCGTGGTTTCCAACTCCAATTCCCTGCCTCCCAGTTCGGACCCCAGCCGGACTATCGGTACCGACTGGCTATCTGCCGCCACACTGTACAATTCTCCAACCGGGCACTAAGATCCACCCTGGTTGCACCAGCAGGACCTCGCATTGACTCTCCCGAATCTTCGGGCCTCACTCACCCAGACCTGCAACGGACCCCAACTACACTACATCCTCCGGAAGATCCACCGCTTCAATCAACAATTCCTGTCCCACCTTACCTCCACCAAGGACCTGAAATTAGCCCGCCTGCAGGCCGTTCCAATGCTGCTGCCGACCTCCACCTGCGTACCGATGTCGCCCAGCCCCGCTGCCTGCCCGGTAACTCTGTTTATCTCCCCCTCCCCGATTCCACCGCCCATCACCAGCGCAACGCGACTGCCAAACCTCGCCGTCCCCCGGGACCACCCAACCCCATCGCCGCACTGGGCCCATCCAGCATCGCCGTTGTACTGGGCCCGCCGAAGACCACAGCCGCACCCGCCTCACCTTGCATCGCCGCCGGACCGGGCCTACAGAGCATCGCCGCCGGACCGGGCCTACAGAGCATCGCCGCCGGACCGGGCCTACAGAGCATCGCCGCCGGACCGGGCCTACAGAGCATCGCCGCCGGACCGGGCTCCCCGAACATGGCCGCCGCACCCCACCCCACCTATCTCGCCGACTCACCGGGCAAACCGAACTGCGCCGCCCCATCAACCACCCGCCACCAGAACCACCCACGCATCCGACCCCGACTCTACCCCGACTCCTACCTTCGGGTCCGCCGACCCACGACACTCCACCGCCCTCCAGCAGCCCGCAGCCGTCGCCTCACCTGCAGACTGGACTCTGCAGCGGGCCTGAAAGCCTCCACGTTGCTAACTCCCACCACTCTTGTTTTTCAACGGCACTGGGACCTAGTGACCTTCTCCCCAGCCCCGGTAACCTCAGTGGCTATTCCACTGGGACTTCCCCATCCCCCTCCCCCCCACCATGTAACCCCTGCTCTTCCCCACCCACACCACAGCCCCCATACCCCCCCACCCACTGATCACCCTCCACCGCCCAACCACACAACGCTCCGTCCTCAGTGCACTCACCTGCCTTCCTCCGGCCACAACCCCCATCCTTGCCGCGTGTTCACCATCCCCCCGGACCTCCCCCTCTCCGACACCGAACGGTCTGTCCTCAGCAGAGGTCTTACCTTTGTCCCCCTCCATCCCCACCTCAATGAGTTCCGCGCCCACCACGACTTGGAGCTCTTCTACAGTCACATCCGCCTCACAGCGTTCCTCCAGGAAGAGTCCTCGCCCCCCACTGATGATCCCTTTTCCTGTCTCCAATGAACCCCCTCCCCTTGGACCCCCCCTCGTAGCCTTCCGGCTTTAGAACTCTTTATCCAGAACTGCCGTCGGGACATCAACCGCTCCCCTGTCTCACTCCAATGTCTCCCCCACCCCCCCCGAGCGTACTGCCATCGACTCACTCCGTAACAACCCAGACTGGGTTATCAAACCCCCAACAAGGAGGTACTGTGGTAGTCTGGCAATCGATCTCTACAAAGCGGAGGCCACGCGACAACTCTTGGCCACCTCCTCCTACTCACCCCTGGACCATGATCCCACTGACGAGCACCAGGCCACCATCTCGAGCACCATAACCGACTTCATCAACTCTGGCTCCCTACTCCCACCCAAGCCTCCAACCTCATCGATTCCCAGCCCAGCATGGCCCGATTTTACCTTCTCCCCAAAATCCACAAACCTGACTGCCCCGGCAGACCCATTGTCTCTGCCTGTTCAATCCCGACCAAACACATTTCCACATACCGTGACTCCATCCTACCCCCTTTGTTAAATCCCTCCCCACCTATGTTCAAGACACCTAAGAAACTCTCCGTCGGCTCCGCGCATTCCATTCTCCAGGCCCCCATCCTCTCATCCTCACCATGGACGTCCAGTCACTCTACACCTCCATCCCCCACCAGGATGGTCTCAAATCCCTCCGAGGTTCTTCCTCGACCAGAGGAGCAACCCATACCCATCCACTGTCACCCTCCTCCGCCTAGCGGAGTTGGTCCTTACCCTCAATAACTTCTCTTTTGACTCCTCCCATTTCCTCCAAACACAAGGCGTAGCTATGGGCACACGCATGGGCCCCAGCTACGCTTGCCTCTTTGTCGGGTATGTCGAACAATCCTTCTTCTCGGCGTACCAGGGCCCATCCCCGACCTCTACTTCCTGTTACATCGACGACTGCTTTGGTGTCACCTCCTGCACCCACACACAACTGACTGACTTCATCCATTTCACCACCAACTTCCATCCGGCACTCAAATACACTTGGCATTTTCAAAATGTCCCTACCATTCCTTGACCTCACCATCTTTATTGCAGGTGATACACTCCTGACCGACATCCACTCCAAACCAACTGACTCCCACAGCTACCTGGACTACTCTTCCTCCCACCCTGCTTCCTGTAAGGACTCCATCCCCTATTCCCAATTCCTCCGTCTACGCCGCATCTGCTCCCCAGGATGAGGTGTTCCACACCAGGTCATCACAAATGTCCTCATTCTTCCGAGAATGGGGATTCCCCCTCCCCCGCTATAGATGAGGCTCGAGCAGGGTCTCCTCCACGCAACACTGCCCTCTCTCCCCATTCCCCCCACTCGCAACAAGGGCAGAGTCCCCCTGGTCCTCACATTCACCCCACCAGCCGGCACATACAACACATAGTCCTCCGCCAGTTTCGCCACATCCAACGTGACCCCTCCACTCGCCACATCTTCCCATCTCCCCCCCGTCTGCCTTCCGCAAAGACCGCTCCCCTCCGCAACTCCCTTGTCAATTCTTCTCTTCCTTCCCGCTCCACCCCTTCCCCGGGCACTTTCTCTTGCAACCGCATGAGATGCTACACTTGTCCCTTCACCTCCCCCCTTCACTCCTTTCAGGGACCCAAGCATCCTTCCAGGTTGACAGAGGTTCACCTGCACCTCCTCCAACCTCATCTACTGCATCCGCTGCTCCAGATGCCAGATGATCTATATCGGTGAGACCAAGCGGAGGCTTGGCGATCGTTTCGCCGAACACCTCCGCTCGGTCCGCATTAACCAAGTCGAAAGCGAAGGGAAGAGTCGGGACTCGAGCAGAGGAAAGAGGGAGCTGGTTGGAAACTGGCAGTGAGGGAGATGAAGCGTTAAAGCGGTGAACGAGAGCAGGAAGCAGCACCGATACAGACATGATGTACCTGAGAGAGAGGTGAGGGACGGGTCAGGTGGCGACTGAAACAAGGAATGATCTACATATTCTAGAGAGACAGACAGGGCCTGAGCACAACGGGCTCCCACCTGGAACCGGGAATTCGGTTTAAACTCATTCTTCCATAGATTCGCTCAGAAAACAAATCTGTTGTGTGGAGAGCAAATGCTGCAAACACACACTCTCTGAATCCACTGAATCTGCAGACTTTGGACCCGGGGGAGCCCGGAGCTCAGGACCCGCCGCCCGCGGCTGCTGCTGAACCCGCGGAAGGGAGTTTCAATCTTTATATTTTCACAAAAGTAATTTCTGTTCCGTGCCGGACGCGGTTAACTCTTTAAAATGAATGGATCGACATAGCAATGATTGCTCTGAAGACATCTCCAGCACATAGGGGGGGGGGGGGGGGAGGGGTGAGAAGGCAATCGTGCGGAATGGATGGATTGAGGCGAATTAGTACAGTGAGGGGAGAGCACGGGATGTCATAGAGTTGAATGGGGTTCAGTAAGGGATGGATGGGGGGGGGGTCAGTACAGGATGAATGGGGGGTCAGTACAGGATGAATGGAGGGAGACATAAATGCTGGAGAAACTCAGCGGGTGAGGCAGCATCTATGGAGCGTACGAAACAGGCAACGTTTCGGGTCGAGACCCTGATTCAGACTGTTCCCCCCATTCTTCTTGAATGGGGGGATTAGTACAGGATGGATGTGGGGGGGGGGGGTCAGCGCAGGATGAAGGGGAGGATCAGTACAGGATAAATGGGGGAGTCAGTGCAGTGTGGATCGGAGGGTCTGTGCAGGATGAATGGGTGGTTCACTACAGGATGAATGAGGGGATCAGTACAGGATGAATGGAGGGATTAGTACAGGATGAATGGGGGGGTCAGTACAGGATGAATGGGGGATCAGTAAAAGATGAATGGGGATTCAGTAAAAGATGAATGGAGGGATCAGTACAGGATGAATGAGGGATCAGTACAGGGAATGGGGGGAGCACTAATAGATGAATGGGGATCAGTAAAAGATGAATGGGGGACAGTAAAGATGAATGCAGGGATCAGTACAGGATGAATGTCAGTATCATTATTAGTTCATATCTGAGGCCAGGATGTGACAGGTGGTACCTGGCAGACTCACAATTTCGTTCATTTCAGGTGACCCCCCTACACATTCCCAGAGTCAGACATTGGTACCTAGTTCGTCTAACCTAATGTCTCTGGGCTGAAGGTCTATATGTGCTTGGTGCTTCTAATACTGCAATTGGAATAAATCTAAACCTCTTTGCACTGTATAGCTTGCTTTTAAACTCTTTTTGTGTATCTCCCTGCCTGCATTTCAGTTGCCATCGTGGCTGCACTTCAAAGAGATTTAGACCAGTAAAGCACTTTGGAGTCTCCTAAAACTTGAGATGTGAGGCCATTGTGTAAATGTAAGCGGGTTGTTGCTGTACAAACTCGATCTTGGAGTGAATATTCTATTTCCGATGACCAAACTGGGGTAGTGGATATACGAAGTAGCCGATGGCGTCCGCGGACTTGGAATGGACTTTAGCCACTCGCGTTTTCTCGGAAACGGAGATAGAGACGGCGAAAAGCGAAGGGAAGAGTCGGGGCTCGAGCAGAGGAAAGAGGGAGCTGGTTTTGGAAACGGGGCAGTGAGGGAGATGTAGAGTTAAAGCGGTGAACGAGAGCAGGAAGCAGCACCGATACAGACATGATGTACCTGAGAGAGAGGTGAAGGGACGGGTCTGGTGGAGACTGAAACAAGGAATGATCTACATATTCTAGAGAGACAGACAGAGCCTGAGCACAACGGGCTCCCACTGGAACCGGAATTCGGTTTGAAATTTTCTGTTCAGAAAAAATCTGTTGTTGTGGAGAGCAAAAAATCTGCAAACACACTCTCTGAATCCACTGAATCTGCAGACTTTGGGACCCGGGGGAAGCCCGGAGCTCAGGACCGCCGCCCGTGGCTGCTGCTGAACCCGAGGGAAGGGAGATTGTTTCAATCTTTATATTTTCACAAAGTAATTTTCTGTTCCGTTGCCGGACGCGGTTACCGCGATTTTTTGAAATGAACGGATCGACAGACAGCTCTGATTTTCAGTTTGCTGTTTATATCCACTTTCCCACATTTACATTCCCCCAGTTTTATTTCCGCGCTCACTGGGGTTTCACGACGCGGCATTTGGGGATTAAATGGGAAGCCGTTCAGCGCCGACCTGTTGTCCACCGGGTTTCTGCCCCACAGCCCCTGCATAGCCCGCTCCTGACGCCGGTCCCGGGACCCGACCCTTTTACACACCCGGAGCGGAACCGGAGCAGATTCTCGCATCCAGTTTTCCATCCACCAGCCAGAAGAAAGGATAAAGTTTCTCCGTGAATTTATTCCCAGTGAAGGTGTGGAGATGGGACTTGGTGTCCGCGTCGTAAAAATGGAATACTGTCCCGGACTCGTAACTGAGATAAACTCCCACCCTCCCGGGGATGGGACGGGCGGGGAGAGGGGATGGAGGGGAGGTGAGTGCATCAAACTCGTTCACCCCGCCTGATGCTCCAGACTCCAGTCTCCGGGGTCAGACTGTGACCGGTCCCTTCCTTCCACAGACTCTGCGGCGACTCCCAGACCTCCACCACCGACTCCCCGCCAACCGCCACCTCCCTTAATAACTCCCCGATGTGAATCCCTCCGATCCCACACACACCGACTGTCTGTAAAAAACCTCTTTCCCGGTGTCAGGGAGACTCCTCCGGGTCCGGACATCTCACCCTCTTCCGATCCCCAGACACTCGAGCTCCGGATGCGGTTTCCACATCAGGGTGACGGAGACTGGGGGGAGAAGCAGAGAATCAGAGAGTCCCCGGGGGTCGGGGGGAGGACTCGGGCAGCGCGGCCCCGGGACCGGGGGAAGTGAGAGCCGCTCGGCCTCAGGCACAGGCGGGGCGGGAAAGGGACACACCTGAAACTTGCCCCGGGGTTTCACCCCAAACACATCCGGTGGCCAACTGACATCTTGTCCGGAGTTTTTATCGTGGGCTGGAGATGGGAATTCCGTGAGGTGGGGGAGGGTGGACGGGGAGGACGAGTGTGGAGAGTGAGGAGGGTTGCGAGATTGAGGTGGGGATGGAGGAATGAAGCGGGCTCTTCAGATATGGTGGGAGATCGGAGCAAGAGGATATTGAGGTGAGTGGTAATTTGAGGTTGTTAAAAGAGGAGGTAGAGGTGTTGGGGTGAGTCACCATGTCATAGTGAATGGGGCGGAGACATTTTGAGGCGGCCAGATGATCTGTCCCTGTTTCTTTGAAGTAGAGGGTGGAGAGAAGAGGGGTGTGGTGGCTTTGAACCATGGAAGAAAGCAGAGGTTTTGAAGGATTGGGTTGTCGTAGGAGTCGCTGAAAGAGAGGGGAGGATTCGCGGTGGATATTTGATGGGTGTGTACACCTAAGAGGCACACTGATCTCAGTGTGAACCAGTATATGAACTTTCACTGAGGGACTTGACAATGTTACGCTGCAGGTATGGTCCAGAAAGTGAAGGCAGTGGGCTCCCAAGGCGAACTGGTGAAATGAATCCACAATGGCTTGGTGGTTGGAGGTTAAGGTAGAAGGATGATATTTCTAGCTTGGAGGTCTGTGACTGGGTGGAGTGCAGAGAGATTGGTGCTGCAACTTTGTGTTCATGTTATTATTTTCATGCTTGGATGTGAATGTAGGAAGTGTGATTAGTAAGTGTTGTGGATAGCAGGGAAGGTTGTTCAAAATCTGCAGCAGGATATCGGGTAGTTTTATCAAACCTGACTTTGCATGCTGGGATATCAGATCAGAGAGTGCAGGGTATATCTTTAGAGCAAGGAATTTTAAAGTATATCTGAGAATTGGCTTTTCTTTCAGTCACTGAGAGCAGGGGGTGATATCTGGACTTGCTACAGAGAAGGCGGTTTGGGTGGAGTGAGAATAATTGGTTGAGGTGTAGAAAAATTTACCGATGTAATGTGGGACAAAACGCTTAGTATAGCTTACGGAAAAGGTGGTCACAGACATGAAGGGACATGCTGCCCCTTGGCCCACAGTTGACCATAATATGGGTCGGAGTATGCATTCAGATGGAGAGTGACATGGTTATTTCAGAGACTCGGGTCCGGAATTTGAATAAAGGATCTTTGAAGGTATGAGCTATGGGTCTTGGTAGGATAGAAGGGCAAACATATAACTTAAAGGGTTTGACAGTTGGAGATATGGAATGGCACAAGATTTCAAGGACCGCATGATGAACCTCCAAAGAAATTGTTTTTCTTGTGTGGTGAAAAAAATAAAATGGGCAAGACGGATAATGAGGAGGGATAGTGTTAAATCAAGGATAGATGCATATAAATTGGCCTCGACAAAACGGAAAATCAATTAGAATCAACAGTAGACAAAGGGTTTATTAATAAGGGGGGAAAGAGCATGGAAGAAAGTTGTGGGGAATATAAAAAACTGACTAAAGTTACTTTAGGTATTTAAAGGAGGAAAATATTAGTGAAGACCTATGTAGGTCCCTTACAGTCAGAGGACAGGTGGGAACACGGAAATAGCCGAAGAGTTAAACAAGTACTTTGGTTCTGTCTTCACTAAGGGAAGCCACAAACAATTCTCCAGGGGACCCGCGATCTAGTGGGAGGGAGGAAAACTGAAGGATCGACATTAGTAGATAAAGGTGTTGGGTACACGGTGCGGCCTGAAGGCAGATATGGTCTGCATCCCACAGTTGAACTCGTGGATGCATTGGTAATAATTTTCCCATGTTTCTCTCGATCTGAATCAGATCCTGGGGACGGGAGGGTAGCCACTTTTTAAGCAAGGAAGGGAGAGAGAAAACAGGATTATGACCAGTTCGCCTTCTCGCTTGTGGCGGAAGATGCTGGATGTCGATTATAAAAGATGTTCTAAGCAGCGCATTAGGAAAGCAGTGACAGGATCGGTCAAAGCAGCATGGATTTATGAAGGGGAATTCATGTCTTGGACTAACCTTTTGGAGTTTTTTGAGGATGTAATAAGAAGTAGGAATGGCTATGAGAGTGGATGTGGTGTATCGGACTTTCAAAAAGCCTTTGACAAGATCCAACCAAGATATTCGTATGCAAAATTAGAGCAACACAGTCTTGGGGTAGGGTATTGACATGGCTCGAGAATTGTTTGGCAGACAGGAAACATACGCGTGCGGAATTAAACCGATCTGTCAGAATGGCAGCGCAGTGACTATGGGATACCATAAGGCTCGGTGCTGGGGCCGCGCGTGGTTTACCAAATATATACCGATTTCAGACAGACGGGAATGAAATGTAGACATCTCTAAGATTTGCAGGATGTCCCAAAGCTATGGTGGCCGTGTGAGCTGTGAGGAGGCTGCTATGAGCGCAAGCAGTGAGTTGGATAGGTGGAGAGGTGGGCAGACGCAGACAGATTGCAGTTAATGAGATAACTGTGAGGATATCCTCTTTTGTGCAAGAACCAAGGAAGGCAGGAAGTTATTTCTGCTATAGGTCAGATTAGTGTGGGACAGCGGAAAGTTGCCAACATAAGCCCTGGGTGAGCTTGTTACCTCACGTCCTGATAGCTAAGCTACCGCGACGGTATTAATCAAGCAGAAAAGTACTACTGAATGTTGGCCTGCAATGACGAGGATTTAGAGTTAGGGCAAGGAGGGTCCTACTGAGTGTTACCTGGTGAGACCGCAATGAAGCGTACTGGATGCGCTTTTGTTCTCCTACTTAGGAGGGCGGCCATTATTGCTAAGAGTGCCGCGTTCTGTTCACCAGGTTAACTTCCGGTGGTGCAGGGCTGACATCAGAAAGAATGTGTCGATTGGGTCTTGTCTTCACTGGACATCTTCGAAGGATAAGAGAGGTCTTGTAGACACATCTAAATTCTTAGGGGCTTGGGACAGGGGTGATGCAGGGCAAAGGTCCTGATGTTGGGGGAGTCCAGGAACCAGGGGTCACGGTTAAGAATAGCTCGGACCTTGAGCTGAAGAAAAACTTTTCAGCCCGGAGAGTGTGGACTCTGCAAACCTCTCTGCCACCGGCAGTGGAGGCCAATTCGCTGGAGGTTTTCAAGGAGGAGTTAGAATTTTGCTTTAGGGTTAAGGGAATTACTGAATATGTGGAAAAAAGCCAGAATGGGTATGATTTGGATTGATCACCATGACTCAAAGGAATGGCTCGGTGCTGGCCGCGAAGGCCGAGAAGGCTACAACTGCACCCTTTTTTCTACGTATTTCTATGACAGGGGACAGTCCTCCTGCATCTAGGCCCACTGAGGCCTGTGGAACTTTGTGTTACGCTGAGATCTCCTACGCCAAAACCCCGAAAGCTCGAGTATCGGCCTAGTCTATCAATCTCACCCCGATAGCAAAATCATAGTGTTCCACGGCCAAGTATTGTCAATCGTTGCCACCATTCCGCTGCGTAAAATGTATCATTCCATCGGTATGAAAAAAATAAAGATCACAAGAAAATAGCAGGGAGGAGTGGGCTCCACCTCATCAGGCAGCTCGGCCATTCAATGTGGTTCATGATGAATTTAAGGTGGCATCAATTCCTAGTTAATGTGAGTTCTCCATAATGCCAATTTCTCGATCTTCAAAATATCCATCTGTGTCCACTTTGCCTATTGTCACCACGCCTGACTGCTAATCTCTCCCTGGCAGAACATTTCGAGCTGTTCACTTGCTGTTTTGTTATATTTTAAGGCGTGTGTATGTGAGTGTCCGCGGTATAATTAAGCAATTTGAGCAGCTGGGTCAGGGATTTGTTCCATGATAGGACTGATCTGGATGATGTATATATGGATCCAGGGAAGTTAGCCAATCGGTCAAAATGTGGCCTGAAGGTGGAGACAGAGGGCGGAGGTCGAGAGTTTGTTTTTCAGACTGGGAGGCCTGTCTGTCACAAGTGATGTACCACACTGCTCAATGCTGACTCCACTGTTGGTCCCAATTTATATAACATGATTAGCATGAATGATGTATATGTGGGTGGGCATGATTAGGCAGGTTTGTGGGATGATACTGAAATTCATGAGAGATTACATTGTGGAGCGTGAAGAAGATTGATTAAGAGTTAAACTGATCCTCTATGAATGGGCCAACGGACTGAGGAATGGAAAATGCAGTTTTTAACGTTCGAGGGCATCAGTTTAAGTTGTGAAGGGAAAGTCTAAAATGTTCTTGAACAGCAACGTTTTCGTGCACTGGGTGGTAGCGAGATAAGCTGCCGCAGTCTGTGTTAGGAGGTGAACCCATTTCTATCTGCACTGTTTGCCATGTGTGGTTATTTAACTACGTTATTACAAGAGAGGAAACTGGACAGGTGTTACCTCGCTTGATGCGAGATGTTCTCTCACGCGTGCTTCATCAAAAATGGTGATCGAATTTTTCATCGGCAGGCAGGTCAGCACTGATGAGTGTTTTACTTCATCCGTAGACCCTGCAAATGATTTAGCAGCTGGGTTATCAACTGAGCCTCAACCATTTTTTTTTGAGCTGTTCTAAAACAAACATGCGAGTGTTTCAGTCAAGAGAGCATGTCCTGACTCCCTCTTCCCACTCAGCTTCCCTCTGCAGACAACTAAACCACCATCTGGAGTAGACTGAGCCGGGGAATCCATCGTCGCGACCGCGGAGTTTGACACAAATTACAACAACGCCCCAGCTAAGTGCGCTCCTATTAGCTAAACAATTATCGTCGTAGGTCACAGAGACAAAGAAATCTGGATATTGCCGTAGATATTCTGCAAGTATATTAAGAGCAAAATAATAACCCTAGGGGGAGAAATAGGTCTCTTTAAGAGCAAAAGGATATTTAGGATAGGACAAGGTCCCCTTAATGCTGGCAACTTAAGGGCATGTTAAGGGGGATAAATCACAGGGGATGATTAAGTGTTCCGTGGGGAGCCCGATCATTTAAGCTGGCTTCAACGGATCGATTTAACGCCCACAAAAATCTTCCCCACTCAAGTGCATCTACTACAAAACATTCCATGTTGATCTTGATTTGCTTCCTTGAGTGTTTTCTATCTTTTCAGGGAAATATCAAATCACTAACTCGCAGGGACCGGATCGCAGTAACTCATCCCAAGGAGCCTGAAGGCAGTGCAGGAGATCCCACTGGATTATGCAGCGTAGGGCATTTAGTTGGGAACAAACGCAGCAAGCTGTGGAACTCAGACGGAGCAATTTGTACCGCCAGTTTCTTGAATTACTGGCAAACGCAGCATTGATTTCAGAAATGTCACCAAATTTTGTGACTGTGTCTTTCATTTGCAAACTGTTGTGTACCCTCACCTCAGAAAACCACCAGCCTGTCTGTTTGATCCATCTGTTGCTGCAACTTTAAGAGTTCCTCCTGAATGGAATTTAATTCTCTAGAATCTCTCAAGCTTTTCTCTCCTTGTATTTAGAATCTTCAATACTATCTCTCTTTG
>CM069160.1:17308761-17340666 GCA_035221665.1 Okamejei kenojei
ACTCGCACCTCCCATATCTTACATCGCATGTTCAAACATGTTCATGGTAATGAGGCAGTTTCTGTCCTGGGAATTGTGTTGTAATATTCATTTATTCTATTAAGCATGCTCAGTTGTCTTGGGTGAACCCTTTTTTTTTTTACCCGAGTTTTACTCACTCCTAGTGAACCTCTTCAGTTTCTATATCAGTACTAAAGCGAAGCTATAGTGCATAGGGGCCCATCTATCACTCCATTCAATGACAGGGATCTCTATACATCATCTATTCTACGCTTTTAACTAGGCTATTACTTCTTACTCATGGACTCAGGATGGGTCTGGTACTTCAGACACAGCTGTGTCAGAACCTCTCTCCGGCCCCTTTCGTTCGATTCTCTTTTTAAAACTCCGTTAATTCTGAACTGACGGGTTTTGAGACTCGCTACGTGATCCATCACAGTGTGACCTTGTCACTGATATGAGACATTGCACCAGGTTACATCTCTCTCTAGTGTAGACGCGTACCTGAAGGCCCCAGGTCGACACAACCATATATTTGAACACTTTGATTCTTTATAAATGGCCCCGTATAGATTTGGACCATCATTGCATGTGGCAGATTGTGCTTCTCAAGCTGCCGCAGATGTAATCCTCTGTTGGGCCTTTGGATTGGGAAGTCGATGATGGCCCCACATCTCATTTTAATGTCCTGGAAGATGTTGGTTCCAAGGAACTTAAAAGACTCCTCAGATGTGACTGTTTGTGTCGTATGATGGTGTGTGGGATGAGAGAGAGGGTGCTATCCTAAGTATATTATCAATTCCACGGTCTCTTAAGAGCATTGAGCTCAGGTTGTAGTGTTGGCACCTGGACGCCTGCTGTGACACTTCCTGCTGTAGGCAGGTTGCCCCCTTAAGTTGATCAGTCAAATCTGGGGTTGTGTCATCCGCAATCGGCATGACCAGAGGAATCTGGGTGGTACGTCATTGGGAAATTATGAGGGTGAGGAGAGGGATAGTACGCAGCCTTGCAGTGATCATTTCTTGTGGGGTCTGTAGGTATGGAGATGTGCTTCCAGCATACATGCACTTCTGTCTATCAGTAAGTTTGGTGATCCACTGACAGAGCTCAGGCACAGTCAACTGGGAGAGTTTGGAGTGTACCTAGCTCTTGCACATGGTGGTTGAATGCAGAGCTAAAATCCACAAAAAATCTTGCATAGTGCTAGTCTCCAAGGGCTGCAGTTCCTGGTGGCTTGGGTTTCCTCGTGGTGGATGAGGGAAGCCTCTATGTTGGACTGAGAAGTTCCAACATGAATAGTCCATCTGCACCTGGCTGTACCGTTCTGTGGAGCGACACCACCACCTGCTGGTCACGGCCGGTGCTGCAGGGGACAGTGGGGGACTCTCTCAGTCTCTGTCTGTGGAGCGAACCACCACTGTGGTCACGCCGATGCTGCAGGGGACAGGATTCGGACTGCAGGAGGACATTCCTCATCACCAAATCGTCCCTCCACTTTCTGGGGCGGCACGGTGGCGCAGTGGTAGAGCTGCTTCCTCACAGCGCCAGAGACCCAGGTTAGATCCTGACCACGGGTGCTTGTCTGTGGGAGGTTTGTACGTTCTCACACGCGACCGGTGTGGGGTTTTCTCCTGATCTGTTTCTCCCACGCTCCAAAAGACGTGCTGGTGTGTGGGACCTATTTGGTTTGGCGTTTGTGTAAACTTCCTCGTGTGTGTAGGATAGTGTGGGGATCATGTCTGCCATGATAGATTGGCGGAGTAGATCGATGGTCCTATTGCCTAATTCTGCTCCGATAACTGAGGAAGGTTAAAGACCTGAAAACGTCACCTATCCACATTTCCAGAGATGCTGCCGAATCGTTGTCGTTACTCCAGCACTCTGTTTATTTTGGTGATCCAGCATCTGCTGTTCTACCTTTTGCTATCAAAATGGAATCTGCAGAGGGGCCAATCCTGGGCGAGTTGGGTGAAAGGGCCTGTCCCTCTTTCCATCACTGGAGAAAAAACAAGAGTGCAGGAGTTACTCAGGCTGTCAGCAGCATCTCTGGAGAAACGTGGAGAGGTGTCGTTGCGGGCGAGACCCTTATCCTCTTTACCATCAGCATCCGCAGTTCTTCTGGCAAACTGAACCTTCAACCACATCCAAGAGAGCTGTGTGAACTACCATCTCCCTCTTAGATAACCTTTGGATTATCCTTGATCAGACTTTGCGGATGTATGTACATTGGCGCTGAACCAGAATCCCTTATCATGTTTCAGTGCACTGTGGATGACTTGATTGTAATTGTATAGTCTTTCTGCTGACTGGACAGACGTAACAAAAACGTTTTTACTGAAACCTCGGTACAGAGACAAACCTAAAACTAATGTAAGTGTCGACCCGAAACGTCCACCTATTCTTTTTCTCCAGAGTTGTTGCTGACCCCTGAGTTACTTCCGCATTTTGTATGTCTTTGGGACTCACGAGTGATACCGTGTGGAGGAAACAGGAGCATCAGCACAACTTGCCCTCCACCGGCCTATATGTCCCCAGCTATACTGTCCCACCTGCCCGCGTTTGGGCCATATCCTCCAACTTGTCCAATCCAGGATTACCCATCTAAATGTTTCTTTAACAATGGTATTGTCCAACCTCAAACTACCTCCTCTGCAGCTAGCTAGTTCCACACACCCAAACCTTTGTGTGAAAAAAGTTATGCCTCAGTTCCTATTAAGTCTTTTCCCCTTACACCTCAAAACTCTGTCCCCCTCTGGTCCTCGATTCCTATTCTGGGCAATGAGACACTGTGCTTTACCCAATCCATTACCTCTCTTGATTTTATACACCTCTAAAAGTCCTCCCCTCTGCTCCTGCCTCCATGGAATAGGACCCAGGGCCGACTCAGCTATCCCTATATTCACTCATCCTCTAAACCTGCATCTCTCCTTGAAATAAGTATCTGTCCCCTTTCCAGATTGACAACATCTTCCTATAACATGGTTTCCCATTGACCCAGTCTGTGTTTGTCGCCTCAGACCCCGGTGCTGCCTCCCGCCATCACCGACCAGGTGCGGAGCTGGGAAACTCGAACTTTTCGGCTACAGTTCACCGAAGGCAAGTTCACCGACCGTCGAGCCGTTGTGGTGGCTGCTGGGGAGAGGGGGGACCAGGGGGGTCAAAGATGGGGAACAGTGGGGGATGGAGTGTGGGGGGTGGAGAGAGAGGGATGGAGTGGAGAGGGCGGGGTGATGGGGAGTGGGAGGGATGGATGGGAGAGGGGGGGTGCAGGGTGAGGGGGTCATGTAGAGGGATGGGGGGCAGAGAGGGGGGACGGGAGGGGGGATCAGGAGGGAGAAGGGTAGGGGGAACGGGGAGAGGGGTGGACGGGGAGAGGGGGAGACAGATTGTGAGAGGGAGTGGGGAGGAGATGGGGACGGGGGAGAGAAGGGACGGGCAGAAAGCAGCCTCGAGATCTTATGGTCGAGTTTTATGGTGAACTCCCCCTTCTCCCTCCTTACTTCCCCCCACCCACTTTTCTCCCCCCCCCCCCCACCCCCCCCCACAGGTGTGCTGTACAACCAGTTCCTGTCGCAGGTGACTTTGAGTTGCTGCGTTTGACTATGCGCGGGGACCTGGGGGTGCTGGTGTGGGAGAATCCCCCCAAGCGGCTGATGGTGGTCACCCCCACGGCCACCCCGACGTCAAACGCTTCTGGAAAACGGCAGCAGAAACACAACTGACCACCCCGGGGAATCTCCCCTCCATTTCCGCACCCTCCCGAACCCTCTCCTCTCTCCCCCATTCCTGCCCCCCCCCCCCCACAAGCCCAGACTGGGGAGTAACCCTCCCAACCCATCGTGTCCACAAAAAGTCTTCGAGGTGGGAGGAAAACCCATGCGGGTCACGGGGAGATCGTACATCCGGTACTCGGGATCGAACCCTGGTCTCCGGCGCTGCATTCGCTGGTGAGGCAGCAACTCTACCGCTGCGCACCGTGACCGATTTGTGGAATTCTCTGCCTCAGACGCAGTGGAGGCTGATTCACTGGATGCGTTCAAAAGAGAGTTAGACAGAGCTCTAATGCTAAGGCAGAATCATGGGTTATGGGGAGAAGGCAGGAACGGGGAACTGATTGGGGAGATCAGCCATGATCACATTGAAATGGCTCGAAGGCCGAATGGCCACCTCCTGCACCTATTGTCTATTTATCGATGTATCCCATCTCGTCCCCCTCCCCTAAACCTCTCCTCTTCTCCCTCCCCTCCTTGCTCACCTCTCTTCCCCCCACCCCTCCTCACCCATCTCCGCTTCCCCACCCTCCTCCCTTCCCACCCCTCAGAACCATTCCCCCTTCCTTCCCTAGTCCCCTCCGTCCCCGTTCCCTTCTCCTCCCCCATCACACCCCCTCCTCTGTTCCCTTCACTTCCCCCCAAACCCCCCGCCCCCGACACGTGACACCAACCTCTCACCGCCATTCACCCGCCCCCCCCCCCCCGGCTCTTAATAATGTGTAGATATCATTATTACTTCACATCTGCGGCCAGGATGTGACATTGGCGACGAGGATATTTCGGATAATTCAGACATTTGGACATCTTGGATTCTGAATCTGTGGCTTTGAGCTGGTAAAAGATTTTTCTTTTAAAATGGCGGTCGCTGGAGCTGACATCTTAGCACTGCGTGGAGTTGCACACTTCGATCCGACGGGTGATGCGAGTACCGTCAGCGTGAGGTGGAATGCTTGGCTGGAGGAATTCGAAGCTTACACCGACAGTAGAGTAGACAGTAGACAATGTTTAAAACACTCCCTGACACTGGAATGAAGGAGGACTATAAGAAAGCCGTTGGCAATTTAAACAGTCATTATGTGGTGGTGCCGAATGTTACATTTCAACGCCATTTATTCCATAAAACAATGCAGGAAGAGGGCGAGACGGTTGCTCAATTTGTGACGAGTCTCAGACAGGTGTCTGTAGGATGCAAATATGTGGCTGCTGATGTGGAAAACCAGATATTGCATCAGGATTTGTCCAGCATTGCAGGCCAGACAAGCTCAAGAGAAGGCTGCTAGAAAAAGGGGGTGAGTTAAACCTTAATGATGCTTTGTCGATTGCAGCAGCACTGGAAGCTGTTGAGGGACAATTTCACAGCATGAAATTGAAAAGATTCCAAGACAGGGCAAGTTAACCATCTGTCCTACAGAAACCAAGAAGTAATCCTGAACATGAGATTGAGTGTTACAGGTGTGGCAACAAAGGTCTCATAGGGAAAGATGCATGTTGTTCTCTTATAGAAACTGACAAAATTCTTAAGGGGTTGGACAGGCTAGATGCAGGAAGATTGTTCCGATGTTGGGGAAGTCCAGTTCAAGGGGTTCACAGTTTAAGGATCGGGGAAATCTTATAGGGACCGAGTTGAGAAAAAACATTTTTCACACGAGTGGTGAATCTCTGGAATTCTCTGCCACCCCCCCCCCCCCCCCCCCCCCCCCCCCCCCCCCCCCCCCCCCCCCCCCCCCCCCCCCCCCAGAAAGGTAGTTGAGGCTAGTTCATTGGCTATAGATTTAAGAGGGAGTTAGTTGTGGCCCTTGTGGCTAAAGGGATCAGGGGGTATGGGGAGAAGGCAGTACAAGAGACACTGAGTGGATGATCCCCATGATCTTATTGAATGGTGAGTGCAGGCTCGAAGGGCCGAATTGCCTACTTACTGCACCTATTTTCGATGTTTCAATGTTGTCCAGCAAAAGGTATTTAAAACATGTAGGTAATGTGGACATAAAGATCATTTTGCAAAGAAATGTAAAAGTAAGACCAAAGACAAGACGTCATTACAACAAGAATGGGAAGTCCAGTGAAAAAGAAGACAGAGTCAGGGCTCCTCACTTAACTTTTTCCCTGTTGCCAGCCGGGCAACCTTGCAGCTTTTTAGGTTGCCAATGACAGTTTAGGTGGTCGTTTACGTTGGGTTGCATGACGCGTGCGATTAATGTGCTCGGACGAAGTGCGTAGTTACCAGTCGGAATTATGCTCAATGAAGCATTTTTCTGCTTCAAATAATGGTCACAAACTAAACATATTCACAATCAAGACATGATATATACCACAATGACATGCCAAGCACCCCCCCCACAAAATTATAATTTACAGTATCTCAACTCTTTTTACACATTGCAATTTCTATTAGTTCTTTCCACTTCAAACAAAAATGTGGTTGATATATTCAGCGTATGATCTACCCGTGTCACTATAAATCCTGGACCATTGGTAATCATATATGCTTAACCATGCACACTACAGATTGATGCAAGCATGTTTTCTGTGAAGGACCGAAAATTACCAGGACATGGCCATAGCTTGGGTCGTTATTGCTATTGGTACAGAAACCTCTCGCTTTTCCACATAATTTATCCATAACAAAATATACAGGTTACAAGGACATTTTCTAAAGGCATTTTACGATTAATCGCTGTTAAAACCGACTATAACCCTATCTGACAGGTTAAAAATTACACTGACTGACAAGAAATGGCCAAAGGACATAAACTGCAGCAAATGTTCTTTTGGTAATATGTTTTAAAGGTGTCAAAACGCCACATTACCGAACATTCAGAAGGAGCGCAGAAGGTTAAGGGGGGACTGATTGAGGTATTTAAAATGATGAAAGGGATAGACAGAGTTGACGTGGATAAGCTTTTCCCATTGAGGGTAGGGAAGATTCAAACAAGAGGCATGACATGAGAATTAAGGACAGAAGTTTAGGGGTAACATGAGGGGGAACTTCTTTACTCAGAGAGTGGTGACTGTGTGGAATGAGCTTCCAGCAGAAGTGATGGAGGCAGGATCGATTTTAACATTTAAAAGTAAAGTGGATAGGTATATGGACGGGAAGGGAATGGAGGGGTATGGTCTGAGTGCAGGTAGATGGGACTAGGGGAAAATAAATGTTCGGCACGGACTGGAAGGGCCGAGAGGGCCTGTTTCCGTGCTGTAATTGTTATATGGTTATATTCAGATTAGATGTACGTGTTGTGAACAGCAATGAAGATACCCAGTTTGAACGCACCAGATTAAAAAAAATAATTGAAATTTCAACTGAAATATCTCCTGATCAAATTTGTGATATGACCGACTGTAGGAGTAAAACCTGGATAAATCCAACATATAGTTGTGATGTTGCTTATTAAATATCTGCAGTACTGATACTAAGAGCGTTGATTTCCATTAAAATTAATTCTGTAATAAGGTGTCAATGGTAGCAGTGACAATCGAACACTGCGGTTTTAATGTTTCACGTGTTCACAATTTAATGAATCCATCTTTATGGACTAACAAATAATAACATTGGGAATTAAAACACATTTGATTGCATTCCGTTATCAAACATAGTCAAAGTTCGCTCTGAAGACATTTCCAGCACAATAGGGTCAGGGAGGCGGGGGGGGGGGGGGGGGGTGTGAATCAGGGTGGATAGATGGCGCCGGTGGGGGGGGGGGCCCGGGATGTTGTGGGGGGGGTTTGAGAGGCAATCGGTGTGGAATGTGGATGGATTGAGGAAGGTGAATTAGTACGTGTTGGTTGGAGTATGGAAAAAAAAAGTATTTTTTTTTTTGGGGGGGGAGTGGGGAGAGCACGGGGGGATTGTCAGTGGTGTTGAATGGGGGATCAGTAAGGGATGGATGGGGGGGTCAGTACAGGATGAATGGGGGTAGACAAAAATGCTGGAGGAAACTCAGTGGGTGAGACATCATCTATGGAGAGTAGGAAATAGGCAACGTTTCGGGACGTGAACCTTCTTCAGACTGTTCCCCCCATTCTTCTTGGAATTGGGGGGGGGGGGGGTCAGTACAGGATGGATGTGGGGGGGGGGGGTCAGCGCAGGATGAAGGGGGAGATCAGTACAGGATAAATGGGGGGGGTCAGTGCAGTGTGGGTAGGAGGGTCTGTGCAGGATGATGGGTGGTTCACTACAGGATGAATGAAGTGGGATCAGTACAGGATGAATGGAGGGATTAGTACAGGATGAATGGGGGGGTCAGTACAGGATGAATGTCAGTATCATTATTAGTTCATATCTGAGGCCAGGATGTGACAGGTGGTACCCAGCAGACTCACAATTCTGTTCCTTTTAGGTGACCCCCCTACACACTCCTGACATTGGTACCTAGTTCGTCTAACCTAATGTCTCTGGGCTGAAGGTCTATATGTGCTTGGTGCTTCTAATACTGCAATTGGAATAAACCTAAACCTCTTTGCACTGTATAGCTTGCTTTTAAACTCTTTTTGTGCATCTCCCTGCCTGCATTTCAGTTGCCATCGTGGCTGCACTTCAAAGAGATTTAGACCAGTAAAGCACTTTGGAGTCTCCTAAAACTTGAGATGTGAGGCCATTGTGGTAAATGTAAGCGGGTTGTTGCTGTAAAACGAACTCTCGATCTTCGGAGTGAATATTCTATTCCGATGTTCAAATGGGGTAGTGGATATATACGAAGTAGCCGATGGCGTCCGCGGACTTGGAATGGACTTTAGCCACTCGCCGTTTTCTCCTGAAACGGAGATAGAGACGGCGAGAAAGAGAAGGGAAGAGTCGGGGCTCGAGCAGAGGAAAGAGGGAGCTGGTTGGAACCTGCAGTGAGGGAGATGAAGCGTTAAAGCGGTGAACGAGAGCAGGAAGCAGCACCGATACAGACATGATGTACCTGAGAGAGAGGTGAGGGACGGGTCTGTGGGCGACTGAACAAGGAATGATCTACATATTCTAGAGAGACAGCGACAAGTGAGCACAACGGGCTCCCACCTGGAACCGGGAATTCGGTTTGAACCCATTCTTTTCAAAAGATCAGTTTCAGAAAACAACTCTGTTGTGTAGGGGGACGAGAGCAAATGCTGCTAACACACTCTCTGAATCCACTGAATCTGCAGGACTTTGGGACGGCGAGGGAGCCGGAGCTCAGGACCCGCCCGCCGCGGCTGTTGCTGAAACCCACGGGAAGGGAGATGTTTCAATCTTTATATTTTCACAAAAGTAATTTCTGTTCCGTTGACGGACGCGGTTAAACGCGTTAAAATGAACGGATCGACAGACAGCTCTGATTTCAGTTGCTGTTTATTTCACTCTTCCCACATTTACATTGCCCCTGGTTTTATTTCCGCGCTCACTGGGGTTTATTACACGACGCGGAATTTGGGGATTAAAATTGGGAGCCGTTCAGCGCCGACCATGTTGTCAACGGGTTTCTGCCCCACAGCCCCTGAGCCCCGCTCCTGACGACGGTCCTGACCCGACCCCTTTTACACACCCGGAGCGGAAACGGAGCAGATTCTCGCAGCCAGTTTTCCATCACAAGTCTCGAAGAAAGGATAAAGTTTCTCCGTGAATTTATTTATTCCAGTGAAGGGTGGAGATGGGGACATGGTGTCCGCGTCGTAAAATGAAACTGCCCGGACTCGTAACTGAGATAAACTCCCAGCCTCCCTGGGAAGGATGGGAAGGGTGGGGAGAGGGATGGAGGGGAGGATGAATGCATCAAACTCGTCAAACACCCAACCACCCCGGCCTGAATGCTCCAGACTCCCACAGTCTCCGGGGTCAGTGGCGACCGGGCTCTTCCTCTCCACAGAGTCTGCGGCGACTCCCAGACTCCACCACCAACTACCCGCCACCTCCACCTCCCAGTAATGTCTCCCCGATGTGAATCCCTCCGATCCCAGACACACGGACTGACTGTAAACCTCTTCCGGTGTCAGGGAGACTCCCTCCAGCCAGGTCGGGGTCCATCTCACCTCTTCGATCATCAGACACCTCGAGCTCCGGATGCGCTGTTTCCACATCCAGGGTGACGGAGACTGGGGGAGAGAAGCAGAATCAGAGAGTCGCCCGGGGGGGTCGGGAGGGAGACTCGGGGCAGCGCGGCCCGGGACCGGGAGGAGAAAGCCGCTCGGCCTCAGGCACAGGCGGGCAGGACACCTGAAACCTTGCCCGGGGTTTCACACCCTACCAACACCGGTGGACAACACACATCTTTCCCAGATTTTTAATCCAGGGATGGAGAGGGAATTCCGTGAGGTGAGGGGAGGGGTGGACTGGGAGGACGAGTGTCGAGGAGTGAGGAGAATGCGAGATTGAGGTGGGATAGAGGGAATGAAGCGAGTTTTCAGATATGAGGAGGCAGAATCTGAGCAAGAGGATATTGAGGTGAGTGGTAATTTGAGGTTGTTAAAGAGGAGGTAGAGGTGTGGGGTGGAGTCACCATGATCATAGAGAATGGGGGGGGGGGGGGGGGGAGTCATGAGGGGGCAGATGACCTGCCCCTGTTTCTTTGAGTGGAGGGTGAAGGTGGGGGAGGGGTGGCTTGGGACCATGGAAGGAAGCAATGTTATCATGATCGGGTGATAGACAGAATGAGTTGGAGACTTGTGAGTAGTAGGGTCGCTGAGAGGGGATTCACGGGTGGATTTGATGGGTGTGTACAACCAAGAACACACTGATCTCATTGTGAACCAATATTGAACTTCACTGAGGGACTTGGCAATGTTCCACATATAAGGATGGTCCAGAAAGTGAAGGCAGGTGAGATCCAATTTGAGTGGTGAAATGGACCCAAAATTGGCTTGGTGGTTTGGAGGTAGAAGGTAGCGGCAGAAGGATGAGTTTTACTGCTTGGAGGTCTGTGACTGGTGGAGTGCAGCAGAGATCGGTGCTTTGCTGCAGCAGGGATATCAAATCAAGAGGTGCAGGTTGGTCTTGGAGAGCAAGGAATATTTAAAGTAGATCTGAGAAAGTAAGTTTTCTTTTACACTGAGAATGGTTGATATCGGGAAAACATGCTACAGAGGAGGCTGTGGTGAGATCCTAATCCTTATATTTGAGGCACGTATATAGGTGAGGTGCAGAAGAATATCAATGTAATAGTGGGCAAATCGATTAGTAAAGCTGGGAAATAGGTGGACATGGACATGATGGGCCAAAGGGCCTGACGCTGTAATGTACAACCATGGCTCTCTGCTCAAGAGCATCGAATGACTGAGTCACCGCAACAACCTGTGCAAGGGAATTTCAAAGGTTCCTCAGTCTCTGCGTGCAGTAATGTCTCCTTATCTCCAGTCCTACATGGTGTGTAGCCCACATTCTTAGAGAGTGCCCAGTTCTCCAGACCCCTCAGACAGGGAAACATCTCCCTGCATCCAGCCCACTGAGCCCTGTAAGAAACTTTGTGTTTCATGAGATCTCCTCCAATACGCCCCAATAAACTCTAGACTACATAGAGCCTAGTTACTCAAACTCAATCTCACCCGCACAGCAAAATCATTGTCCCAGGACAAGTATCCATATATCACAATTACAGCACGGAAACAGGCCCTTTCGGCCCTTCCAGTCCTATGCCGACCATTTGTTTTCCCATAGTCCCATCTACCTGCTCCATTCCCCTCCATACCCTCCATTCCCTTCACGTCCATATACTATCCACTTTACTTTTAAATGTTAATTTAATCGATCCTGCCTCCACCACTTCTGCTGGAAGCTCATTCACACAGCCACCACCTCTGAGTAAAGAAGTCCCCCCTCACGTTACCCCTAAATTTGTCCCTTAATTTCTCATGTGATTGCCTCTTGTTTGAATCTTCCCTACCATCAATGGAAAGAAAAACGTATCCACATCAACTCTGTCTATCCCTTTCATCATTTTAAAGACCTCAATCAAGTCCCCCTTAACCTTCTGCGCTCTCAAACGAATAAAGACCTAACTTGTTCTTCACTTTCTCTGTAACAGAGTTGCTGGAAACCCTGGCAACATTATAGTAAATTTCCTCTGTACTCTCTCTATTTTGTTGACTTCCTTCCTATAACTAGGCGACCAAAATTGTACACCATACTCCAGAATGGTCTTACCAATGCCTTGTACAATTTTAACATTACTTAATATTCAATCTAAGCAATATTCTTACATCGCATGAGAGACCGCTCTGGAAGGTGGATCTCATGGAATCCGGGGTGTAACTAGCCGATGGAAATACAACATTTACCTGAAGGTCGCAGTCAGAGGATGTTGGTAGAGGATTGTTTTTCAGACTGGAGACAGAGTCACTGTTGTTCCTTATTTTTATACACAATTGGGTGTACATGTAGTTTGCACAGTTAGTCAGTTTGGAGATGGAACTAAATTGGTGACATTGTGGAGAGTGAAGAAGGTTATCTGAGTGTAAATGGGATCCTGTGAATTGGGCCAATGGGGTCAGGAACGGCTGGTGGGATTTATTTATGTGAAGGTGAGGTGATGCACTTTGCTTGAGGAACAAACCAGGGCAGGAACATACACAGTAAACGGGGAACTTATATTGAACTGAGGAGATCTCGGCTGGCAGGTACACAGTCCATGGAAGATGCAACAGTGACAGGCAGGGTGGTGAAGAATGTGTTTGTCACACTCATGCTCCCTTCATAGGTCAGGATATTTAATGCAGCGTTTGACACAATAAGATTGTTAGCAAATTAGAGAGGGTGCAAAAGGATTTATGATAATTTCGTCAGGTCTGAAGGGCTGGATTATAAGGAGACGTTGGACAGGCAGGGACATTTGTCTTTGGAGCCCATCCGGGTGTTTTTATAGATGTGTATAAGATCTACAAGGTGCACAGAAAGGGTGAATAGCCATAGTATTGCACACTAACCAAGAGAGTATGAACGTCTGACTCTGTGATGCTTCCCATCTGATGGGTTTAGTGGTAGATCAAATCTCCCTTCAGTCCAAAAGACCATTAATGTTTGCATCTAGGTATTGCTTAAAGATATCAGAAACAAGAATGTATAATGGAAAAGGTACAAGCATTACCTTGCTTGAAGTCATCAGATGTTTCTTTGAATGCCGTGTTGAACGAAACAGGGCAATTAAACTTTTCAATCGGCAAGGCTTCATCTACCACCGACAGTGGTTTGACTTCATCACAAACCCTGCAAATATTGAACAGCTGGTTATAAACTGAGCATTAGAAATGTTTTAAGGTGTTCCACAAAACACTTACACTGTTTCCGTCAAGACAGTGTACCTAAACCTTCGCTTGCGACCAGCTTCCTCCTGAAAGAAATAAAACACAAATCTCACAATGACTGAGATGGACCGTCCTCATCCCGACAGCGGGATATTACCACACCAAAATCTACAATCCTCTAATAATTCCCATTTCCCAACTCTTATACACCGCGGTCATGCAGAAGAGAAAGCAGATATTGTCGCAGAGATGTAATGAATGATTGAAAGCATAAGGAACTGAGAGGATGGAACAATGAAATGATGGGCAGGTCGTGGGATTTCATCTGGAGATTTCCTGAAAATATCAATGATAGAGAGGGACTTAGTATGTTATCAGTGGATTTAAATGTGTGGGGATTAAATAATATCTCAAATCGAAGGGGAGACCAATAATCAAAGTTCAAATGTAACGTGGCCTTCAATAAAATACCTAAAGGAATGCAGTCATGCGACAGGGAACATGGACCTCACTTGCATTGAGGGGACTGAAGCACAACAGCAGAGAGATAAAATTTAAATGCAAGCGGTGATAATTGCTCAGGCGGTTCTAAGCTTCCCCCCAGTCTAGTTTCCAGTAAAAAACACTGAATCAAGCACTTGAATCAACTAAATTTTATTCTACCAAAAGCGTGTCACGATCACACACTGTACTATCCCACCGTGGGTTCGATCCCTGCGTCTATCTGTTCAAAGCCCTCTAGGCCTCGCACAGACAGAGCCACTCCGAAGGGTACGGTGGTACTGATCGCTCTTCCAGAAGATCGGCCGTGATCTCTCGTGACCAGGGACTTTTATATGCCCCGCGAACTCGAGGGCCGAACCACACGGGGGTTGTCTCTTAATCATACTTCAATTACAAATATTGATTAACCCATACATAACAGGCATTTCCCTACCCAATGATACAACAGTTGAATACATTGTATTCACAATGGACTTCAAGATGAAGTCAACTTGGAAACATTTAACCTGATGAACAGAACTCTCAGATAAGGCTCAACACCCCATCCAATCAACACTTAGCAGAGTCAGACTCTGCTATATTATTTAAAAGCTATTTACAAGGTGTATGTCTGGTTTTAAAGCCATCAAATCCATTCTATGCATTTTGTCACCAGATTGACAGGATTTGCAAGGCTTACCTTCTTTGCTTGCAAATTGAATCTAACGTCCAGACTTCTGGCAATCTCTCGCAGGCCCTGTCCCAGAGAGCAATTCCAATTTGACCAAATCTCCCTGCAAAACGCTGAAACTTAACCCCATTTTGAAGTCCAAATGGTCTGTCTATGATGTAGCAATGTGAGATGATTGTCATTCTATGGTGAAACAAGGTGGACAAAACAAACACAGCAAAATTCCCTCAAGGTGAACACCCACTGCTGATGGGAACCGGATATAGATGATCAATATGATGTGTGCTCCACGTTCTAGATTTCAATGTTAATCCCCACAATGTGGTCATGGCTGATCTAGCCCAGGACTGAACTCTTCCTCTTTGCCTCATTCCCGTCAATTTACAATTCCCCGATTTATTTAATTTAAATGTATCCTCCTCTGGTTTAAAATGTGTCTACCATGTAAAACATCTCAGAGTTTATTGGTTGGAGACTCCCAGATATATTCACTGCCCTCTGTCCATTCGTGGTTCTTTGGGATCAGATATATATAGGATCCTGTCATTTGTTCTAAACTCCACATCATAAAATAAACCACCTCTCTACATTCTGGCCAGGACAGTCCTGAGATCCCATAGATTCAGCAGGAGGCCCAATTAGTTCTGAACAACAACAGCTGGAACAGAGGGAACATTACTTCAGTTCCGAATTACTGGTAAATGCAGCATTTATTTCTGAAATGTCATCACACCATTTTGTGACTGCACTTTCACTCACCAAACTGTAGTGTAAACCCTCACCTTCAGAAACACCACCCCCCCCCCCACTGTTTTTTTTTTTTGATCCATCTGTTGCTGCAACTTTAAGAGTTCCTCCTGAATTGGATTTTAAACTCTGTTGAATCTTTGCCAAGATTTGTCTTCCATTGTATTTAGAATCTTCTTCTCATCCTCCCGGATATCTGCCAGTGTGCGCTGCTCTTTCTCAGTGAGAATCTGGTGCAGTTCAGCATACTGGGTTGTGATCTTTGGCTGAAGATTGTGTGTGATTGTTCCTGTGAAATAAAAGGTGAAGAACAATTTATAATGGGTGCCACTGATTGTGTTTCCTCACGTCTTTAACGCTTGACATTTGGCCTGTACATGTTTTATTTGCTTTGGCAATGCAATAGTTTTGTCTAAGGTAGACAAAAATGCTGGAGGAACAAAGGAATTGTAAGGGTAAAAAGACCCTAATGGGACTAATCTACAGGCCCCCAAACCTGGACATAGGGCACAAGTTGAATCACAGTTAATATTGGCATGTAAGTAAAAGTAATGCTGCGGCTTGTTATGTGGATTTCAACATGCAGGTTAGATTGGGAAAATCAGGTTGATACTGGACCCCAAGAAAGGGACTTTGTAGAGTGCCTTTGTGATGGATTCTTTGAACAGCTTGTATTGGAGCCTACCAGGGAGAAGGAAATTCTGGATTTAGGTTATGTAATGAAACTGGATTTGTTAAAGGACCTCGAGGTTAAAGAGCCATTAGGAGGCAGTGACCATAACATGGGAAGGTTTAATCTACAATTGGAGAGCGAGAATAGTAGATCGGAGGTGTCAGTGTTGCAGTTGAATAAAGGGGACTATGGGGCCATGAGGGAGGAGCTGGCCAAAGTTGACTGGACAGACGATACACTAGCAGTGGAACAGAAATGGCAGGTGTTTCTAGGAATAATACAGAGGTGAAGGGTCAGTTCATTTCCTCGGAGGAAGAAAGATTCCAAGGGGAGAAAGGGACGAACCATGGCTGGCAAGGGATGTCAGGGACAGTATAAAAATTAAAGCGAAGTACAACAACCGTAGCAAACGATGAGCGCGAAGCAAGGGATTGGGTAATGTTTAAAGAACAACAGAAGATAACACAAATAAGACAATACTGGAGAAAGATGAGGTACGAAGGTAAGCTAGCCAAGAAGATAAAGCAGGATAGTAAATGCTTCTTTTGGTATGTGAAGGGAAAAAATTAGTTACAACCAAAGTTGGACCTTGAAGACCGAAAAAGGTGAATTTATTATGGGGAACAAGGAAACATAGAAACATAGAAATTAGGTTCAGGAGCAGGCCATTCAAGCCCTTTCGAGCCTGCACCGCCATTCAATATGATCCTGGAGATCATCCAACTCAATATCCTGATACCTCACATATGCCTTCACTCCATTTTTTTTTTTTTTTTACCCCCCCCTGATCCCTTCAGCCACAAGGGCCACATCCAATTCCCTCTTAAATATGGACAACAAACTGGCCTCAACTACCTTTATGGCAGAGAATAGTAAGATTAAATGAGAACTTACCAGTTCGAAGTTTGATCTGTATTTTATGAGGAGTTTCCGATGAGTGGATTACGTGAAGACCCCGTTCCAGCACGCATGCGCGACATTTCTTCAAAGCAGCGGTTGTGGATTCACAGAAAAACACAACAATTGCAAAATAAAATATAGTAAAAGAAAAAATAAGAACTTAATTACCAGTTGATCTGTATAATAGAGGGTGGTGAAAGCGGAGGGCACGTAATATCCCTCATCGTAACGCTCAAAAATACAGATCATAACTTCGAACTGGTAAGTTCTCCATTTAATCTTACTATTTTACTTCGGAGTCACGTGAGTGACTACGTGAAGAACTTCAAAGCTCTTGTGAATCCGAACCGAGTACCAGCTCATGCTTCACTCACTGCTGAAGACCTTAGCGGGAGGAAGCATGTTATACAATCAACAATAACCTGTTTGTGACACAAAAATGGTTTTAATTAATAACAACAAAAACAGAGAGTTGCTCCCCCGGGCTTAAATTAAATATTATCTGCAGACTCTAAAATTCTGTCTGCAAATGTAGCAGGCTCCGCCAGCGGCTTATTTATAAAACCTTTGGAAAGTTCTTTCGAGGACCATCCTGCTCTGGCCAGATATGGTCCATAGGCACATCCATTTGCCTAGCCGCCGACGTAGATGCAGCCCTGGTGGAATGAGATTTGTACACATTGTATCGATTCCCGCGGACTTAAGCACCTGCATTGTGCACCTTGAAATGGTTTTAGGCTCGTCACCTGACAATGAGGCTTCTTGTGGCTTATCCATAAGGCTTTTTCTCTCCCTCTTAAGTTATATGTTGGTGTCTATGTAGTTGGCGAGATGGGTCATGGCACACAACCGTGGGTCAGGTGAATATGCCCGGTACTCCATAACTGGAGGCGTGGTACTGGTCTAGATTGTTTGACCAGCCCCTGAATGTGAAATGTGATACAGTCCAATGACTCTGTCATGCTGTCCAGCTCAGAAGGTGGAGGGACTGTACCCTTTGAGCTGACACTTGAGCCATGAGCATGACTGATTTCAGTGTAAGTTGTTTCCAGAGTAAGTGACCTGGGTGGTGGCCATCCCCTAAGGTACGTCAGTACTATGCTGACATCCCAGATCTGAGTGTACCTAGGCCTAGGGGGATTGGTGTTAAAATGCCCCTCATGATTTTGACCACTAGTGGATGGGACCCCAAAGTCAGTTGTCCTGCTGCTGGAACCAAATAAGCTGACAACGCACTCCTGGCTGTATTAATGGCGCTGTAGCTGAGTCCTTCCGATGTAATCCAAGCAGAAACTCCACAACACTGGTGGGCTGTAGCTGTGGTGTAGGTAGTTCCTGTTTTGGAGCAATACCGTTCCCATTTTCTTATATTGGTCAGGTATTGTCTCCTGGTGGACTCCCGGTGAGATGCAGGTCATCATGTTGATGGCGTCCTCAGACAGTCCCAGGCCCAGTAGAGGTCTTTTTAGAATCTGCAAGCCAGGAGATTGACTCTGTCATGGCACGGGTGACTAATGCCTGACACTGGGTGGATTAATACTGTCGACTGCTGGGGAATTCCAACGGTTGTTTCAACAGCCATGTCGAAAGCCACTGGGAACCATGGCTGTGTAGGGTCCAGTCAGGTATTATCAAGATTCCTGAAGCGGAATCCAATTGAATCTTGCGTAAAATACCCGACTGATGAGGCAGAGGGAGGAAAAGCATAAAAGAACATTTTCCCCCAATGCAGCGAGGGGAATGCATCAACTTGCTGCTGCCTCAGGGTCTGGTTCCAAGCGACATACGTTGGTTACCTGGTGATTCAGCCTGGATGCAAATAGAATCGATATCTGGTGTGCCATATTGCTTTGTAATTTCAGCAAACACTTTGGGATTTAACATCCATTCGATGTTATCATTAAATCTACGTGACCTGGTGTCTGCCACTGTATTTTGCTTACCTGGAAGGTAAGTGCTGATAACCAAATATGCCTTTCAACACACCATTGCCAGATTAGGTTGGCCAAATTGTCACACGATATGACTTTACACACACCATGTGATTGATATAGCCCACCGTGGTATTATCTAGTTGCAACCTGGACATGTGCAGGATGCGTGATTACATGAATATGCTTTTAACCCATAAAACGCACCCAACATTTCTAAATAGTTGATACCCCGTGTCTGTAGGCAAGATGATTCAAATTACTCCATCTGCCCCTGTGCTGGATTGCATGTTAGTTGCTCCCCAGCCCAAAGCTCCTGGCATCCGTTGAATGGTTAATACTGGGTTGGTGATCATAATGGACTGGAGCTGAGTCTTACATCCCCTCGCCCACCATTGTAACTCTGGAATGGATTCAGCAGTTAAACTCATAGCTCGGTCCAAAGTGACCTGAGTTTTGCTTTAGTGCAATGCACTTTAGCTCTTTGCAAATTTTGATAGTGCAAAGGCCCAAATTGTACAGCTGGGAAAGCTGCTACCATTTTGCCATAACTCTAGCTACTTCCCGTTATGGTTGGCTGATGTTTATTTCATGAGTTTGTTGCATGATAGCGCCAATTCTGATGCTTTCCCCTTCGGCAGAGTTACAATCATGCGAACAGTATCTATCGTAAATCCAAGATAGTCCATGGCAGTGGACGGTGTAAGATTGGATTTTTCTGGATGTAATGACAAACCCCAAAGTTTCAAACAAACGTTTGGTGGCTGCGACTGCCAAAATAGCTGTCTCCAAGGTTTTTCCCTACTATTAAAAATGTCGTCTAAATACGCCATGACTATATGCTTTTTGTTTCCTCAATAATGCCAAGGCAGGTTTTAAGATTTTAGTGAACAACCTTGGAGCAGAGGTTAGCCCTTTTGGTAAGGCTTTATATTGCCATAGCTGTTTCATCCAGATAAATTTTAAATATTTTCGATGGTCCTTGTGTATGGGTACTGAGTAGTAGGCATCTTTTTAAATCAATGCTTGCTAGAAAGTACCCCCTAGAAACCAATAGTCTGGCTGTTCAAAAGTATCCATCTTGAAATGTATATACCTGACAGACTTGTTCAAAGTAGTTAAGTCAATGATGATGCGTCGTCCACCATCTTTTTTGATTTTAGTGAAAATATTAGACACAAATTCCAAAGGTTCATGTTTTGTTCTTTCAATGACACCTTTAGCTTGTAAATCTCATCAGTTTCAGCTTGACCCTCTTGTTTTTCCTTGACTGAGAGGGTGAATACCCCTTTTGGGTATATGCTGAACTGGTGGAAAATCTTTTATGGACAAAGGTCAATTTTGTAGCCATGAACGCTGCTGAGTATATACTTGTCATTAGTGATGGATTCCCAATGCATCCAAAACAAGTGCAATCTCCCCCCTGTTAGCACAGAGCCCCTACTGCACAAATGCTGAGAGGAACCAGACCCACCTACCTCCATGGTTATTGGTGCTTCTTCTGCCTCTTCGCTGGGTGATGAGGGCGTCTGCTGGGCTGTAGAGGGTTGATGTTGATCTCGATGTTGTGGGGGTGGCGCATTTTCCATTGGGTCCGCTCTGGGCCCTGGCCTAAAAAAGGCTTACGGGGAATGGTTGCGGACCCCGAGCTTTCACCAGTCCCATAGTGTGGTCGACGACTGGTGGACGCCATGGGGTACTGCCGCCTGGGTTTGTTGGGTCTGCTCGGTCCCCAAACCTGCCCTCACGAGACCAAAGGTCTTGGATTCTTCCTCTAGGTCTTTCACCTTTTTTTGGAAGGTCTTTCCCAAAGAGCAGAATAGGAGGTTCTGACCCCGGTGTTTTGCATAGTCCTGCAAATTTAGGGTTGAGGGCAGGCTTGATAATCTCCTTCGCAAATTATTTATCTCATATTGAGTGGTCCACAGCAGAGCTAATGTGTCTTTGCTGATTTTGTGGAGATGTCCGCAACCATCAATGGACCGAGCATAAGATTTTATTCCTGCAGTCAGGAATTTAAGGATCTTCTGGAGCTTCAACTCCAGGTTTCTGATGTTCTGCCCCAAATGTCCCCAAATTTGGCTATTGACAGCAGGTACATTCAAAGATGTACAATTTCCTGGGGCTGTATAATAGTTGAAGAGCCTCATTGACCACTTTGTTCTTGTAGGGGTTTAGAGGACAGGTGGTTAATGCTGGCTGCAAGTTTCGGCTCTAATGGCCGACCCGCTTGTGGAATGGCCACGTAGCGGTTGACCACACCCAGCAGCTCTCCTGTTCCTGTACACCCTGCCGTACTCCCGATAAATCTTCAGCCCAGTGACCCTCTTATCTTGACCAGCCCCAGACCTGGTCGCCAATGCTGCCTTCAAAGAAGGTGAAAGCAATGGCCAGTGCCGTAAAAAGGACTGCGGGAGTGCCTGAACTCCCTTGGCGAGGCTGCTGCTGCTCTCTCAGCAGATCTCGCTGGAGCAATTGCTCCATAAGCCGTTCCATGCGGCTTAGGCGGCTGCCTGTGCTCTCGAGCGGTAAGGCATCTTCATCCGAAACGTCGGACACTACCGCTCGTATTCTGGCTGCAGGTACCTCCAGCCCGCTGCTCAGGCAGCACTAGCGGTGCTGGGCTCGGCTCGGTAGTTATAAACCGCCGCCCTCTTGCCCCCCCTCGCAAAGAGCATTCCTCAACGGAGGACGAACGGGGGCGAGCTGCAGACTTCTTTCCTCGGCCTTGCTCTTCACCTGGAACACAAGACCACAGAGAGAAAGACACACACGGCCACGGTAAACTTCCTGTCGGCCCGACTTTCAATTTGTAGCGGGAGCGCCTTGAAACTCCGTTCGTCGCGGTGGTGCACTGCATGAACGCTAATGTCGCGCATGCGTGCTGGACGGGGTCTTCAACGTTAGTTCACTCACGTGACTCCGAAGTAAAATTCCACAGATTCACCACTCTCTGTGTGAAAAACGATTTTCTCATCTCGGTCCTAAAAGACTTCCCCCTTTATCCTTAAACTGTGACCCCTTGTCCTGGACTTCCCCAACATCGGGAACAATCTTCCTGCATCTAGCCTGTCCAACCCCTTAAGAATTTTGTAAGTCTCTATGAGATCATACCACCCTCATTCTTCTAAATTCCAGCGAGTACAAGCCGAGTCTATCCAGTCTTTCTTCATATGGAAGTTGTGCCATCCAGGAATCAGTCTGGAGAACCTTGCAGATGAGTTGAACAGGTACTTTGGGATCTGTCTTCACTAAGGAGGACACAAACAATCTTCCTGATATAGTAGTGGACAGAGGATCTGGGGTGACAGAGGAACTGAAGGAAATCCACATTAGGAAGGAAATTGTGTTGGATAGACTGATGGGACTGAACGCTTAAACGAAGTGGCTCTAGAAATCGTGGATGCATTGGTGATAATTTTCCAATGTTCTATTGACTCAGGATCAGTTCCTGGTTGATTAGAGGGATAGCTAATGTTATCCCACTTTTTTAAGAAAAGGCGGGGAACAAGAGAGAAAATGGGGAATTATAGACCAGTTAGCCTGACATCGGTGGTAGGGAGAAGCTGGAGTCAATTATAAAAGATGAGATAGCCGCACATTTGGATAGCAGTAACGGGATTGGCCGAGTCAGCATGGATTTACAAAGGGGAAATCATTGCTTGACTAATCTTCTGGAAGTTTTTGAAGATGTAACTCGGAAAATGGACAAAGGAGAGCCAGTGGATGTAGTGGTCTGTACTTTCAGAAATCATTTCATAAAGAAGGTCCCACATAGGAGATTATTGGGCAAAATTAGGGATCAAGCTATTGGGATAGAGTGCTGACATGGATTAAGTGGTTGGCAGACAGGAAACAAAGAGTAGGCATTAACCGGTTCCTTTCAGAATGGCACGCAGTGACTAGTGGGGTACCGCAAGGCTCGGTTGCTGACTGCAGCTATTTACAATATACATCAATGATTTGGATGAAGGGATTCAAAGTAACATTAGCAAATTTGCAGATGACACAAAGCTGGGTTGGCAGTGTGAACTGCGAGGAGGATGCAATGAGAATGCAGGGTGACCTGGGCAGGTGGGGGAGAGGGCAGATGCATGGCAGATGAAGTTTAATGTGAGAAAATGTGAGGTTATCCACTTTGGTGGCAAAAAACAGGAAAGCAGATTACCCATCTAAGTGGCATCAAGTTGGGAAAAGGGGAAGTACAACGGGATCTGCGGGTCATTGTACGTCAGTCTATGAAAGTAAGCATGCAGGCACAGCAAGCAGTGAAGAAAGCGAATGGCATGTTGGCCTTTATAACCAGTGGAATCGAATATAGGAGCAAAGAGGTCCTTCTGCAGTTGTACAGAGCCCTAGTGAGACCACACCTGGAGTATTGTGTGCAGCTTGGTCCCCTAATTTGAGGAAAGACATTATTGCTATTGAGGGAGTGCAGCATAGATTTACAAGGTTAATCCCGGGATGGCATGGCTGTCATATGCTGAGAGAATAGAGCAGCTGGGCTTGTACACTCTGGAGTTTAGAAGGATGAGAGGGTATCTCATTGAAACATAAGTTTGTTTAAGGGCTTAGACACACTAGAGGCAGGAAACATGTTCCGATTGTTGGGGGAATCCAGTACCAGGGGCCACTATTTAAGAAATAAGGGGTAAGCCATTTAGAACGGAGATGAGGAAACACTTTTTTCTCAAGAGAGTGGTGAGTCTGTGGAATTCTCTGCCTCAGAGGGCGGTGGAGGCAGGTTCTCTGGATGCTTTCAAGAGAGAACTAGATAAGGCTCTTAAAAATAGCGGAGTCAGGGGATAATAGGGAAGAAGGCAGGGAACGGGGTACTGATTATGGATGATCAGACCATGATCACATTGAATGGTGGATAGCTGGCTCAAAGGGCGAATGGCCTACTCCTGCACCTATGTCTATTTCTAAGGTAGACAAAAATGCTGGGAGAAACTCAGCGGGTGAGCTTGAGAACCTTCTTTCAGACTTCAGACAGTTTGTCTAAATGCTTCTGAAATGTCGTGAGGGTAATGTTTCTAACGCATCAATCCTCTACCCCAATACAATACCCTGCTGCCTATTCCTTTTCACGTGGCCATTAATTCCCATTATCCGTCCACCACCCATTTTTTCCCAGGGTTTAGAACAGTCGCTGATTGACCATTGAACCAGCGGTGTTGGGGACGTGAAAGGAATCCGACACGGCCACAGGGAGAAAGGAGCGTGAACCGCACGGGCAGCACCCGATGTCGAGATCGTACCCGGTCACCAGAACTAGGAGAAAGCAGCACTACTTGTGTCACTGCGCTGCCCTATTATTACAACGCATCACATGGGTCAAATCTGCACAAGATCAGGAAGTCGAAACTAGGAAAAGCCTCACCAGAACTCCAGAAATCTTCTGTTTCTGTTTGCTGCTGCACCATTCGCTGACATTCCTGATTGTCTTTTTTATGAGAGACTGGATGGAAGATTTCACACTGATCCTGGGATTGTGATTGTAAATCAGAGAATAAAAGTGTTAGATTTATAAAGATGAATTAAACAATGATGCGATCAAAATCGTTTGCATTTACCTTGTATTAGGGTTTCAACAGCTTCTTTATACCGGCATGAAGCTGTGAGACTTGTGTTCCCGCCCAGCTGCACACAATCACACAGATCAGCTCTTGTCCGTTTCACAAAACAGCTTTAGTTTCATTCCTAAGGATGTCCTCGCACTGAAGTTATACTTGCCCATCTCCTGTCCGATTCAGGCTCAGTGTTCGAGCTTTTGCTCAGACAGTCTCGCCAAGGCCCGATTCACCCTGAGGGTGGCGGTCTGTAAACTCCTCTCTACATTCCGGGCAGACTTTCCTCCCCTCCCTGTCCCAACACTGTGTGATGCAGGAGCGGCAGAAGTTGTGCCCAACTCCAGTAACACTGGATCGGTGAAGAAATCCAGGCAGATGGGACAAACTGCCAAATCCTCGGTTAAACTCTCGAACCTGTCTTTCGAAGCATTTTAATCCGCCACTTTCCCTGGTTCAAAACGCATTCCCATTCGCTGAAACTGCTGACACTGCGCCCGCTGCCGTCTCGGGGAATGAATGTAATATTCGGCTGCAAGTGTTCAGTGATGAAGATGCAGAAACATGGAACTGCAGATGCTGCTTCACTACACAAAAGGCAACAAAGTGCTGGATTAACTCAGCGGGTCAGTAAGCACCTTCATGGAGAACATGGACAGGGTGATGATTTTCGGGTCAGTGGACCCTTCTTCAGACTGATAGGTGGGCGGTGGTGGGAGATGGAAGAACGATGGAAGGAAGGGGGCAGGACAAAGCCTGGCTGGGTAATAGGTTGACACAGTTGAGGGGGAGAGAGGGGGAGTTGATCGGCAGAAAAGACGGTTGGACAAAGTCCAGAGATGAAAGACAGAAAGTGTGTGACAAAATGATCGAGGACTTGCGAATTGTGTCTGATCTTCAACACTCTTCTCCTCAGACGGCCAAAGGTTGTGCAGTGCACTGAAGGCGCTGTTGAATTTCACCACCAATGTCTGCCTTCCTCTGGGAAGAGGAGCGCCGGCCACAGGACCCGATGGTCACCATGTACGGTACGCCCATTTTAAAGGAAGGAGAGACAAATCCACCCGCGGCAACTATAGAGGGTTTCTCCCGCTCTCTACCACAGGAGGGTCAGTTACACATAAACTGTCCTGAATATCGACGAAAGCGAGAGTAGCCGCTTGGGACAATATAAGGCAGGATAAAAAGTTTGGAAAAAAACTGCAGAGTAAGATTTACGAAGATGGTGCCAGGATTTGAGAGCCAGGGCGAAAGGGGAGGTTTGAGCAGAGATAAACAGCATTATTAATTGGAGCGAAGGAGGCTGAAGTGTATGGGATCAAGAGGTGAAATGGATAGGGTGAATGCACAGTCTTTTACCAGGGGGCAGGGAGTAGTGGAGTCACGGACATTAGAGGACACAGGTTTGTGGGTGAGAGGTGCAAATTTAATCGGAACCTGAGGAACAATATTTTCACACAGAAGGTCGTGGGGAAATGGAACAAGCGCCAGAGGAGGTATGTAGGCTGGACAACAACGTGTCGCGACGGGCCAATTAGACCCGGGGGAGCCCCGGAGCAGTGGAACAATCAATGAAATTGGCGGCAACGGCTGAGGAGGCGGAGCTCACACCCCGTCATTCACAGCCCTGACCAGAAACCGAATGTCATTTGTAATCAGCTTCAGGGTAAATTTTTATTCCCCATAACTAAATTACATCCGTGTTTCCTATCGTGAATTGTTCATTATATTAGGCTGCACAATAACATTACGGCTGCAGCAAACACTGTCAATGAAGAAGGATCCGAACCGTCACCCATTCCTTCTCTCCAGAGATGCAGCCCTGTGTCCCCCCAGCTGAGTTTACTCCAGCATTTTGAGTGTTTTTCGGTTTAAACCAGCACCTGCAGTTCCTTTCTACACACTATAATTCTATTTAGTAGTCTCAGGTGAAACTTGAATTCAACTCAATCATTCAATACACTCTATTGTCACATGTACCTAGGCACTGTGAAATGCTTTGTTTTTGCCACATTAATCCGGTAAAATACAGACCTCACCTGGGCGGTACAGAGAGAGTGGCACCACGTTTCTGCGCCGACTAGGTTGCGGAAAGTGTCATGGAACAGTCGATAATTATGGATTCAATTCCCCGCAGAAAAACGGCGAAACCAGGCCACCGCCGCACCGGCAGAAACAGAAAGCATCCTAAAAAAGCAACAAACACAAAGCAAAAACAAAAAACCCAAAAAAAAAAAAAAAGCGCAAAACGGAGAGTCCCCCTTAACGTAACATCAACAGAAAGCTGAACCCAACACAAAAAAAAAACAAAAAAAAAACCCCCCGCCCGGGTCAAAAGCTCTCAAGGCAATTGGAATGATTACAGAAATGGCTATTTTACAACCAAGAACAAAAAGCGTGGAAAGTACAATACTAACAAAGGTACGAAACATAGATTTAACACAGACGAAAAAAAAAAGAAAAAAAAAAAAATAAAAAAAAACTTTTCTTCTCCCACACCCCCATGTTGCGGGGCATGTTCACTCATTTTTCCATAAAAACCATCACAACCCCCCCACAGGGTATTAAATGGGTGTAAATCCTGGAACCTCCGCTCAAAAAAAACACGCTGCTCTATGATTGTTGGATCGAGGCACACCCTACGGAGAAAGCAAATAAGTCAGAGTCACAGATAGCATGTCTGATGTGAAGCAGAACAACTGTTCTGGTTCTATGTGGCCAACAAACAAAAAACAAAAAAACCGACAGTATCAAAATTAGAGCCATCAAAAAAACCATAAGTCTATAAAAGAACCATTAGGTTTCTCCATTAAAAAAAGCAACGACAAATAACTGCACCATGCCAAAAAACGTATTTGGCAAAGGCAGAATATAAAATCTGCTAAAGCCAAAAATACAAAAAAAAATCAGCTCCCCTTGAAACTGACGGCTCAGCAGCGCTGACGGCCCGTGGGCTGCACAGACCTTCGCGTGTTACAAGCGCTGCGGACGAAAGGCACGGAGAATTGTGCCTACCTAGGAGATCGATTTCTTACCTAGGAAATTCTCCCATGCCTTTACAATTTATATTTAAGAATTGCCATTTCATAATTTTTAGTCCAGGGTAGGCAGTGCCTACCTTGCCTACCCTGACGGCACGTGCCTGCTCATCTCAGCTACCTCCTCTAGCAGCTCATTCCATACACCCACCACCCATTGTGTGAACTATGGTTTACTCTCTGATTCCTATTAAGCCTTTCCACCCTCACCTTAAACCTATGTCCTCTGGTACTTGATTCCCTTCCTCTGGCAAGAGGTTATGTGCGGCTACCCGATCTGTTCCTTTCATGATTTTTTTACATCTCTTCTAAGGTCATCCCTCAATCATTCTAATCTCCTATTAACTGAAACTTTAAAAAAACGCAGATGGTGAAAATCCCATATAGGACATTAGATCCAATACTCCATGTGACCGTCACGGTTTAGCGTCTGCAGAGAGAGAAGTTGCAGAGAAAGTTAATCATAATTTATTAGCCAAGTATGTTTTGCAACATACGAGGAAATTTGGAGGTTGCCATACAGTCAAATCAAACCAAAACAGCAACAAGACACACAACTGCATAAAAAATTGACATCAACATCCACCCACAGCGCTCCTCCACATTCCCCACTGGATGGAAGGCCATAAAGTCTTATCTTCTTTCCCCCCCTTTTCTCCTGCAGCCGGCGATCGAGCTCTCCATGGTCGGGGCGATCCAAGCTCCCGCATCGGGACGGTGAAATCTCCGCGCTTGGATTTCCCGAAGTCCGTCCCCTAACCAGGGACCGCAAGCTCCATGATGTTAAAGTCCACAGCTCCCTCAGGTTGGAGCACCAAAGGCCGACCAACTGGCAAAGGCAACGCTCCCCAGTATCCGCCCCGCTCCGAGATGTTAAAGTCCCACAGAACCAGCGTTGGAATCCGAGTCCCAGCCGCCAACTCCACGACTATGTTAAGGCCGCAGTGTTCCGGTCGGAGATATACCACACGGAAAAGCCACATATCCGTCGAGGCATGAAAAGATAAGTCCAAACACAGGCCCATATCTGGAGATAATGAATTGGTGACGATTCCGAGTCGCTGACACCTTATTTGTAAAGTGTTTATCAAAACGTCCCGTGATTAGGAAGGACATGTAGATGCTGGATTTACCCTCGAAGATCGAGTATACGTGAATCCAGGAAAAGCCCCCTCGACCCGACACGTCACCCAATCATTCTCCTCCAGAGATGCTGGACCTGTCCCCGCTGGTATACCTGTCCAGCCTTTTGTGTCTATCTTGGCAGTAATCCAGTCGGTTACAATCTTTGATTTTAAAGTCTGAAGATGGTTTAAAGGGGATGATTGAGGTGTGTGAGGAGAGAATTCATGCTGGCAGATGGCTTAAATAGATCCTGATAACCAACGATAATCCAGAAAAACAAGATAAGGTCTGAACGAGAGCTGGTTTGAAAAGGCATTAAATTCCCACCAAGTAAGCTTTAGGTACGTATAGAGAAGAGGTTTTATCAAAGGTCTTTTATTGTCACAGTACCAATGAAGGAAAGTGATATGCGAATGCCCCATACAGCATCACGGAAAAAAATCAACAAGAGCACACAAATACACAAAATGAACATAAACAACTACCCCCATTGGATTCCCCAAACATTCCTCACTCTTGCGATGGAGGAAGAAAAGTCCCAAAGCATCAATTCCTCTTTATTTATCCATCCTCTATATAGCACGTGGAAACATCCCTAGGGCGGCCCACAATACATCCCCGCACCGACCACCGATCCCCCGCACACCAACACTATCCCATTCCCAACACAACTAGACGGGACAAATTCCCAATGTTACCCCGGTACCATTTACACAGTTTCGTGTGTCGCGCTAGTCCGCTGCGTCCCGCCGCAGGGGGAGCTGGTTCGTTGTTTTCAACTTTGTTTTTTATGTTTTTTTTTTTAAGTTTGTTCCAAAAGTATGGTTTTAGTGTTTCTCTGGGCTGTCTTCTCTGTGTGTCTTGTGTGTGTGTGTGTGTGTGTTTGTGTGTGTTTGACTTGTGTGGTTTGTTGTCTTGTGTGTGTGTGTTGGGGTGGTTGGTGTGTGTGGTGTGAATGTGATGTGTTGGTGTGTGTATGTGTATTTTGGGGTGTTTGTATGTGTAATGTGTGTGAGTGTGTGTGTGTAAGTGGGGTGTGTGTAATGTATGTGTGTGTGTATGTGGGGTGTGGGTGTGAGTATGTGGTGTGTGTGTGTGTATGTTGGTGTGTGTGTATGTGTGTGTGTTATGTGGGGTGTTTGTGTGTGAAGTGTGTGTGTGGGGTATGTGGGTGGGAGTGTATGTTTACGTGGGTGTGTGTGTGTGATGGGGTGTGTGTGTGGGTGTGTGTGGGTGTGTGTGTGTGTGTGTGGGTGGTGTGTGTGTGTGTGTGGGTTGTGTGTGTGTGGGTGTGTGTGTGTGTGTTGTGTTAGTGTGTGTGGTGTGTGGGTGGTGTGTGTGTGAGAGTGTGTGTGTGTGTGTGTTGTGTGTTTGGTGCTGTGTTTGTGGGGTGTGTGTGTTTGTGTGTGGGGTGTGTGTGTGGGTGTGTGTGGGTGGGGTGTGTGTGTTGGTGTGTGTGTGTGTTTGTGTTGTGGGGGGGGGGGTGTGTGTGTGTGTGGGTGTGTGGTGTGGGGGGTTGTGGTTGTGTGTGGGGTGTGTGTTGGGTGTGTGGTGTGTGGTGTGTGTGTGTGTTGTGGGGGGGGGGTTGTGGTGTTGTGTTGTGTGTGGGTGTGTGTGGTGGTGTGGGTGTGTGTGGGGGTGTGTTGTGTGTGTGTGGGGTGTGGTGTGTGTGTGGGGGTGTGTGTGAGTGGGGTGTGTGTGTGGGGTGTTGTGTGTGGGGTGTGTGTGTGTGTGGTGGGGTGTGTGGGTGTGGGGTGTTGTGTGTGGGTGTGATAGGGTGGTGGGTTGTGTGGTGGGTGTGTGTGTGGTGTGTGGGGTGTGGTGTGTGTGGGGTGTTGTGTGTGGTGTGTGTGTGTGTGGGTTGTGGGTTGGTGTGTGTGTGTGTGGGGTGTGGTGGGTGGGGTGTGTGTGGGGGGGGGGGGGGGGGGGGGGGGGGGGGGGGGGGGGGGGGGGGGGAATGGGGGGGGGGGGGGGGGGGGGGGGGGGGGAAATAATTTAGGGGGAAATAGTCTCCAGGCTCCGCCTGCCCTCCGTCCCCCGCCCGCGCCCCGCCCCCTCCCCCCCCCGCCCCCCGCTATTGTGGTGTGGGGGTTGTGTCTGTGTTTCTGTAGAGGCGAGACTGTCTTCCTTTCGTCCCAGCGCTGCCCTCCTCCGTCGCGGCCTTACAGCTGCTTAGTTGGCGCGGTTGTTGCGCGGCCTTCCTTTCCCGGAGTCGGCCCAGACTCACGGTGGGGCGGGGGGGGGCGGACTTTCGCTGCCAACTAGAGTCCCGGTTTTAAATCGCATTTGTGTCCCGTTTTTTTTAAGTTAAAAAAGTGTGAAAAAAATCCAACATGTATCGGAGACGAATCTTGAAAACGAGGGACAAAAAAAAAAAACGGCCAATCAGTCCGCAGTCTCTAAGGGGATAGCGTTTGCGTCCAATCACCGAGACCCAGCTTCCCTTAAAAAAATTCCAGCCAATAAGATCAGGCCGCTGTCGCTACCGAGGGCTCTTGTGTCAATCACATAATGCGCTGGTCACCACATCGGCGTCGGCCAATCAGACACTGTTCTCCAGGCATTGGTGTGTCCAATCACATCATGCGCTGATCACTCGGCGGGGGGCCAATCAGACAACTGTCTCCAAGGGCAATTTGTGTCCAAATCACATCATGCGCGATCACCGGGCGGTCACTCACTTCTCGGGGGCGGCCAATCAGTACACGTCTCCAAGGGCAATTGTGATCTAATCACGATATCGCCCTGGTTCACATCGGGACTCGGCCACGTCACACCTCGGGCGGCCAATTCATGACACTGTCTCCAAGGCATTGTGTCTAATCACATAATGCGCTGGTCACACTACATTCACTCACTCGACTCGGGGCGGGCCATTCAGACAAAAACTGACCTCCGAGGGGCCCCCGGGGGTTTGAAAGCCAATCAACCGACCAGCTTCGGAGAGAGGGCGAGAGAATGCGATAGAGGGAGATTGAGAGAGAGAGAGCGAGAGAGAGAGAGAGAAAAAAGAACGAATATGATGAGATTTCTAGTCTAGCCTCTCCTCTTAACGTTCCCCAAGGCCAAGGAAACCTTTTGTAACCACCAAATGACTTTCAATGATAAACTTCTGGGCAAGATGCAAGAAAGCAGCTATAACATATATATGTAGGTAAAGGAGGGACACAATAAAACGTGTATTACAAATAGCGACACGTAAAGCAAGGATTTAAGCTTCTTGTACTCTATATGGGGAGAACCCACCTGTAATGGGCCTTCGGCGCTCGCGCAAACTCCTCTTATACTATATATCTCCGTCAACCCCGCGCAAGTCAGAGTAAGATTTTTCATTGTTAAATTTGGAAGGTATGGGCTTATAATATTCGCGGGCGGGGCCTGGAGCTTCAGCGGGGCAGCGCAGCAGTCGGGGAATAACATCGCGTACCCCACTTGCCGCGAACATCTGGTAACCATCTGGAAGCCGCGGTCTGTGGAAGCTTCTGATGGCAGTCGTGGACGGACTGTGGAGCTTCTGAGGCAGCGTGAAGCGGACTGAGTATGGAGCTTCTGATGGCAGCGTTGAAGCGGACTTTCCAACCCACGCTTATGATTTAATGATAAAACTGAAAGATATAAATGAAAGTAAATTTGGCAAATTGTCAGATGACAAAAGTGTGTGGCAGTGTGAACAGTGAGGAGGATGCTATGAGAATGCAGGGAAACATGGACAAAGTTTGGGGGAAATGGGCAGAGGGCATGGCAATTGGTGCATGTAATGGTGTCAATTGGGAACAAGGGTT